>CM053407.1:96029878-96133271 GCA_028644305.1 Xerus rutilus
AATAATCCAATCAATAAATGGGCTAAGGAGCTGAACAGAAACCTCTCAGATGAAGATATTGAATCAATAAACATATATATGAAGAAATGTTCAACGTCTCTAGCCATTAGAGAAATGCAAATCAAAACTACCCTCAGATTTCATCTCACCCCAGTCAGAATGGCAGCTATCCAAAATCAAAGAAAATTTTAAACATTTAATATAAATATTTTCCAAGGACAGACAGTCCCTGACTTATGATGGTTTGTCTTATAATTTTTCAAATATGCAGCAGAACAAAAGTGATAAACACTCAGTACAAATCACACTTTTTGAGTTCGTTGCTGGGGCTGGTGCTATGTGGACTGATGCTCTCTCAAGATGCTGGACAGCAACAGGAATTGCAGTTTCCTGCCAGCCACAAGATTAGGAGGGGAAACTACCAATATTCTACAGTGTACTGTGTTACTAAGCTAGGCTTCTGGTAGGACAGGTATATGAAATGCATTTTCAACATGATATTTTCATGTGTTTCTATGCATTTATCATGATGTAACTCTATTGCAATAGAGGAACATCTGTACATTTTTATGGATTCAGTTTTATTGCTGTTTAATTGAATGCAAATTAAAGGTCTTAATGTTACATTTTTGCTGGCCATTGAGAAAGGAGATTTCTCAAGAGTCAGTCAAGTTTATATGGTGTACAGAACATGTCTCAAAGGAAGACAAAATGCCTCCCCATCCAACACTGGTACCTATGGGTTTCCACACCATTTGCAGCAACAAGCAAAGCTTGTCCTTCATCTCAGCTGATGTTGACTTAATTCTCTACATCACAGGCATTAGGAGCAAAGGAAGAAACAAAATAAAGTGCTCCTGAGTTAGGGACATAAACTGACATGATGCATTTCAATACTTGTTTCATGTAACCCCCTGCCGAGTAATTTTGAACAACCACGTACCCACTTACATTTTTAATCAAAATCTGAAAATTTCCATTATGGATTCAATTGGTTGCAACAGATGTACAACAATGTTCAACTTGTTTCATCATTTAAAAAATGTAATCCAGGGAGCCAAGTATCATAGTATTTTCATGCCCAGTACTCTGCATGAAAAAATGCATGAACAAGTTACTTCCTTTGACAGGCAGGGTTTTCAGCCATATCTTTCCCTTCTTGAACTTATTTCCATTCTACCACTCAACAGAATCTCATCTTAATTGAATGTACTTTATGCTTGAGAGATTTTTTTATTGATAAAATATCTTTGTATAAATATGTATGTAGATTAAAATTTAATTGTAATCTCTTCTCACCAAAAGGCAATAGTGTTTTTCTTTTTTTATATATTGAGTTATCATTGTGATAATTAATAGTCAACAAAAACTGCATAACTATTCTGGTTTGTTTATTTTTTTTTTAGTGTTGCAAAACCCAAGGCTTTTCCTATGCTAGGCAAGCCTTCTACCACTGAGCTATATCCCCAGCTGTATAATATACTAGAAATTTTGACATGTGTTAAACAAGAAGGAAAAATGTCATTGAAAATACATCTTATAATGAGTTAAATGAAGCTTTTAAAATATTAATTCTTTAAATGACTGGAGTCCTTTTTTGCTAGAAGCAGTCAGGGTTTGGCATAAATTCAACTTATATTTCTCATTCATATAAGATATAAACACCAGAACGCCTTGTTTATCTAAGTAAGTAGAGGTACATTGTCTAAGTAAGTAGACTTTTGTTATAGGTACATCATTACACTCAACTTTTAATCTTTTCACATGTTATATGTCAAAAATCACTTAATTGATCTGACACAAAAATTATGCTTAATGATCTATAACCTGATAACTCAGGTCCTTTGCCAAATAATTTGGTTGGAAATAAAAATTGGAAAACTACCTGATGTTCCAAAGGATTTGTCACCAAGCCACTGGAATTATTTATCTGTTCAACCTTGTGCATATTTTGTCCATCTGCCTTTCTGTTTTGGCACTGGGAATAAGATTTATCCACCTTAGGGAAGTGTACCCAGTGAGCTACCCAATGGATAAGGGGTATGCATGTCCTTGAGAGGGAGGAGAGGTGCATTTACAAATCTTGGCACGGGGGATGGAGATGGGATAAAGCTGCTAAGTTCTCACATACATCAGTTTGGGGATAAATACACTTGCAGGCAGAACCTCTGCAAATGGACTCCTTTGGAAAGTGGAAAATACCAGCACTTTCCAAAGGAGTCCAGATGAACACAGGCATGAGATTACCCTCATTTCTTCAATTATCCCTCAGGAATGATTTCCTCAAAGTGAAGTCAACTTGTTTATTACTCTTCAAAATTACAGCCTTTTTAGTGTATTTAACATTTTATAGGAATGTACTTGTCAGGAACAAACAAACAAACAAACTCAGACCTGAGCCCTTCAAAGATGCTGCACAGTGAAGGCAACAGTCCAACCGGCTCATTGCTATGGTCATATTGGTATCTTTTCAAGAAGGCAGGATGAAGAAGACTTGGAAAGCACGTATGCATCTAAAAATACACCTGTGCCAGGGTTCCTGTCGACCGGCAGGAGCACAGGCCAGGGCCCAAGACCAACTTCAGGGACCGCCGTGGGAGCCCAGCCAAGGTCAGATGCGAGACTGCTAGCCACCAGTCACAGGGGAACCCAGATCCAGGAGAAGGACTGCCTACGGGACCCCTGCAAGAGTCCTGGCCTAAGTGAGGCCAGGAACTGCTCCATGTTCTGCACCAGAGTTCCTGTCGACCAGTGGGAGCACAGGCCAGGGCCCATGACCATTTTTAGGGGCCACAAGAAGCCCAGTCAAGGCCACTCCCACTGCCATCTTCAGTTACCTCCACTACCACTGCCACCATCCTTAGTGACAGTAGTGTCTACCTGGGGACACCTGCTGGAGACTGGAAGTGAATTCCAAGGTGAGATACAGCTAATCTGTAGTGTCACTACAAGATTATAAGACAGAAACCACAATTCCTCAGATGGGCATTGCAAGAAAGAAAGATAAAACAGGGAAGAAAGTGCCCCAAATAAACCTAGATACTACAATAATAGAATCAATTGACAGCACAGTTGATGAAATGTCAGAGAAAGAATTCAGAATGTATGCAATTAAAATGATCTGCAAATTAAAGAATGATTTAAGTGAGCAAACACAGGCAAAAACTGATCACTCCAACAAAGAAATAACAGAGCAAATAAAGGCAATCATTGATCACTCTAAAAAGAGATAAGAGAGCAAATACATGTAGCAAAAGATTACTTTAAGAGCTAGAGATTGTGGGAAAAAAACAGTCAGAAATTCTTGAAATGAAGGAAACAATAAGCCAAATTAAAAACTCAATAGAAAGCATCACCAGCAGACTAGATCACTTGGAAGACAGAACCTCAGATAATGAAGACAAAATATACAATCTTGAAAATAAAGTTGACCATACAGTGAAGATGGTAAGAAATTATGAACAGAACATACAAGAATTATGGAATAGCATCAAAAGACCAAATCTAAGATTTATCAGGATAGAAGAAGGAGCAGAATTTCAAACCAAAGGAATACAAAATCTCTTTAATATCAGAAAATTTCCCAAACATGAAAAATGAATTGGAAGGTCAAATACAGGAGGCTTACAGGACACCAAATGTACAAAACTACAACAGATCTACATCAAGGCATATTATAATGAAAATGCTCAACATAGAGAATAAGGATAGAATTTTAAAGGCTGCAAGAGAGAGGAATCACATTACATGTAAGAGGAGACCAATTCGAATCTCAGCAGATTTTTCAACCCAGACCATAAAAGCCAGAAGATCATGGAACAACATATATCAAGCTCTGAAAGAAAATGGATGCCAACCAAGAATTTCATATCCAGAAAAACTGAGTTTCAGATTTGATGATGAAATAAAAACCTTCCATGATAGATAAAAGTTATAAGAATGTGGCGCAAGCTTGAAATCCCAACACTTAGGGAGGCTGAGACAGGAGAATCATGAGTTCAAAGCCAGCCTCAGCAACGGTGAGGTGCTAAGCAACTCATTGAGACCTTATCTCCACATAAAACACAAAATGGGGCTGGGGATGTGGCTCAGTGGTTGAGTACCCCTGAGTTCAATCTTTGGTACCAAAAAAAGAAAAAAAAAGAATGTATAGAAAGACAGCCTGCACTACACAGCATTCTCAGCAAAATATTCCATGAGGAAGAAATGATAACCAATAATGAAAATATACAAAGAGAGGAACTATACTAAAAAAAAAAGGCCAATCAAAGGAGAAACCAAGTCAAGGTAAAAACCAAAAATAAACCAAAATGACCAGGATTACAAATCATATTTCAATAATAACCCTGAATGTGAATGGACTGAACTTATCAATTAAAAGACATAGACTGACAGACTGGATTAAAAAAAAAGACCCAACAATATGTTGCCTTCAAGAGGCTCATCTCACAGGAAAAGACATCCACAGACTGGAAGTGAAAGAGTGGGAAAAAATGTGTCACTAACATGGACTGCATAAACAAGCTGGAATTTCCATCTTCATATCAGATAAAGTGGACTTCAAACCAAAGTTAGTGAAAAAGGATACAGAAGGACATTTTGTACTTCTTAAGGGAATCATACATCAACAAGACCTAACAATCATAAATATCTATGCCCCAAACAATGAGCCATCTACGTATATCAAACAAATCCTTTTCAACTACAAGAATCAAATAGACCACAACACAATAATACTTGGAGACTTTAATATAGCTCTCTTACCACTGGATAGATAGATCTTCCAAACAAAAACTGAACAAAGAAACCATAGAACTCAATAAAACAATCAATAATTTGGACTCAACAGACATATATACAGTATTCTATGAGCAAATACATTTTATTCTCAGCAGCACATGGATCTTTCTCCAAAATAGATCATATGTTATGTCACATAGCAAGTCTTAGCAAACACAAGAAAATAGAGATATTACCCTGCATCCTATCTGACCACAATGGAATAAAATTTGAAATCAATGACAGATTAAAACATAGAAACTTCTCCAACACCTGGAAACTAAATAATATACTATTGAATGACACATGGATAAGAGAAGACATCAGGGAAGAGATATAAAAAAAAATCTTAGAGGTAAAGGAAAACTCTGATACAATATATCAAAATCTCTGAGACATCATGAAGGCAGTGCTAAGAGGAAAGCTCATTGCATTAAGATTATTTATTAAAAGAAGAAAAAATCAACAAATAAATGACTTGACTGTACATCTCACAGCCCTAGAAAAAGAAGAAAAAACAATACCAAAAGAAGTAGAAGACAGGAAATAATTAAAATCAGAGCTGAAATCAACAAAATTGAAATAAAAGAAACAATTCAAAAAATTGACAAAACAAAAAGCTGGTTCTTTGAAAAACTAAACAAAATTGACAAACCCTTAGTCACCCTAACGAAAGGAAGGAAAGAGAAAACCCAAATTACTAAAATTCATGATGAAAAAGAAAATGTAACGACAGACCCTGCTGAAATACAAAGAATAATTAGAAACTATTTTGAAAATTTATACTCCAGTAAAATAGAAAACCCTGAAGACACTGACACATTTCTAGAGGCATATGACCTACGGAAACTGAACCAGGAGGTCATACACAACTTAAACAGATCAATTTCAAGCAAGGAAATAGAAGATGCCATCAAGAGCCTGCCAACCAAGAAAAGCCCAGGACCAGATGGATTCTCAGCCAAGTTCTACAAGACCTACAAAGAAGAATTAATACCAATACTCATCAAACTATTTCATAAAACAGAAAAGGAGGGAACCCTTCCAAAGTCATTCTATGAGGCAAGTATCACCCTGATACCAAAACCAGATAGAGACACATCAAAGAAAGAGCATTTCAGACTAATATCCCTGATGAACATAAGATGCAAAAATTCTCAGTAAAATTTTGGCAAATCACATACAAAAACATATTAAAAAGTTAGTGTACTATGATGAAGTGGGGTTCATTCCAGGGATGCAAGGTTGATTCAACACCCAGAAATCAATAAATGTAATCCATCACATCAATAGACTTAAAGATAAGAATCATGATTTTATCAATTGATGCAGAGAAAGCATTTGACAAAATACAGTACCCTTTTATGTTTAAAACACTAGAAAAACTAGGGATAGTAGAAACATACCTCAACTTTGTAAAAGCTATCTATGCTAAATCCAAGGCCAACATCATCCTAAATGGATAAAAATTGGAAGCATTCCCTCTAAAAATGGGAAAAAGAAAGAGATGCCCTCTTTTACCACTGCTATTCAACATAGTCCTTGAAACACTAGCCAGAGCAATTAGACAGACAAAAGAAATTAAAGAGATACGAATAGGAAAAGAAGAACTCAAACATCATTAGTTGCCAATGACATAATTCTAAGAGGATCCAGAAAGTTCCACCAGAAAACTTCTAGAATTAATAAATGAATTCAGAAATGTAGCAGGATATAAAATCAACACCCATAAATCAATTGCATTTCTATACATCAGGGATAAACCCTCTGAAAGAGAAATTAGGAAAACTATCTCATTCACAAGAGCCTCAAAACAAAACAAAAAAAACACTTGGGAATCAATTTAACAAAAGAGGTGAAAGATCTCTATAATGAAAAACTACAGGACACTAAAGAGAGAAATTGAATAAGACCTTAGAAGATGGAAAAATCTCCTATGCTCTTGGATAGGCAGAATCAATATTGTCAAAATGGCCATACTACCCAAAGTGCTATATAGATTCAATGTGATTTCAATTAAAATCCCAATGTCATTCCTTATAGAAATAGAAAAGGCAATCATGAAATTCATTTGGAGAAATAAGAGACCCAGAATAACCAAAGCAATTCTTAGCAAGAAGAGTGAAGCAGGAGGCATCACAATACCAGACCTTAAACTATACAACGAAGCTATAGTAACAGAAATGGCATGGTACTGGCACCAAAATAGACATGTAGACCAATGGTATAGAACAGAAGATACAGAGGCAAATCCACTTAAATACAGTTATCTTATACAAGACAACGGTGCCAAACACATACATTGAAGAAAAGATAGCCTCTTCAACAAATGGTGCTAGGAAAACTGGAAATCCATATGCAGCAAAATGAAACTAAACCTTTATCTCTCATCATGAACAAAATTCAGCTCAAAGTGAATCAAGGACCTGGGAATTAGACCAGAGACCCTATACCTAATAGAAGAAAAAAACAGGCCCAAATCTTCATGTCGGATTAGGACCTTACTTCCTTAACAAGATTCCTATAGCTCAAGAAGTAAAATCAAGAATCAATAAACAGGATGGATTCAAACTAAAAAGCTTCTTCTCAGCAAAAGAAACAATCAATGAAGTTAACAAAGAGCCTACATTCTAGGAACAAATTTTTGCCACACGCACATCAGATGCGGCGCTGATCTCCAGGATATATAAAGAATTCAAAAAACTTAACACCAAAAAAACAACCCAATCAATAAATGGGCTAAAGAGCTGAACAGACACTTCTCAGAAGAAGAAATACAACTGATCAACAAGTATATGAAAAAATGTTCAACATCTCTAGCAATTAGAGAAATGTAAATCAAAACTAAGATTTCATCTCGTGCCAGTCAGAATGGCAATTATCAAGAAAACAAACAACAATTAGTGTTGGCAAGGTTGTGGGGGAGAAGGCATGCTCAAGCACTGCTGGTGGGACTGCAAATTGGTACAACCAATCTGGAAAGCAGTATGGAGATTCCTTAGAAAACTTGGAATGGAACCACCATTTGACCCAGCTATCCCACTCCTCAGTCTATACCCAAAAGACTTAAAAACAGCATACTATAGTGATGCGGCCACTTCAATGTTTATAACAGCTCAATTCACAATAGCTCAACTGTGGAAGCAACCCAGACGTCCTTCAATATAGATGAATGGATAAAGAAACTGTGGTAAATATGCATAATGGAATACTACTCAGCAATAAAAGAGAATAAAATTATGGCATTTGCAGGCAAATGGATGGAGTTGGAGAATATCATGCTAAGTGAAGTAAGCCAATCCCAAAAAACTAAATGCCGAATGTTCGCTCTGATAAGTGGATGCTGATCCATAAGGGGGAGGGGACACAGGAAGAATGGAGGAAATTTGGTTAAAGAGGAGAGAGTGGGGAGGGGGCATGGGGACAGTAATGTTGCTGGAATAAGATGGACATCATAGCCCTAGCTTCATATATGATTGAATATATGATGTGGTTCTACATCACATACAGCCAGATAAATGAAAAGTTATGCTCCATCTGTGTACAATGAATCAAAATGCATTCTGCTATCATGTATACCTAAGTAGAATAAATAAATTAATTAATTTATTTATAAAAATAAAAATACACCTGGATTCTCTGAAGAGTCAAGTGATATAGTCTTGGTATAAACCTATGCTAATTTCTCCAAAGCCTGGACTATAACTCTAGTGTTAGAATCCTAACATGCACAATAGAATCTCTGGGCAGAGAAAATTCCAACTTATCCCATTTTAAGACAAAGCTGTGTTCTCATTGCTGTTCTTTTATAAACGTATAAAGGAAAATAGTTGCTTCCTTTTATCTGTCCAGTATCATGTCTCCCTCTTTATGTTCACAGAATTCTATACTCTTGTAGGTAAACTATTTTTCATCATCTGCGAGAGTCCTTCTGCTCTTAACTGTACCCAGATAGGCAAAAGATAAAGCAAAGCTTGGCCAATCTGAAAAGTCATAGCCAGTGGTCCAGCAACTGGGCATGCATCCTAAATTGGTCCAGTCAAAGCTTTTTCAGCACTTTTCTCTCAGACCTTATGAGGAAGCTGGTCTCACTGTGGTGGGAAAAATGGATTGGGGTGAACAGTATATATATATAAATATATATATTTATATATATATATTTTTTATGAAGAATGTAATCTGCTTATAATTTTGTGCAAAGTTAGAAAAATTATGATTGTAACAATTTTTTTCTATTTGCCTTAACAAATGTTTTCAGTGAATAGTGTGTACAGCTTCTGATAATTTGTTTTTTTCTGTTATGTTTGCCAACATGTATTAAAATGCAACTTTTGGGAAAAAAAATAAAATAATAAAAAAAAGAAAAAAAAATGGATTGGGGTGAGTTCTAAATAGACAGTGGCCATTCAAACTGGCACATGAGGAGGTTCTCCACTTGGACTGTTCAGATCATGGAACCAACCATGCTCATAATAAAGCTTTATCTCTTGGAATTCCCAGGTATGTGAATGCAAAAGCCCCACAGACCCCCCATTTTGATGAACTAGTTCAAGATATATTTATGTTCCTTGGAACTAAAGCATATTATCTAATAAATGCCTCAATTTTTCTGATTTTGCATATATCATATATATATGATAGTATTTCTATCAGAGGAAAATTTATTTTAAAACTACAATGATTTGACAGACATGTCATATGTCTTTCCCTTTTCTAAATTTGTTTATTTTGGGCTAAACTCATGGGTTCACTTCAAGGATATACTCTTGCAGCCCTGCCCTACCTGAATATTAGTTCCATTTACTCTTCACTCTTTTTATTTGTTGTTTTTAAATATACATGACAGTAAAGTGTATTTTGATCTATTATACATACATGGAGTATAACTTATCCTAATTAGGATCCCATTCTTGTGGTTGTACATGATGTGCTTAGAGGAGTTCCATGGGGGCAGAGACAGTTACAGGTTGTGCATTCATATATGAACATAGGAAAGTTATGTCTGATTCATTCTACTCTCTTTTCTGTTCACACACTTTCCCTTTGCTTCATTCCTCTTTGTCTAATCCAATGAACTTTTATTCTTCTCCTCTTCAATCCCCTTTGTTGTGACTTAGCATCCACATATCAGAGAGAACATTCGGCCTTTGGTTGAGATTGGCTTATTTCACTTAGCATGATATTCTCCAGTTTCATCCATTTACCAGCAAATGTCATAATTTCCTTCTTTTTGGCTGAGTAATATTCCATTGTGTATGGATGTCTAAATGCAAGTATTACTCAGATGAAAATTCTTTCTTGAGACTATATTCTCGCCTATTTCATAGCATCTTGCCTCATAAACAGAAGTTGTATGCTAGCAGAATTTCTTTCTTTTTTATTGGTTATTTTTAGTTATACATGACAATTGAATACTATAATTATAAAAGCATGGAACATAATTTGTTCTTCTTTAGTCCCCAGTATTTCCCCTTTCCCTCCCTTCCTCCCATGCCTGTTCCCTACCCTCTACTCTACTGTTCTTACAGAATGTATATCTATAATTTCTCTGGAAGCTGATAAGATTCTCCTTTTAGTCTATAGATATCAAAGCTTTTTATCAAAATGTGCCTAAATTTTTGTTTTTACAAATGAATATTTAATTTCCAAAAATGTTTGATTCTTGTTTGATTATTTATTATCAATAACAGTCTACTCTTGTTTTATGTTTGTGACAATCTGTTGAAATTGGTTGAGGCAAGGACTAAATATATTCATTCTAAAGTGCCATTATGTTTCCCAAATTCTAAGGAACTCTACTTCCTTGGAGATAAGACCTCTACTCAGTTTGTTATCTCTTTTATGCATTTATAAAGTGTCTAGTGATTCTTGGCTGTGTTTCATGTATTAGGTGAGGCTGTCAATGATGGGAGAGAGTAGGTTTCTTTGGCACACATGAACATCACTGCTTCCTTACTTTGGGACAGAAAACCTAAAGACAGCAGCCCTGGATGTGGCATATGGACCAAGACCAGGCTTAGTGGAGTTTCATGAGGCCAGAGACAGGAGTTTGCTCCCTGGGGCAAAGACTGCATTTGTACAGGGTGGCCAGTTCTTCTCACTGACCATAATGCTGACTGTGGAGAATGATGCTAAGACAGTCACCTTATAACTGAAGTGCCTGTTTTCATGTGCCTTTTTAAGCAAACAAGTAAACAGGATTTCTCATTGATGCTGATGTTGTGGCTTTGAGTAGTCTAAAATATTAGAATATTAGCTAATTACTATCAGACAGTTTAGATCAACACTGACATTTGAAAACCAAATCATGAAGGTTGGGATTTGATATTCTGCAGTATTCACTTGGATAACATTTATTTACCTCCTTATTTAATTCACATGCCTTCCACAACAATAGCAAATAATTATTGCTATTTTGCAAATTATAAAAGAAGCCCAGGCCAACAAATTATTTCACCTATCCCTGAGGGTATGTATGGCAGAAACAACTCTGCTAGGCTCATAAAAGGGTCAAGTCTACTCAAAAATCACACCAAAACAAATCACTTGTAAGGCAGGAGTCAAATTAAAGTTCTTTTACCAAGAAAATGTTAACAGAACCTTACAGAGAATATCTGCATTTACATTTTTCTAAGCCCAAAGATTTTCTTTGACATTCTATGAAAGAAATCTTGTTCCCATTTGTCCAGGGATTTCTATATATTTGAAACTATCTTTCAAGTGTGTGGAGTGTGTGTCAGGGGAGGGCTTCAATCCCTTTTTATGCACTTCTGGGGCCTTACCTTTGAAGGGAGCAAGAGAACTTTGGGGAGTAGATGGCAGTCCCTTCTGGCAAGAACAAAGCTGGTGCCTGAGCTTTCATTGTCAGAATAGAAGCCCTGTCTCCAGGATGTCTCGTATATCAAAGCACATGAATTTTATTTAATCAACACCTCAGAAAATTTGACATTCCAGGATACACCAAGTTGCCATGGGACTCATATCTCGAACTGACTGTGGATCAGGTCTGGCCACGAGGCACGGGTGAGTCATCTGCCATGAGATAGATGTAATCTGAGACTAAACTGAACGTTTCTGCCCCAGCTTCCGCCAAGCTCTATCCTTTCTTCATTAGAATTCTAGAGAACCAAGTATATGTCCTACTTTTGCTTAGCTTTCTATAATGTACTCTTTAGCCATTACTCTTGATCTCAATTTGATATAAAAATGACCAAATAAGGGCTGTGATTGTGGCTCGGTGGCAGAGCGTTTGCCTCACATATGGGAGGCACTGGGTTCGATCCTCAGCACCGCATATAAATAAATGAATAAATAAAGGCCAATCAACAACTAAAAAAATTTTTTAAAAAAATGACCAAATAAGAATACTTTTGCACATTATACAGAACTGTTTTTGAAGATATTATCTACTATGGGCTCAATGTCTTTTATAAAGGTATCTTTTTAATTTGTCCCCAAATTTAGATCTTCCTTACCCCACCCTCCCCCCATTTTAATTAAAGAAATGAGGGCTCCTTGATCCAGGTCATCTCTGACCCCTTTTTTGCCTTGGTTCCCAGGAAGCTTAGGTGTAAATCAAGTTTCTATTACTACTCTTGCACAGATCCCTTATTTCTCCCTTTCTATCACATATATTTCTGAGTTCCCCTGGTATTTATTTTTAAATGTTTTAGGAAAATGTGGGTTTTAGCAAGAGCATTAATTGATATATTTTTATTTCCAATCATGTAATAGAAAATTTTTTTCTGCATTCTTCTAGATTTGAATAATGCTGATGAGACTCACAAAATGCTGCTTCAAATCACCTTTGAAATTCATTGTGGCTTAAATTAGAAACAAAATATATCCTCTTTATTTATAAGAAAGAAAGGTGCTAGACCATTCTCTCCTTACCTGGCACTGTAAAAAGGAGGAATGTTTGAGGTGTGGGGCATCTCACCCAATGAGGAAGGCCTCCTCACACAGGCACACTATGTGACTTAAAGTCTTGATGAAATTATGGGCATTCCTAGTGTCCACTAAAAGAAATAAGCATTCTTGGACAAAGAATATAGATATCTATCATGATGGAGAAGATGTGACATTACCTGCCACCTTCCATGTGCCAGCGAAAGCATCAAGTGACCTGTAATGTCACTCTAAACTTCAGACATCCCAGGTTCAGAGTGGCCTGTGCCCGCCCTCACCTCCCAGAGGTCCTTCCAGGGGAACATCCTGAGGGGCCCCATCTGGAAAAACATCAGTCACTCTCTCTGCCTCTTTTTCCAAAAGTGGAAGTCAGTGGTGATGGACAAAACTGTCACTACTCTCACGCACAAAACATTTTATTAGGCATCTTGAAGACAAATTAAAACATTAACAAGGAAAATTTTTCTTTTCTTTTAACATAGATTAAAAGTAGTCTTTCTTGGCTAGCCCTGTCCTTTTATTTCCATATTGATGGCTTAAATGTTACCATCTCTAGAACTTACCAAACACAAGGACATTTCCAGCTGATAGTGTAAATATACCCATCTGCCCAGGGCTCCCATGTGGCCTTCAGGCCATCTTCATGCTCCTTAAGACTGAAGAGATTTGTGCAGTGTGCCTCAGTCGTGTAGGTAGTTGGCCACATGAGACACTGAAAAGTGTCAGTTGTACTGAGGGTATCATTGTGTTTTGTCTCTTCTCACTAAATGGCTTAGAGATGTGTCTTTCTGATACTTTTTCTTCATGGCATTTCCCTGTGATAGTGGCTGCTTCTTTCTACCCCTCCAGAAGGGTCCCTTGACCTCTGCTATATAGGTGGTCCCAGGCCTGGACTACCCCTAAACAGAGGCCCCTAGGTATGGGAGAACAGCTTCATTCCCTTGGAGCTGGAGGCATATCAGCTCTTCCTTGTCTCTTTTTTTTTTCCCCCTTAAAATTTCCTCATTTGCTGCCCAACACAATGTGCTGAAAATGTAAGGAAACAAAACTTGCTTTGAACTTAAAATATATTTCCCCTCCCCAGACTTCCTGTTTCAGCTGTGGGAGAAGGTTGCTGACTATGGAAGCTCAAAACTTTTCCTCCTCTTTGTGGGAGGAAAGAGAATCAGGAAGGAGGAAGAGAGAGAGAGAGAGAGAGAGAGAGAGAGAGAGAGAGAGAGAGAGACGTAGAAGCCCACGGAGAAGTAAGTACATCTGTGATGCCAGGTTGGTTGTCCCAAGAATTTGTCCTTCTCTTTCATCTTCTTCTCAGAGCAGCTCGGAGTACCGCTCCTCCATGAAGCCAGCCTTCCCTGCAGCCCCAGCTCACATTCCTTCTCTGGACCCATGATGCCCACATCTCTCTTTTCTGTTCCTTTAATGTGGTATCTGTCTAGTTTGGACTAGGTCCCTCATGGACTCTTAACAGCCTCATCCATCAAACTGTATTCCTTTCCCTAAGGTCTCAAAGAAGATTCAATGCAATGGGTGACACAGAGGACATGCTGACAGGGTCGAGGCTTAATCAACACAGCTCTTGTGATCCCTCTTAGGTGCTAGGCCGTGCCACCTGGCTGGCCATAAACATTCTAAGTTCTCTTCGAAGATGGTTCTTGCACTTGGCCTGCTTCAGAATCCCCTGGGGGCTTGTTAAAATAGAGAATGCCCAGCAGCCCCATAGCTCTGTGAGTCTCTCACTCCACAAGAACGTCTTCTTTTCCTGGGTGATGCTAATGCTGCTGGTCTGGATACTTGGGAAGGGCTTCCTTCCACCTCACCCAGGCTGACTGGCCATTCGTTCTTTCTTCCCTAGCTGAGCTGCATCTACCAAAAGTCTACATTTATGTTTTGCATCACTATGTGGTTTTCTTTCCTCATCTTACTAAAACCTATTTCCATGCCATATTTCAAAGAAAGCTATTTCCCAACCAGTTTTTAAAATGCACCTTTATTCTCTATTCTCAAAAATCAGGAGTGCTTCCTCTTTCCTATATTAACAGATGTCATTTCCCATCCCAATACTCTTCATTTATCTACCATTTCATGGAAGATTACCCCCAAAATGTCCTTAACAGAGTTAAAAGTAACATTTCTCCCTAGACCAAAATTGAGTTGAAATAATTTGTTATGGAAAGTATAATTTCAAAAAGAGAATGAGGAGGGCTGGGGTTGTGGCTCAGTGGCAGAGCGCTTGCCTCACTTGTGTGAGGCACTGGGTTCAATCCTCAGCACCAGAAATAAATAAATAAATAAAATAAAGACATTGTTTCCATCTACAACTAAAAATATTTTTAAAAAACAGAATGAGGAAGTGACTTACAAATATGAAATGCATCCCAAACATTTATGAAGCATGCTAAAAATAAGAAAAAAAATAATACTGGGATGTAATGAAGGGCCAGGGGAAGGAAGGATGAGGGGGGCAGGAGGCATCATACATGCAGGGTGGAAGCAAAATGGGATCCTGAGACACCGGAGAAAATGGACAGGACACAGCAGCAAGACTCAGAAGCCAGAGCTGTCAGAAAAGCTGTCATACAGCAAGAACAGCATGTGAGGGTACAGTGACGGGTCCATAAGCCAGGATCACTAGCAGACCACCAGAAGCTAGAACAGGCAAGGGAAGGATCCTCCCCTGCACATTTCAGAAGGAACTTCCAGCATCCAGATCTGAGTGACAAGGAGCATTTACTGTCACAGTGAGAAAGAAGAAAAAGAAAGGGCGAGAAGGAAGGAAGGAAGGAAGGAAGGAAGGAAGGAAGGAAGGAAGGAAGGAAGGAAGGAAGAAAGGGAGGGAGGGAGGGAGGGAAGGAATAAAAGAGTTGTCATAAAGCTCATGAGAGACATTTGTAAAAGTTACTTGGGGAAAACAAGCCCTTATCAATAACGGAGTGAAAATTGGAGTCTATCTCAATCTATTCCATGTTTTCCCATCAGTGTCTCTGCTTGTAACCTTGGTCGCATCAGTTTAGTTGGCCAATTTTATTATTTTTGCTTTATTAGTTATTTGTATAAATTGCCTGAAGTTTGGGACAAACAGAATAGCAAAAACTGTGAAGGCAACTTATTCAAACTGTTACCTGGGTCTGGACTGATGAATAAACATATGTTGTTTAATATTAAAAAGACATTCTATCAGGTACTTGTTTTAAGACAAGCTCCTTTCTAAATGATTTTAGAAATCACACAACACTAATACACCATAAAAAGAGACTGGAGGAAAGTTAGTGACCAATAACTATACTTACAAGTGGTGTTCCTGTGAGAAACACACACACACACAGCAAAATTACTACCTAAGGGCCATCTGAATCCTGTAGCATGGTTAGCCTAAAGACAATGAAAAGTAACACCATGATTTTCCCATAGAGCCCTCCTTGCCCACGTCCAGCCTGCCTTCTTAATGTGCATCTGCTTGTAACAATGACAAGATCAGCATTAGAGCCCGTCATTTGGAGAAACTTGTATAGAATTGTTTCTAGCCCTATCCAAAGTCAACAGACTACACAGCCAGTAAATTAAATGTTTCACACACAAACCACCTGTCTAACTCACAATTATGGTGGCCCAAAATAACTTGGCTTTATTGGCCAGAAAACACTCACCTCAGCAAAACCGACCAATACCCAAAATAACCTACATGAGATGCTGAGGCTCAGCCTTAGAACTTTAGCATCAGTCTGAAGAACTTGAAGTTGGATGCCATCTTCTTGAGTGGCAAAGGAACCCCTCTTTCCCTGCTTTGCCTGAAAGAACACCCTGCTCCCCCCACCCACCTCTTCCATTTTACTTAGGTTTAGAGATATCTATACTACCATCAAATTTTACAAGTGCTTTTCTACTAGGATTCTTTTGACTTTTAAAATAAAATTTATTTTTTACCCTCTAGCATAGGAAGTAAGGAAAGTACAAATAACTGAAGTGGAAGTTATCAATCATCCCCAAGATAACTATGTTAACATTTGGTTGCTTTTTATTTCTAGTCTTTTTTAAAGAAGGTTTTACGATATACTTACAAATCCTTAGCATAGTGATGCCTACAATGCATAAAGTTCCAAGACCTTCATTGTTAAAGATTACTAAAATGGAGCTGATGAGGATATTTACTGTCTATGGTTTGTTTATTGAATTTTAAGAGTATGCTTCTCTTTTGTGGGTATTTTTATTCATGACCATATATTGGACATTTTGAAGGTGACAACAAAAAGATACACATGTACAACAGAACTTCTTGCATATGTAAAGAAAATCACATACATTGCCCCATTATCATATTCACATACTTTATATTCAACAGATTCAAGACAAATTCTCTCCTACATCTTTTGTGTCCATTTCAACAATTATGTCACGCCATGCTAATTCCACTCTGACCTTCGTTACCTGAGTCTCTACAGGCATTGACTTTCTCATCTGTAAAATGGGATGTGAATAATAGTCATCACTCATTTTAGCAATTGGCATTGAAATGCTCGCACAAATAATCCAAGTAAGGTCAGAGAACAGCACCCGCAACAGACTGAAGACTTGGGAAATGTGGGCTGTTATGATGAGTCTCTTTGTTGTCACCTTAATCTGTTATTCATCTGCCGGCAGACAGAACCATTCACAATCATAAGCTCTTAAGATATTGGCAAATCTAAAAGCAAACTTGCTTATGAGGAGATTTCAGAAGGTGCAACTTTCAGAATTTGGAGAACTATCCCTAAGGAATACACATCTCCATTCCCCAGGGGAGGAGGAGAGGGAGGGCCCTGAAGGTATTGTGTTCCAGGAGGGAGACCCAGGAAACAGAGGAGGTAGAAATAATCTGTAGCTCAACAAGCTTGGAGGAGATAAGGAGCTAAAGTGGTCCAATGCACATGAAAAGTCCCGGCAAGGCACCTAGGAATTGGTGAAAGGGTTATTCCATTTTGTGTGTGCTCCTCTCAACTACCCTCCACTTGTCATCTTACCCTGTTACCAACACCAACTCAGTGGAGAAATACAACCCAAGGACATTGTCTTCTAGATACTATTTGTTTCAATCCCTGGAGTTTTGCTACTTTGCATCACCCTATGTGGTGCATTCTTTGCTCACTGTTCACACATTCAGAGAGAGAGACAGACAGACACAGACGACCTGGGTTCTCTTTGTCCATATAGGCTTGAAAGGGAGACCTTAATCCCATTTGTATGTGAAAAATCCTCCACAGGCTATCACCTTCATGATGAGCTCTGCTGCGGACTCTGTTGAGTGCCTCCCACAAGTCAGACTCCTCTTAATGTACATATTTTCACTCTAGCCTGCCTGAAAGTCAATCCCAGCTCAGGGAATATTCCAGTACTTTCCCCAAGTCCCGTCCATGAGCATGTGACACCAGCTCTGGTCTCAGACATCTTAATAGGTCACATTTCCTGCATGATTATCACAGCAGAGGCTCCCATCCATAAGGGACTTGTTCCTGGGGAGATAACATTCTCACTTGCTTCTCCATCCTCAAGTGTATCCATTAACTTCTGTTAAAGCCACCACCCACGGACTCACAGAATGTCTTATCTACCATCACAGTATTCCACCCAGCATTACTTCTGATGAGGGAACTTACTTTACAAAAATGAAGTGCAGTAATGGGACCATGCTCACAGAATTCACTTATCTTTCCATAATTCCCATCATCTTGAAGCTTGGTGGAACTATGCCTAGGTGTGGTGGCACATGCCTGTCATCCTGGAGACTCAGGAGGCTAGGCAAGAGGATCACAAGTTTGAGGCCAGCTTCAGTAATTTAGTGAGACCCTAAGCAACTTGGTGAGACTTTGTCTCAAAACAAAAAATAAAAAGGGCTGGGGATGTGGCTCAGTGGTTGAGTGCCACTGTGTTCAATCCTGATACTAAAAAAACAAAGCAAAACAACTGTGGAATGGCTTTTTGAGGACTCAGTGAGAGTACCAACTAGATGGCAATATTTTGTAGACTGGGCATGGCTCCCTAGAAGGCTGTGCATGCTCTGAATCAGTGTCCAATATATGATACTGTTTCTCCCATAGCCAGGATTAAAGGACCCAGGATTCAAGAGGTGGAACTAGGGTTGGCACCACTCACCATTACTACTCCTAGTGACCCATTATGTTTGCTTCCTTTTCCTATGGCCTTATGATCTTCTGTCTGAGGCTCTTAGTTTCAGAGGGAAGAACGATTCTATCTATAGAAATAACAATGATTAAGCCGAACTGGAAATTAAGGCTGCCACCTCACCCCTTTGGGCCCTTCAATGCCTGAGCCAACAGGCAAAGAAGGGAGTTATGCTCATGGTTGAAATGACTGATCTACAGAGCAGGGGAAAGCAGACAAAGGGGAAGGTAAGGAAGAGTGTATCTAGAACATAGTGAGTTCCCTTTGGGCATCTCTTCGTATTACCATGCCCTGTGATTAAGGTGAATGGAAAACTACAACCCAAACCAAGCAGGACTACTAATGGCCCAGACTCTAACAATGAGGGTTTGGGTCAGCCCACCAGGTGAAGAATGATGACCAGCTGAGGATCCTGCTGAAGGCCAGAGGAATACAGAAGGCCTAGAACTTAGTTATAAATGCTAGCTATGATCATATGACCAGTTACAGAAATGAAGACTATAAATGTCATAGTAGTTCCTCCTTACTTTGCCATGAACATGCTTGTGTGTATACATACATATATTATACACTCAAAATCAATACTTTTGTTTTCTTTCCTCTCTTATTGCCTTAGAAACAACAGAATTTACTTTATATCAGTGTGTAAGTAATATTAATTTTACATCACAGTATTAAAGTTATGGGATATCAGGAAGAGAAAATATTACTCAAGGACTTTACCTACTCCTCTGGGGATAGGATTCATGTATTTTCAATTGTTAGCAGGATAGTTGTATCATGTTTCTTGGAATTCTAACTTTGTTTTTATCTTTATTTGGAGATTAAACATGGTTTAATGGTGCCAAGTCGATAAGAGGTGGGAGTATGATAGTTATTTTATCTGCCAGCTTGACGGGAATAAGTAAGACAGACATTATTTCTAGGGGTGTCTGTGAGGCTGTTTATGGCACAGATTAGCATTTGAATTGATAGATTATTTAAAGAAGGCAGCCCCTTGCCAGTGAGAGTGGCCATTATCCAATCTGTAGAGGGCCAACTAGAACAAAACGGTGGAGGCAGGTGAATTTACTCTCTGTTTCAGCTGTAACACCCACCCATTCCTACCTTTAAACATCAGAGTTCCTGGTTTGTTGTCTTTAGATTTACACTGAATCACAACAGTGATGTTTCTGAGTCTCCAGCCTACACATGGCAGATGTTAAGACTTCTTGGTCTTCATAATTGCACAAGTCAAGTCAATCCCTATTATTATCTTCTCTCTTTGAATGTGTGTGTGTGTGTGTGTGTGTGTGTGTGTGTGTGTGTGTCTGAGAGGTCCCCGTGCGGTCAGCCCTCCACACATTTATGGTTCCACACGCATGTATTCAATCAACCATGGATCAAAAGTACTAAAAAAAAAAATTGTATCTTTACTGAACATATATAGACTTTCATTTTTCTTATCATCTTTCTTCAACCAATAAAATATATAACAATTATATTTAATAGTACCTAAGTTGTATTAAGTATTATAAGTAACCTAGAGATGATGTAAAGTATATGGAGGATAGTGTAGGTTATATGCAAATACTACACCACCTCATAAGGTACTTGAGTATCCACAGAGTTTGGTATTCATGGGTGTCCTGGAACCAATTCTCTGTGGATCCCAAGGATTCTATTTATGTCTTTAGGGCTAAACTGTAAGGAGGATTAAAATATCCTTTAAAAAAAACCTTCATTATCTTTCCATGCTTTCAAATTGTTCAGAAACATACATTTAGCAATGGTCTAATTTCTCATTATTTTAAGTCTACTAAATTAGCTTTCCCAGGGCCTGGGGATATAGCTCAGTGATAGATTGCTTGCTTAGCATTTGTGTGGCCCTGGGTTCCATCCCCAGCACTGAAATAACAAACAAACAAAAAAACAAAACAAAACAAAAAATAGCTGTCTTAGTATGAGCCTATCTGTTAGAGTGAGCCTGGCAAGCACCAGGGGCTCTGGCTGGGAGGTGGTGGCTGGGGCAGGCTTGTGGGCCTGGCTGGGCTGTTCTAGAGGAGGCACTGAAACTTCTCTGGACAGCTCTGGGGCATATGCAGAAGCAGACATAGTGGTGCTGACTACGACTGGCAAGCCAGCAGCCACTGAAACTGAGAGGCACTCCACTGAGAAGGTGAGGTGTTCCACGATATTGAGCATTTCACATTTATGAGCTGCTCCAGGACATATTTTAAGAGACATCTCAAAGGTGATAAGCACGATTACTTAATATTGGATAAAAAAGGAAGAAGACAGAAATAGCCCTGCCATCACTCAGGAGGGGATATGAAGGAGAAAATTAAACATTTTATTTCAGACTAATTTGACAACAAATGATCTTAACTTTTTTTCCCTGATCTTTTAAAATGAGGGGTTGAATTACTCCATCTCTTCACTTTAACTAAATTAGGGAACACAACTGACACAGCTACAAAGATCTGTGGAAATCAGCAATAGTCAGAGGCTGAGGGCAAGGTGTGGCCTGACAGGGGTCCACAGGGGATCTGCAGTACCGATGGTCATCCATATGGAGCAGTTACACCATAACCCACACTCAGTGTCACACAGACAAACTGATGTTGCTTTCTCTTTCTCAAAAACAGAAATCAGATGAATTTTAATGCACAATCACCTGCATTTTAAAGTGTGGCCATTTTTATAATATATATTTGTTGAGTGTTAGTCTAAATTGTTCTAAATATTTTATATGTATCTGCATGTGTAATTCTCGAAACCACTTTTCCTTTCAAGAGAAAGAAATTCTGGCACAGAGAGGTCAAGCAAGTTGCCCGAGGTCATCTAGGAAAAAAGCCAAGAACTGAGTGAAGCAGCCTGACTCTAGCCATCTCTCCTGTTCCTCATGTTATACTTCAGTGCACAAGGCTCGTACCTCAGCAAACTTTTTGGTCGCCCCTGTTTGGAGAGCAGCCCAGTTGTCCAGAGACTGACCCTGATCATTCAATTAAACATGGCAATCTCATCCCCCTTGCTGTTGACTGGTCTGTGTATGAACAGTACTTCCTTGGCCACAGTGATTGGTTCAAAGAGCTCACATGTGACTTATATTGGGTAAGTCAGTTGACTCAACCTCTAGAGATGAAGTCACAGGAACCTATAACCCAGTCAGAATTGTCCTCTCCTCCATATAAAGCATAGTTTTTGATTCACCAGCCACCCCACTTCTGAGTATATATTACAAAGAATTGAAAACAGGGTCTCAAAGAGATATTTGTACACTTGTGTTCATTTCAGCATTTTTCATGACAACCAAGAGGTAGAAACAACTTAAATGCCAATCAGTAAATGAGCAAATAATGAAAATGTGGTATATACAGACAATGGAATGTTAATCAGCCTTAAAAAAGAAGGGGATTCTGTCTTATGCTACCACATGAATGACTCTTGAGGATATCACGCTAAGGGAAATGAGTCAATCACCAAAAACCAAACTGTGTATGATTTCCATTTACATGAGGTATGAAGTCATCAAACTCTTAGGAACAGAAAGTTAAATTGTGGTTGCCATTGGTTGGGGAAGGGGGCGAATGAGACTTGTGGTTTAATGGTTATAGAATTTTTAATTTTGAAGATGATGAAGAGCTGGATATCTGTTACGCAACAATGTGAATATACTTAACCACTGAAGTGTTTGAAAATGGTTAATACTAAACCTTTTTGTTATTATAATTATTGTTATTACTTTTATGGTACTGAGGATTAAACTCAGGGGCCCCCTACCACTGAACTATATTCCCAGTCCTTCATAATTTTTATTTTGAGATAGGGTCTTGCTAAATTGCTGAGGCTGGCCTCAAACTTGTGATCCTCTTGTCTTAGCCTCCCGAGTAGCTGGGATTACAGGCATGTGCCACTGCACCTGGCATTTATATTATTTTAAAAATATCATGATAGGAAAAAGCAATACTAGCTGATTCAGTAGCTTGTTCAAATAACATAAGAAGGTTTGCATGGGTCAAGCAAAACAAGGCTCAGCAAAACACGGAGGTTGCCAGGTCTTAGAACAGAGTTTCCTGAACCCATCTGCCTGGAAGGTCTGCAGCACAATCTCTGGTTAATGGTTAATATTTGGGCTCCATTTCCTCAGAAGCCCCAATACCATAAGACAGATAGAATTCATTACACTAGAATGGTGTGAATAACTGTAATTTCAGGAGGAACTCCATACAAATGAAAGATCTTCATAGCACTCTAACACACACATAAAGGATAAAGAGAAAATAAGTGATGAATTCTGGGTTTGTTATGAATGATCTCCAAAGCCCCAATATTTCAGAGATAATCAGATCACAAGACAGGTTTCATTTGTGTGTGTGCAGGTACACACTTGGGTGTAAGTGTGCACATGTATTCCCAAATGCTTAAAAGATTCATGTGAAGGCTGAGAGGTAAAGGGGAAAAGGACAGGAGAAAAGAAACAGGAACACTTGATCCTGGCACTGTGTAGGAAAGTGCAGCCCTTGCTCATCCACAGTGGAAGTGTGTCTCATAGGAATTCTTTGCTTTGTCCTGCCTGGCAGAAGTGATAATCAGAAACAAACTCAGGAGTCTTATAAGGACTACAGCTACTCCACAAAGACAGTATTAATCATCGGGGCAAAGACAGGATGCACACAGGACAGGTGGCAACATTATGGGCAGGACAGCATGGTCCGTGGGTAGCTTTGGTCAAAATCAGTACTGTTGGCTGGGAAGTTGCAGTGTGCAGACATCAAGTGGGGTTGGAGCCCCAGAATCAGGGTCTGATGCTGTTCTGCTTCTGCTTGGATAAATCATATGATCTCCAGACTCTGTCAACTCCTCAGCAACCTGAGGATAATACACAGGAGTTGTTATGACTGAACTATGTTCCTCCAAATTCAGTTTGAGGTCTGAACCTCCAGTAAATTCAGAATGTAACATTACATGGGTAGGGTCTTCAAAGAAGTGATTGAGTTAAAATGAGGCCATGAGGGTGGTCCCTTATCCAATATGATTGGTGTCACAGAACATGAAGAAATCAAAACACAGATACCCACAGAGGGAAGATCCTATGAGGACATAAGAAGATGCTGTAAGCCAACCAGAGAGGTCTCAGAAAGAGCCAGTCCTGCCAATGCCTTGATCTTGGACTTCCAGACTCCAGACCTGGGAGGGAATAAATGTCTGTTTTCTGAGCCACTTGTAGTATTCTATTTGCAGTATTATGTTATGGCAGCCCCAGCAAGTCATCAGTGCACAGTATTGCTGCAAAGAAAACATTAAAGTAATTAAATAGACTAGCACAGTGTCTGGTCCCAAGAGGCATTAATGCATGGGGACCACCAGAGTCTTTCTGGGGTCTCTAATCTCCTCTCTGCTGTTAGGCCCCTTCTTACTGGTGTTTCTGTTCAGCCCTGCACTTGCTGTTAGCTGAGGTTTTAACGAATAGTTCAAGGGGCTATTGACTTTGTGAGGTGAGCTTCTCACGTGACAGACCACTGCCCACAGCTCCAACAACAAAGCTTATAGTCCTCCATGTTCTCCTTCCTCTGTGGACATAGTGAAGGATCCTGGGGACCTGAGAGCAGACACTGTGTGGGGGTCTGGTAGAACCTGCCCATTTACTGAATAGGACACAGGGAAGGGAGCAGGTAGAGTAGAAGTTAAGCAAGTATGCAGGGCCAGACTGACAAGGGGTGAGTCCTGGCTTAAGGATTAACTTGCTTTTGAACTCAGACTAGTTTCTTATCGTCTCTGTGCCCTAGTCTTCTTATTTGTAAAATGACAAAGATAATAGCACCGACCTCATAGGATTGTGATACAGATTCAAGAGTTAAACCATTAAAATCACAGGGGACAATTTTAGCCATTATTGCCTCTTGCTCTCTCACCTTGCCAGTGATAAAACCATGAAGACTAAGAGCCCTGCCCCTCTCCAACCACACCCTCCTTGTGACCCCATGCAGACAACATGCACACAGAGACTAGTCTCCTCTGTGCAGGTGTTTTCTGACTTAGCCAGATGGATGCTGAAAGAAGTTCATGAGGCTAGAGTTCACTAATACGGTAGTACAGGGTTTCTGCCCTGCCCACTATCCATTTTGATAGTTTGAGTATGTTTTCCTTAATTTTTAAGTCTCTTCTCAGTGGCAGTTAGGCACAAAAAAGGCAATGATTTCTGGGAGGGCTAAGTGGACAAGTTCACAGTTTCTGCAAAGCCTGCCAATCCATAAGCCAAATACCAGGTACAGGAATATCTTGTGTACAAGTGAGTGGGACTGGACTTGCAGCACCAAGCATACCACACACTGTGCTTATACTTTTTCATATGTATGTGCACACACATTGTACATATGCACACATGTGTGCACATTATGTGTACATGTGTGCACACCTATGCACACCTGTATGTGCACCTGTGTATGCACTGCACACATGTATGCGCATGTGCTGTATACAAGTGCATGTGTGCATACTATGTGTGTGTAAATGTATATAGGAACACTGTGTATACAGGTATGCTTACATCCATATGCAATGCACGCGTGTGTATATATGCATGTACCATGTGTGCAGTTGATACATATGTGTATGTGTATGGATATATGAACACACATATCCCTTTTTATATCCACTAGCAACACTGGGTGGGGAGTCTGCCAATCTAAGCACAGACTGCTTATCTCATTTTAGGCAAGTCATTAGATTCTTCTGGCCTCGCTTTTCCCTATTTGTAAACTGAGAGGACTCAAATCCTATGACTGTGGTCACCCAGCATGCTTTTCGTGTTACTGACTGCGCATAACACGGGCATATTAGCAAAACCTTGATGTTTGTTTATTCCTACCTTTTGTGTCGGGTCTTTGCAATGCTGTCCATCAATGGGATAACCAGGGCTCCCCCTGGTGGTTAAAATACACAGGTAGAGCCACTTGTTACGGGAGAAGATCCATTCCTTTAAGCCACTCCATTTAGCTTCCTGCAAACCCAGCTCAGGAGTGAGGGTTCACGGGGAGCTGGCCCACTGCCGTGAAGCTTGGGAGGACACTGCCCTGGTTCCTGCCCCTGCCTTTCCCCAGATGGGCAGCCAGTGCCCCAGTGAACTGTTTCCAAATTGGTCTAGGGAAGGAAAGGAGGTGAGATGATGTAGGTTTAAAAAACACAATCGTGCCTCTTCAGCAGTAGAAAATGATGTTGAAACAGTCTTTTGTTTCCTCTGGAAAATTTGGACAGAGGGATAAAGGTCCATGTGGTGCATGTGAGCTCACATACTCACATATTCATTTCAAAACTAATACTTCAGACTACTGCTCAGATTGCAAACATGCTGGGGCCAGTTTCCCTCCTTTTCAGATCAATATTTAATCATTAAGTTCCTCAGTTTTAATAACTTAACATTCCACATTTAAATAATTTCTTAGCTATAATTGAGCTTTACTTCTCATTTAATTTAGAATTTGTCATTAAAAAGTATATTTTGCTAGCTTTTCCTATTAGATGTATAATACTATCTAAGTTAGTATAGATAGTTGCATATGTTTTATTTGTGCATAAAACACATACACACACAGATTTAAAACAGTTACAAATGACAAAAGGAACTTTTAAGGGTGATGTGTTTATTATCTTGATTGTGGGTGATACATGTGTTAAAACTTATTAAATTATAGACTTTCTTTGTACATGTGCAGTTTTTTTGATGTGTAAAGTTGCTGAAGATATAAGATAAAAAATAAAACACAAGGCTTTCTAATTCTCATCAGTCTCCTTCCTACCATTCAACTTGCAATATGAAATGGGGATGTACAATTCCACAACTAGGGACTAAAAATCTCAATTTAAAACCATTTAATATGATTTTATATTCACTAAACTTAACTCAGTCTTCATGCATAATATTTCTTTCAGTAAGCCCCAAAATTCCAAAGGTAGGCCAAGTGTTCAGTGAGTGACAGGTTATGCTTAGTATGACCTGGCCCTTAGCATAATCATGCTGTCCTGAAGCACACAGACTGTGATGGGCAAGTGCAGAACAGAGACCACCAAATGCAGAAGGGCATGCCTTTCCCAGCCCTGTGGAGAACACCACTATGGGTGCTGAGTGAAGTCTGCCTGTCCAAGGGTGAGTGAGAGAAAGAAATGATTCAAAGAGAAATTGGCAATGGAAAGGTACAGGACCTGGGCAGCAAACTCCAAAGAGAGAAACAGGCTAGAGAAAAAGATATTCCTTATTTCACCAAGAGCTATCTTTTCTTTTTTTTTTCTTTTTTTTGGTACTAGGGATTGAACTCAGGGGCACTCGACCACTGAGCCACACCCCCAGCCCTATTTTGTGTTTTATGTAGAGACAGGGTCTCACTGAGTTGCTTAGCGCCTCGCAGTTGCTGATATCTTTTCTCCTGTTGGAACTGTATCTCTATCTATTTGTGCTTTATTTTCAAGTTCTGTCCACTTATAGTCATGACTATGAGACATATTTTCCCCTTAATTCTCTTATTGGAAAGACAACAGCCCAAGAGTAATGGGTTCCAGCATTAGTGTTGGGGCATGGGGATTGGTGGGTTCTACAGTTCTTGGAGAGCTCTCAGCCCATGTGCCGGGAGCTTCCACTGCCAGCCATATTTATAGGCATGATCCCAAGGCTCCTTACACATTCCTTTAGGAATCAGCATCTCAAGTCAAATCTGACTTTTAATATTGGCAAAATTAGTGGACAAAGAGGATATGTCTATGTGCCATATATACCAACCTGCCACCCATTTTCATGCTTTGATTTAGGATTTGTGCAATGTAAGAAATCTTTATATTCTTTGTTGCCACTTCTCATTCTCAAGAAACATACGAGGATGTATTTGCTCTTAAACCCTCATCTCTCATATGTCAAAGAAGAGTGATATAAATTTATTCTTCCATTTTGATTCAGGCTTTATGTTTTGGCATTTTTTTTCCTCCCTTGAACCCTACAGTAGATATGCCGACCTGGAAACAGCATGTCCAATCTAAATAATCTCAAAGCTCCAATATCTTTTTGGGTTGTTCCCCCACACACATCTTTTTCTTTTCTTTTCTTTTTTTCTTTACTAAAGAATGTAGGTAGATATGGCCTTCTTGACTTACACAGTAATTAAAATTATTATTTTCTTAAGAAGAAGAAAAAGAAAGGGTTTTAAAGCATTTAGGGATAGGATAAATGAAGTAATGATAGATTTAAGTAATGATAGATCTTCTAGTAAACAAAGTTACTTGGCATAGGGGTTACCAAATCTTGTGTTGCTGTTGGTGACAAATAAAGCATAAAACCTCAAAATATACAGTGAACCCATGAGCCTCATTTTATTTAGTGTGTGGAGCTTCATTTTTCCCTTAAGTGTTTGAAGTTTGCTTTATGTTGTCTTACCATGGTGATTAGCAAGGGGCAAAACTATTTTAAGGTTTTTTTCCTGCTCCACATTTCTTGAGTGGAATGGTGGAACAGTTCAGACAGACAGACACACAGACACACAGACACACACACACACACACACACACACACACACACACACACCAGAGGGAGATAGGAAGCCAGTGTTCTGTGGGGGATTAATTCCTGGACCTGAATGATTTGTAATTGCTTGTAATGATGAAGACACCTTGAACCCTTGGTTAGAGGGCCTGTACCTCCGTGTTACTTTTAGAAGATATAACCCTATCCCTATTATAGAAAAGTTGTTTTGTTATGGGAAATGTTAGTTGCATGTACAACTGTTTTGAATCCAATTACATGAGCTATGAAAATTGTGAACAAACTGTATCATATTATGGATCCAAATTAACATGAAAACTGTGAAAATTAGCAGCTGATAAGCACCACAACACAGATGCAATGTGTGATTGATTATAATCAGTGCTAAAATGAAATACCAGTGGGAGAATAGTTTTAAGATTTCTCCAAATCATTTCATCTATGGAACTAGAAGTATTTCTTTAAAAGTGAGAAGACAAACATCTTATTAACTGGACTGCAGTTTAGAAATTACAACATATTCCACTGTGACCTGCTGACATGGTCTCTATGCTACATATGTAGGAATATTGGCCAATTATACTTAAAAATAATATATAGTCAATTTTTCTTTTACCTTAGCATTTGCTATAGGAGATTTTTTTATACCACAAACTTCCATGAATACAGACCAATTATTAGATCTGCTTAACTTGTGCGTCTCTTGTCAGGAAACAGAAACTATGATCTCTTATGGATAGCATGTGCAATATATATACGTATATATATACATATATATATATATATATATATATATATATATATATATATTGGTACTGGAGATTGAACTCAGGGGTACTCAACTACTGAGCCACACCCCCAGCCCTATTTTGTGTTTTATTTAGAGACAGGGTCTCATTGAGTTGCTCAGCGCCTTGCCTTTGTTGAGGCCAGTTTGGAACTTGCAATTCTCCTGTCTCAGTCTTCCAAAGTGCTGAGATTACAGGTGTGCATAGCACGTGCAATATTAAGAAGAAAAGAGACCAACAGTTCTGTTGACTTACCAGCAGAAGAAATGACCAATAATTAGGAATGGATTTTGGGATGTGTGAAAAAAGAGAAGCTTTCTGAAATGCAAGTGCTTTGGGAAAAAATGTTTACTGAATTAGTCTGCTTCCTAAAAGATGCTAATGCTAGTTAGCACAGTGCCCTAGCATCTGTGATTCTGTAAGCCTTGATCATTGAACTGCCTTGAATTTTACCCAACTGCAGTTGGATAATCAAGTGATGTTATCACAGAATTAGTCAGGTATTGTCACAGACTAGCCACCCATGTCTCTGGTGAACTTCACGATCAAGTAATATATAGCTGCTGTGTAAACGGAACTAGTTCTGTTTGTTTTCTCCCCCTACACATCTATAGCCTCTGTGTTCAATGAGTTCGATATTTTTTTTTTGCATTACGCTTTCTGTCTCTCTAATAATTCTATGGGCATTATCACCCTCCCTTGGTGTCATCTTTTGTCTTGAGATTTTCTGCTGCCATCTCTTCAGCATAATAGCTGTTTCTTACATAAATGCTTATTGTTGTAATTATATACAATCTTCTACCATCTTTAATGTCTGGGTCATAAATCCCAATGTTTTCTCCCAACCCTTAGGTTAACATAACCTTTTCTTGTTTAGACTTTCCCCACTCAATGATTTGAGGTCAAATTATGGCTACTCATTAGACAAAAGTCCTTTATTTCAGTGAAAAAAAAAAGGCACTTTCTAACTTGTTCCTGATGAGTAATTTCTGTTTTTTCACCAACACATGGCACTAAATTGATTAAATACACTTCTACCTTATATTCCCCTTCATTATTCATATTAACATAAGCTGTAATAATTCCTGTAGTAGTCAGCTAACATCTTCACTATGACCAGACAGACAGGAATCCTACAAGTAAAAGATAATTCTTTTTTTCTTACTTTGAGCAATAACATTTAGAAAAATCTTTGGAAAGAAACATGACAAGTCGATCCAGTTCAAATGTGTCTTCGCATAATAATGGCAGTTAATCAAAGCAAGCAAGATCTATTTGTCTTTTCTGTGAGACTCTGAGACTTTACACATGTTGTTCTTACCTATTCTGTCTTAGGACTGCTGGGGTTACTGTTCTCTGTAGCTGGGCCAGTTTCCTTGAGATTAAGAGAGATTATGCATCCAAGGAAGAGATGGCAGCACCCCTACACAGACAAAGTGGTACACCCTTGGGCACCTTTCCCACCTGTACAAACCTTCTGACCAGCAGTTATCAAATGGAACCATCATTTCTTTTTTTTTCCAAACATATCAGGAGCCATTGATAAGTAAAATCCATATATTTGCTCTTCATCATATTTCCCCCAAAGTTGGTACAATCTAGCACCACGTAAGCACTCAATTAGTGTTTGGTGAGTAAATGAATGAAAAATGAATTGATAAAGTGAAACATACCTCCCCTTTTTCTTTATGAAAACTGTCCAAATAGTGGAGTACACAGGAATAGGAAAATCAAAACAACACAGAGAAGTTGGGCCCTTTGTGTCCCTAAATGGATATGTATATATTGCAGGTTGTTGAGTTCCTATGGGTTGTATTTATAGTTCATGTGTTTAGGCACTTGGTTTTACCATGTAAATGGTACATTTCAGCTTTACCCAAACTGATGACACTGAGCAACTTAACGACACAATATAGTTTTAAGGAAAATGGAGACTAAATTCTGGAGAAGAATATCTAGTAAGAAAAATGTGAATTCATAATGAATTAAAATGAAGCAATGTTCTTCACAGGAACAGATCTATGTATCAGTGAATGTTAGACAGGTCAATATTATCCACCTAGAATTTACATTTAAAAGTCTTTACCAAGAAATATAAACCTCAGCCAAACAAATCTCTGCAATTTATACCTTTATATGTAAATTCTAAAGAAAGTAAATTGTGGGTGTACAAATGAGCTCGTTTATCCTGAAAGGTGGAAAATGATAGCAGCATCAGAGCCAGAACAGCAGAGACATCAGGAAAGGTCAGGGTCAGGAGGAGGCCTGTCCATCAGAAGCGCTTGGCATGAGTAGGGAATGATGCACAGCAATAAACTGCAGGGGAAAATAGATGGCAAAATATGAACACAAACTTGTGGTGAAACAAATGTGTGCCATTATCATTTCATCTTCAAGCCCCTGGAGATTTAACACTGCGTAGAGAGCATTATGTCAATCAAATCATATTATCATTGTTTTCCCATTTCCTTTTAGTCTTTTTCTAGATCCATTGTTAAAAGTGCTATTGATCCATCATATAGAATTCTGTCTCTTGTAACAACTGTATCATAATTATCACTTAACCCATTGTAAGCCTTTCAGGTTATTAAATGATATTCTTTGGATTTGATATGAAACCTTAAAGGCAGAGATACCCACGAGCTGGTAGACAAAAACTATTTTTTACTTCTTGAAATGAAGCCAATGCTGCTTGGAGAACTGTATGGAAAAACAGATGACATTGCATCACAATGCACTCAGTATTAGATCAATGTGCCCCACCCTAATTATGTGACACTGAGCAGGGCTCAAGCATAAACTTTGAGACTACTATTGATTTACTGGGTTTGAGATAGATACCACCTGCAAGTGCATGTTGAGATTCACTGTTTTTTTTAAAGAGCAAGGTCCTCTGAAGTCCTGCTTTTGTGTCTAATGGGAGACTGGACCATGGTATGAAGAAAGCATCATCACACAGAAGTGGCATTAAGTCTCTGAAGGCCTGGGGACACAATGCATAAAATAAAGAAGACCTGTGCCTAAATTCACAGCATTGCATACAAATCCCTAAGACAGGTTATAGAAATATTGTCAGTAGGAGATGCTAGGTTCTTGAACCCTTGCTATTGTTAAAAAAAAAAAAAAGTAATGATACATAATAAAAACTTTGAACCGTACTTGAAAAATCATGATGTCCATGCCTTATTTCTGGGAAGGACTTAAACTTACATGAACCTAGAAAGAAATTCTTACAACTCTCAATATTTTTTTTAAAAAAAGTTTTTATGTCTAACTTGAATTTATGCTGCAAGTTAAAGCTTCAAGAGACACAGACATCAAGTGCAATTATTTTTGTCAACTTAAAGCTTGATTGACTTATGAAAATTAAAGAAAAATTTGTCCTTACTTTAAACAATTTTACTGCTTTGAAGCATTTCTGTTTATATTTATTACTCCTTTGCAGTGACATGCTAGTAAATAGCAACTAGCCACCTGCAAAAATGTGTATAAATGGAAGGTATAAGTCTCACTGATGTAAAAGACAGGAATCACAAAATTTATAATGAATAAGAAAATACAGAATTATGTATACTAAGTAATTCTAACAGAATGCTTTCATTAATTCTTGTGAAATTTTTTATATACAGCTAAACTACTATTACTATTGACAAATAGTAATAGTCAAATAGTCATCTTCCACATGAATGCAGATCAATAAATTAGTTTATGTTAAGGAGTAGGATGAAAATAAGACCAGGAGATATATGCTGGAACTTTACTCATTTGTCAATCACATGAAGACTTTGTAATGGTTTTTGAAAAATGGAAGAACAATTCTTCAAAATTTTTTTGCTATTCATATTGCACAGGCTACAGATATGACATGATTCTAATATAGTTCATCTACATTATTAATATTTCCAAACTCTCTTTTATCACTAGACAATTAACAAAACAAGCCTTTCTTTGTAACTTCTGCCAATTTCTTACTCCATGGTTAATTTTCTGCTATAGATGTCAGTCACTGAACATAGTAATATTATACTTTTTTTGTGTGTGCGGTACTGGGGATTGAACTCAGGGGCACTCAACCACTGAACCACATCCCGAGCCCTATTTTGTGTTTTATGTACAGGCAGGGTCTCACTCAGTTGCATAGTGCCTCGCCCTTGCTGAGGCTGGCTTTGAACTCGTGATTCTCCTGTCTCAGCCTCCCAAAGTGCTGGGATTACAGGCGTGCGCCACTGCGCCTGGCTAGTATTATACTTTATAAGAGTAGCATATGGTTACTAAAAGCCCTTAGTATTTTCACTGATATGGAGTACTGAATTATATATATCCAAATATATGATTTTGTCAAAAATATTGAAATAGTTAAATGTAGTAAAATAATTTGAAGGTGATGAGGTTTTAGTATTTGTTACCTTGGTTTTTAATATTATTTATTTAAGTATAAGCTTACATGGTGTCCTTTTTAATAATGATCCTGTTCAGAAATTGGCTTGCAGAATTCCTAAAATTTTAATAATCTGCTTTTATAAGCTGGTATAGTGCAAGTCTATTCCATAAGTTGTCACTAAGTTATTTAATACTTTCTCAAGTTAGGGACATAGTATCTAATAAGTAAAGGGACAATAAGAAATGAACAAAAAATAAGTTCTTTGTTTCTTTAAAAATGTTATACATGGATTGATTTTAGTTTTCATTGCTTCTCTTCTAAGTAGTATCCAATCTTCAGTCCATACTAGGTGAATCTGATGATTTTGATGGCCCCAAAGTAACAGGCTATGTGTTTAGTTCCTCATTTTCTAATGTCCTTCTAAGTAGGGAATGCCGGCTCCCACGGTTAACAATTTCCTGACATTTTATGAAAAGGACCACTTGCTCATGATCTACTTCCTGCTTCCCTGGATGGCTGCCTTTTCCCATGGTATCAGGAGCAGCTGCATGGCTGGCTCTCTTGCCATGGGCAGTGAAGTGGCAAATAAACACTAGACAGGAGCAAAAGTCCTTCCCTGGGCTTGCTGTAATCTCCACACACTTTTAGAGCTTCAAGCCTGCTTCCCAGGGCAAACAGTCCCACAGAGTTGTGTTTGTGTCACAAGTTTTAGAATTAACTGGTTTTTGTTTGGTTGGTTTGGTTTTTTTTCCTGGTACTAGGGATTTAACCCAGGTGTGCTTTGCCACTGAGCCACATCCACATATTTTTTATTTTGAGACAGTGTCTCACTAAGTGCTGCAGGCCTCACTAAGTTGTTGAGGCTGACCTTGAACATGGTGATCCTCTTGTTTCAGTTTCCCCTAGCTGCTGGGATTACAGGTATGTGCCACTGTACGCAGCAGCTTTTTGTTTTGAAACAGGAAAAGTGTTTAGTTTGGGCTCAAATTTTAGAACAAGATCTTAGATGACTTTAGAGGACTGGACCAAGTTTAAGAACATTTGCCAAATCCCTGCTCTCTCTTCTCCCATTTAATGCTCTCTGTTCAGGAAACCCATGGCTATTCACTGAGCCAGCCATCCTTACTATGCATCTGGTCCTATAGTTTGGACATTGCCAGTGAACTACCTAGGTGTAGCCTAAATTTTTCTAGTTTTTAGATCCTCTGCTGGGTCACTTGCCTAACAGGTGAATTATTGCTATTATTAATTTCTCACTGATTGAACTCAAATTATCATCTTCTAATTAAAAAGTGGCAGCTCTTTTCTCATATCTTATTTCCCTACTTTAGAATTTCTTTAAATTTCTTTAGATTGGGACATCCATTTGAAAATTTAAAATCAATCAACCAGAAATAGCATGATGTTTGTCAGTGTCAGTGATGAGCAAGGAGAAAATGACCTATCTCTTCCCCATGCCTTCATAATCCTTTGTCAATTTCCCAACAAATGTATACCCAAAGAAAGATTTATTTGCTCAAGCCTAGTATAGGAAAATATGTAATAAAATGACAGTCGTTGGATAGTTCAATTTCAAAAATTTAAAGCAAACCCAAGATCTGCAATTTGAGCTCCATATGCATCGATTTTTAAATCCCCAGGGTCCTCTAATTGGCATAAGTAATTGACAATCTGTTAATAGCCTAATTATAATCAGAACTGGAAATCTTGTAAACAAACAATTCAATGCAATTAATGGAATAGGTTCCATTATTGTGATTCACAATGAACGTTCATCTGAAATCAAATGTCAGCATAAAGCAAGTTGATTAGAAAGTTATGGGGCAAGATCCAAATGCACATAATTCTATTGGTTTTGACATGCATATAAGGCACTTAAGTATATGATTAGGTATCTAAAGTTTAGTAGGAAAGCTTATTAATAAGAAGCAAAAAGATTAAAGACTAGAGAGCAGACAGCCATTAAAGCATTGTTCTTACAATTATGCTGAGAAACCTCACATGCTATTCCGAAGCCCATTGATGATGACCTTTGTGGCACAAGACTGAGAGGTTACATAGCTTAATCATCTTCTTCCACATGCGCAAAATGTGAAAAAGCGTTTACCACCTCAATCTACAGGCTGTCTTGACCAGGAAGAAGCAGGCAGCATGGGCTACACAAGAGAAACCTCAATGCTACATAAGCCAGGGCACAGAGCCAGACCTTGATTTTTGGCCATACACAACTTCACACTTGACCTAAACTAGCTTTAAAAACACTGCAGAATTCTATAGTAAACTTACTTAGGAAGACATAAAATTACGCTTGTGACAGCAGGAAGTAATTCTAAATGAGACCCAGGCTTCTTAAGTGTCCAGAGTTGAACATGAAACTTCACCAACACTATTTTGTTATCTTTTTATTATTAAGATTATCAAGAACCCAGACCTTCAGTCTCTGGTTACTAATTGAGCATACAGTTAGTAATTCCCCCCTATCCAAGACCTGCCGTGGATTCCTGAAAACACAGATAGTACTAAACTCTATAGATATTATAATTCATTCTTACCCCTGAGCTTACCATCCTCAGCATATGATATGTTTTCTTTTCTTATTAAGTCAAGAATTTTTACCTTTACACTTAAAAGAAGCATATCTGAACTGCCAGCATATTTACTCTTGCACTTTGGGGCCATTATTAAGTAAAATAAGAGTGACTTGAACACAAGCACTGCAATGCCCTGGCTACTAAATGACTAGTGGGTAGGTAGCATATACAACAGTGGACAGGCTGGTTAAAGGGTTAATTCATGTCCTGGGGAAGATGGACCTGGATGGTGGGAGATTTTATCACACTACTAGAACAATGCACAATTTAAAACACATGACTTGTCTTTCTGGAATCTTCTACTTAATATTTTCCAACTGTGGTCGACTGGGTAAGTGAAACTATGGAAGATGAAACCGAGTAAGGGAGGATCATTGTATCTTAACACTAGGAGAATTTTCTGTAGTTTTTCTGATCTGTAAAAGCAAAAAATGAGAAATATGACTTGAGGTCAGGCCTGTACTGAAATTGTCCCTCAAGAAGAACGTTCCCTGGTGATTTTTGATACTTAGTTGCTTGGCTGTACTGTCCTTGAGCTCAGCTATCCACCTGCTCTTCACTGTTGACACACCACCCCTTCTCTGTACCTACTCCTGGTAAGTCTTATGATCTCCAGACTAAACCAAACTGAAGACTCTCATCTGATGTGGTGGACACTGTTGGTTGTGAGCACAGCATGCCATTTCCCACACTTCCCAATTAACACTGCTCCAGTGTTGACCAGCAACGTCCACACACCTCAGGGAGAACTGACCTCACCCCACCTGTCAAGATGGACCTGGCTTATATATGGTAACTCCATTCTTGCCAGGAATTGGGTCAGTGGATGGCCTGATTGTGGTCAATGAGACATGGGAGATACCTTTCATCAGTGGAGTTTCTGAGAAAGGTTTCCTTCTTACTATGAAATAATTAGAAGAGACAGTCTCTGAAAATTGTGGTGTCTGGATATGACACAGAACAGTCACAGATTCCTTTCTTCAAGCTTGAGGAAGAAGCCAATCTCAAAGATAATATGGAGAAAAAGACTGAAATAACCTAGATTCTTGATGACCAATTTAAGCTTCCGATTCAATTCATACTGAAGTCTTCCCCACTCTGGGATTCCTGTTGCATATGGTAGGTAAGACATTCCTTCACTGATGAAATAGGTTGTGATGGGTTTCTTTTACCTGCAACTTGTATTGGTTATCTATTGCTACAGAATAAATTGCCCCAACAGTTGGAGGCTTAAAACAAGCATGTTTCATCTCATGGGTCTCACAGGTCTGGATGCTGGGAACAGCTTACATGGGGCCTCTGACCCACATCTCTCACAAGGCTGCAATCAAGGCATCTACTAGGGCTGTGGTCTCCTCTGAAGGCTCTGCTGGGGAGTGATCTGCTTGCATCCTGACTTGAGTGACTGTTGTATGGACTCCATCTGCAGGGTCAGTAGATTGAGGGTCTCAGTTCTTCACTGGCCTTTCAGTGGAGGCAATCTCAGTTCCTTGTCATGTGGAACTCCAGAAGAGAGACCCAACATGACATATGACTCTCATCAGATTAAGCAAATAAGAGGGGGTGCCCAAGATTAGAAGCCACAGTCTCTCTATTGTTATCTTGGAAGAGACAAGTGACATCCCACTACTCTACCACATTGGATTCCTTGAACATGAGTCACTAAGGCCAGTGTTCAAGGGGACAGGGCTACACAATAGGGTGAACGCTGGCAGTCATTTTACAGGTGCCCATCATACAAGTGAAGAATTAGGAACCAACTGAAGAAGAAAGAAGCAAAGTTTTGTATGCTGAATTCTACCGCACTCTTCACTCTTTCTCAATATAACTATAGTAGGTCTTTTGTAATGTTGAGTCCATTGAGGGCATCCTATAGATCGACCTAAAATCCTAGTACTGAGTGCCTTTTAGCCTAGAACACATCTTTTCAGTTTACTGAAGTTGAGTGGAATAGCACATATAACTATAATTTGAAACTTAAGATTCACATAATGAGACATATTCTGGCACATTTCTTTAATGAATACATACCATGTGTCAGGCACCAATCTGAAATGACAGATGCAAATAGGAATAAGACTCTTAAAGCCTCCAAGCACCTTAAACTCATGGAGGAGGCATGTAACAGGTGCATGTAATACAGAATTATAAATAAATGATAAATGCCTGGAGAATGAAGAGAAATAGAGAGTAAGGAAAATTGGCAGGCTTGCTGAAGATGGTTTCCTGAGATAGCAGCAGAGTGTGCACAGATTCTGCTTAATTGTGGCTAGAACATATATTCAGGCTGGGTCAATCTACGGTTGGTTGGAGAACAGGCTATGGACAGGTGGTCTCTTACAGCCAAACACATATTAGTGCATGACTACTCTATCTCTTCTATTGCTCCTGAATACAAACAATACATCTGTTCAAAAGTCCCAGACATATGTGACACTGAACACATGAACACACAGTCTTCTCCATTTTACCTTGGTTTCAGGTAAGTGTGTTTTTCATGACTATAGATCAAGTACTGATAATGATTTAAACACTGAAATGGGAATGAGGGGTTTTTCCTCAGCTGAATTCTTAAGAAGGCTTGCAAAAGGCTGTCCCCAGGAGGAATGGCAAGCAGTGGGACAGGGATATGCCAGCAAACACATCAGGACTGGGTCAAGATCCCACAGACGTCAGGGAGGGGATGAAGGAACAGCTGGGACAGACAGATCCAGAGAAGGAGAGGCAAAATACAGGATGGAGTTCTGAGGACTGACTTCGTGTCTTCCATCACCTTCTAACATCTCTGTTCTCCAGTAGCTCTCTGCATCTTTTCATTATATGAATGTCAGCTGTGCCGACTGGTTTCAAGAAAGTGCATTTTCTTATTTTACAGATCAGAATGGATGCACAAAAGCTATAGGTGTTCCCTGGGAGTTCTGGAATAGTGTAAGAAAAGTGCAGGTGACAACTGCAGCAAGACTGAGGGTCTGAGAGCCTACAAAGAGAAATCCCACTGAATCACTTAGAGTGCGACTCACATGAAATCTTTTATGTGAGATTCCTGCTGGACTGCCCAGGCTTTATGGTACTTCAGGGCGAGTTCCCACTAGGAACATGGCATCTCTTTTATTAGGAACAGTTTTAAAATTGAATTTGAGAGGAGATATGGAAGAGCTTGTAGTTGGTACAAACATTTTTCTATATAGATTTTCACACAGCCAAAAATAGCTGGAAGTCTGATTAGGACATGGGATGAAAATGACATGGACACAATTCACACCTGATTGTTTATGTGTCAGTCACCTATACCTCCCTCAAGAGAGGTGAAAGGAATACAAAGATTTCAACACTATGAAAAATACATACATACATACATACACACACACACACAAAGGATTCATTTTCCTGAACTATTCTTAGGTCCCGAATCAAAGAAGGCATGTTGCATTCTGCCTGGTTGGGCAGGCCATCCCAGTTTTTAGGCTGTAAACAACAGGCAGGCCAGTTCCACTAATTAGGTAAGAAAAAAGCTACAGGTTGGACGTATGAAATTCTAACTCACAGCAGCCAGGACACAGGGGCATGGAGAAGATGGGGAAACTTTGGTTGAATCCCAGCCACCTCCAAGCTGCTGGACTGGGTTCATGGTGGGACACTGCCCTCTAAAACCTCATGGGGCCTCCTCTTCTTTCCATCTCTTGTTCTTCTTCACTCTACTATGTGCATCTCCATGGGCATTAGAGGAAGGAGGAGGGGAAAGGTAAATTGTGACACAGAGGGCAAAGGAAATCCCATGACATGTGTGCAGCCAGGGAAATGAACTCAGGCAGAGAGCTGTCGGTAGGCACAAGTGGGGAGATGAGGTCCCAGGGCATGAAGAAAGAGAGACTGGTCTTTCACCTGCTGCTTCGTTCCATTCTCCACTCAGATCTCTTACAAAATCTGATGGCAGGTGGGAAATGTCTTCACCACAGATGCAGGAAGAAGCTTCCCCAAATAGAGGGAGGCTGGGGAGGAAGCTGGCACCTGGGAGTCTGCATGAGGTCAGGTGTGAGAAAGCATTCTAACTCTTATGCTGGGCTGCTCCATCCCACACAAACCACAAGCTACGGATCCTGTGGCTGACTCTCGATGGCCAGTGGGCTATATTGAGCTCTACTGTTTTCATTCAGCAACTTCTCCCTCACTTGTCCCCCAGGAGGAGATGCTATAGGTGAGGATAACAGCTGCAGAAGTGGCTACTAAAAGTATGTGGCCTTGGTGTAGGGGACTTAAAACGTCACTCTCTTCAGAAATTAAATAGTTCTAGAGTCAGCTATACCACAGCTGTCATCTTTTTGACTAGTATGTCAAATTGAATTGGTTGAATACCTTATAACAATTCATTTGTATTCAGAAGCATGTCCAATGTCAAGATGATCAAAAGTATTTGAAGGGTGTAAAATAAGTATTTGTGGAGACAGATAAAATAAATCAGGATTATTTTGTCTAGACAAAGTGGTAAGTAATCCAACAATTATCTTCTCTACCCAGAAACCAGCAGGCAGCTAGAGCTTTTCATAACTTCCATAGAAGACAGAAAAAGATAGTCCAATAGCAGAGAAGTATGAATTTTCTCACCAGAGCCTTGTACAAACTTAAGTGGACATCAGTCAGCTGGTCACTGGGCTACAACCATGTGACATCACACTTTTTGGAATATGCAGTCTAGGTGCTGGCTTTCAAAGGAAGTGACACCACATGGTTGAGACAGACCAAAGGGGGACAAGCACAGGCCTGACATGCAGGTGATGCCATCTGAATATATATATATTTCATTGTATAAAACTATTACCCACCTGGAGGCAGAAGGCTGTATATAGTGCTAACTAAAGTTCAAAAGAAATCCCAAGAAACTGAGAAAAGTCCTATCTCAGGCAGCGTGTGCTAAGATATAGAAACAAAACAGAACTATAATTCTGGCTTTTGCTAGACTCAGTTTCCCCTTCTTGTTCCTCAGTTTCTCTTAGTGCAGAGAAGCAGAATGCTTGGCTGTTGGCTGTGAAGTTCAAGGCTAAGTTATAACTAAGTCCTCCCAGTTCTTGGGCATGATATTCTTGGGTGCATTCACAGTGAGCCTTCTAACAAAATCCCAAACAACTCTCCCTCTACAGATATTCTGAGGTTACTTCTATTTTGAAGAATATTAGCTCCTTACTGACTGTTTCCACCCACAAGGCACAACTTAAGTTTAACCACAGATATGAAGACTGACTGGTAAAATCCTTGCTATGGGTTATCTGCATGATTTTGGAGTGCATTCTCTGGGAAATCAGACACATTGCATTGAGCATTTAGAGGAAAAGTTGGGAAAGAAAGACACAGACATTCAAAGGCAAGAATGGAAAGTCTGGAAATCCAGCCACAATACCAGTAGTGACAAGAGAGACGAACGCTCAACACACAGTTGGAATGGAGACAAGAGGCACATACGTTTGGGTCTCAGTTCTGAGGCCTCGGAACCAGCACCTTCCCTGGGCAAGCTGAGAGGCTCCACTACGTCTGTGTCAGGAGGAGGATATGGCGGGGGCGGGGGGAGCACTAGCTGAGGTGGGCCTCGAGCAGTGCCTCTGGGAGGTTTTTGTGGTACCTGCCGTCCAACACCTATGTGGAATCAATAGGAGTGACTTCAGAAGTTAAGCCAAAAGATTCCCTGTCTTCCACTGGAGGGCACATTGCCATTACTCAACCAGGCACCAAATCCAACCTCACTCTACATCAAATACAATCATACCCAATACCAGATCCAGTCATATCAACACCAAATCAAGCCACACCCAATACCAAATCCAAGCATACTCAATGCCAAAATCAACCATACCCAACACCATATCCAACCTCACTCTACACTAAATACAATCTCACTCTGCACTAAATCCAGCCACACCTAATACTAAATCTAGCCACATTCAATATCAAATCCAGCCAACCCAATACTAAATCCAGTCTCACTCTGCACCAAACAGCACATCTAACACCAGATACACTTTTCTTTTTAACCAAATCCAAACTTGCCCATCACCAAACCCAACCTTAGCTGATATCAGATACAATCACACTTGTATATATGTAGTGTCCTACTGTCCGGCCAATTTGTAAATATTTGCCTGGTTGCAATTTGTTTCTGGAAGGCCAATTACATAAATACTTGGCCTGGAACTATTCTTAAAAGCCCCCTAAACAGTATCGTCAGATTAAAATGAACTCCTGTTCTTCACATTAGTCTTTTTTCAGGTGCTCAGATCTGTGCTTTAGCTAATTCTTGCTACTTTTCCATGTCCACTGAACAATGTAATAATAGATAAAGCTTTAATTTAAATATTTTTTCAGCCTGTTATACTGTCAAACTCTTTCATTGTTTGGGGTGATGGTTTCCAGAGTTTGTTTGGAAGAGGGTTCTGAGTTGTGGACAATTAGGTGTGGTGGGTCCAGCTCCATCTCATCAGTGAAATCCTCATGTTTATATGTTGGGGATGCATTTATAATTTTATATGAAAATGGTATGCTAATGAAATTTTTGGAAGCTAATGTAAAAAATGACATGAATTACCAGTGTTAAGTCACATTCACTACCATTTTTTAAAGAAACATTTTATTCTAGTTTTGGAGTTCCAAATCTTCTAATAATATAATCAATGCTTTTATGCCCTTTACCAGATTATTAATAAAAATATTAAGAAATAGCATTTTTTCATCAAGAGATATATTCAGTTATTCCTTCTTTTGAAATCAGTTCTCTAGATGTGGTAAAATGTGAATATCCCAATATAAAGCACCCATTTCCTTCCTTAAAGTGAAAATGAACCAAAATCAGTCTGAGTGGTATTGTCTGTCTGGCCCCGGCAGTGTCATTAGGAGGACAAAACAAAAGAGAAGGATGCTCTCCATCCCAATAAATTTGAATTAAGACTCAAATCCAGATACCTGTAACACTATTTAGCACAAGTTTGTTCTAATTATATATCTATCTGTATAGAAAAAGTCACTTGATGTGAATAGAGGCTACTTACTTTCCTTCAACCTAGGCTTTGGTTACATGTTCTGTATGGTGTACTTGTAATTTATGGGGACTTCTCTTGGGGACAGAACTCTGATACGTCATTGCTTCCAAGGCTTCTCCATCATTTCCTATCCTAAAAACATTCCAGATTATTTTCAATAAGAGAGAAGTTTCTGGGCCTGCCCAATCCTCACAAACAATACTTTATGCAAAGTATTGACTTGTAGCAAATTTTTACTATTCATTACTTCCTCCTTTAATGTTTCTTATGGAGGGAATTGTTGGTGCGATTTTCAGTTTTAGAACACCTGCCTCTCATCTCTTCAGGCATCTGTAGGCATCAATTGGCCCACGTGCTCGGCAGGTTCTCCAAGCCCATCAGACATGAATAATTCTTCCTTCTGGGCTGACTCAGGGTTAGGGGTCCTTTCCTAGCTTGAAATGGTCTGTCTGGTGAGCAGTTTGGTATGACTTGACCACATCCACATGGCCACATAAAGTGGATGCTTCTGAGAATTTCAATAAGGATATCTCTAAATCTGAGCAAGGGGGGTTGTCTCTTTCCAAAGAGAGGGAAGAGAGCTTTTCTCATCACAAAACAGGAGAAAACTGGGTTTATTTTAATGGTCCAATGATAATACTTTCTTTAAATCTCATAGTATTTTCTCCTATGAAAAAGGATGAACTGACATGAAATACAGGTGATTGCGCCTTAAGATAATTGATTCTCAGGCTGTGAAATGCGAGGGCTTTAAGTGAGGTATTGATTAAAGGAGGAAAATGCTGAACAACCAAGTAGGATTTATCAATGTTTTCAGACCATGACAACGAACACTTGTCCTTGGGCGTATTTTCCCTTCTAGGACCACAGATACTGGGCCACAGATAAAATGCAGGGCTGCTTGGGCTGATTAAAGGCACCAGAAGTGGCTGTCTGCTGACTTCAGGAGGGGGCTCTGATGCACTTTCTATCACTAGGGTCTCAAGCTTAAGAGTGGGTGATTCCTATGTTACTCTGTTCCAAACACTTCTCTGAAAGTGCTGTTTTTGTTTCTACATTGATGAAAGAGCTAACGCTGAATGACTTTAAAATAAGATTGACTATTCCTGGCTCATAGGCCTGGAGACCTCCATCATTTAGCATCTACCTACCTCACCCATACCACATGAAGGTGGGATATAATCATCTCATAATACCTGCTCTCAAAGAATACCAGGGTCTTTGCTAAATATATAAAAGTTATATAAATGCAGATCAGTTTCAAACAGGATGGTCAGAAAATTACTAAGCAGGTAAATCATTTATAGGCTGAGTATCCCTAAAATGTTCACAATCAGACACATTCTCGGTTTCAGATTTTTTCTAACTTTAGAACATCTGCATATACATAATGAGATATCTTGGGGATGGAACCCCAGCCTAAATATGAAATTCATTTATGTCTCATATGCAGCTTACATATAGCACCTGAAGGTAATTATGCAGTATATTTAATAATTTTGTGTGTGAAATAGAGTTTCATGGTATATAATTTTCCACTTGTGCATCATGTTGGCACTCCAGAAGTTTCAGAGTCTGGAGCATTTTGGATTTTCAGATCAGGGATATGCACCCTATATAAACTACGTGGGGCCTAAGCTGTCTTTCAAGTGCCAGGTATCTTTCAAAATGGCCTACAGGGATGTCATCTTAAAGCTTATCTTTCTTCCATCAGAAAGACACACATCACACAGGCACACTCATTCATGCTCCACTTGTCACCTTCTCCCAGCTTCTTCAGCCACTCTCCATCCTTCCCACTATACCCACCTCCTCAATGCCCATGTAATGTCCATAAAATATTGCTAATAAAATATTTTAGTAAGTGAACGCACAAGTACTTATTTCCAGAATTTCTTCAGCATAAATATTTTTGGGGTTAATGATATTATGGGTGAGTCCACCGTGAGAGTCAAGAGCAGTGCTAGCAATCCACACACAGCAGGCATCCCAGAGGCGTGCAGACAGCAAGCCCAGACTCACTTACCCACTGTGCTCTTCCTGTTCTCCTCCTTGTCTTCCCTGCGGTTGGGGACCAGGGGACTTGGTGGAGGTGGCTGTGGCAGGGGACTTGGTGAAGGTGGCTGTGGTGGAGGTGGAGCTGGTGCCCGCCGCTTCTTCTTCTGCAAATCAATCTGTGAGCCCAGAGACATCTGGGAAACAGAAAGAGGAGAGGCAGGCTTAGGGGAATTTTTGGATAGGGGTGATGTGTTTGTGAGACACAGGAAACTGCAGAAGCAGACTATGTGGCATGGGTGCTATAAGGAAGGCTGTCAGATTGCCATCCTCATTCTGGGTCCTCTCAGGCAGGTGGTGGAGGCAATAGTGTGAGGCCTGGCGTATTCCCCAGGCATGGCCTTGAGGTGGCACAGTGAGTTCACAGACACTCAGAAGTTCCCCCAAGCACAGGGAATTCATATTTTCTAGGGCTCCAGGTAGGCAGGTCTGTAGCCTGTGAATCTTTCTCAAGACATAAATGAGAAAGTGATCCCTTGCTCTTAATTAAATGCAAAAGAGTACTCTTCCTCTGGAAGAAGGGGGACCAGCATGATTTGTGCCCACACAGAGGAAGAAGAGATGGGAGCAGTTCCTGCTTCCCTTGCTCTGTCTTGGATGTATCTCCCTGCCTCAGCAAGCTCACATTCCAGAGCAGCCAGGATGACACGGCCTACAAGTCCTCAATCTAGAACTGAGTTTTCTCTTAAATGGGACATTAGATCAGTATATAAGACATCAATCTCCCATCCAGAGCAGAAATCCAGGTCCTACTTAAAGACACTAACAGTGAAAAATTCACAGCTTCTAAAGGCAGCTTGTCAATATTGGGTAGGTCTAAATGTTGAAAGTGAAATCTGTTTTGTTTCATCTGTAAAATTAAATATGTAGAACAAAATTGACCAAATTGTTTTTGTTCTATTGTGCACAAGAATAAATAGGTAACAACAAATCTCGCTATTGTGTGTAATTAAAATGCACCAATAAAAAATTGAATATACTGATTCTAGTTCTTTTGTTTCTGAAAGACTCCATAATTCTCTGCTCTTCGTTAATTATAGCCCAGAGTTCATTCACTTTCTTTCAATGATTAAAATCCACTTAAGTAGCACTGAGTTATGTGCAGAGCAGTGCAGATTATGTGCAATAATGAAAATGATGATTTCACTCATTCTTGCCCTCAAATTGCTCTCAGTCAAGTTTTGTACCACTTGTCAAAGCATTCCCTGATCTTTTAAGGGTCCATTACGGGGATGGCACCGGCCCACACCACCATTTTCTAGTACCTCGGCCCTGATCCAGGGACTCTGCGATTTATTAACTCATGCCTGCACCACATATATGAGAACTAAGCATTCAGCTCACATCCCAAGTTACACAACTTCCTTTTCTGGACTAGCCATGGTACTACAACCTTTAAAATTTTATCAGTACTACACTATTGCAAAAAATGTATATGTAAACAAAAGGAAGAAAATAATCATTTTATTAACTTTATTTATTCAATATAAACTAATGGTTAGTGTATACTTTTTTAGTCTTTATCTTTTCTTTTAAAACTGGTGTTTTCTCTTTCCTTCTACCACAATATATCATAATCATCTCTCATACCTTTAAAGTTCTATGACATATTTTGCATAAACCAGGGAATAACATAAAATCAAACAGTTCTACAAAGCTTAAAGTCAAAATCAGTGATTCCTTGTACACCACCTCCGCACCACAGGAACCACTTCAAACACATTTTTCTTTTGGCATTTACTGCATTTTTCTAAATAGTAAGTTATTGTGTTACTCCTTGATTTCTGCACATTAGATATTGGGTTTCTATTCCTGGAAATGAGGATTTAGTCTTTGAGACATACACATACACCCTTTTTTCCCCCATCTTCCCCAAAATTATAGCATGAGATCTAAATTGCTTTTCACTATTTAGTCATACAGTAGTCTACCCTTATTTGCAGTTGCACCTTCTACAGTTTCCATTACCTTCAGTTACCTGCAGATAAAACTATTAAATAGAAAAAAAAACTAATAGTTTTTAAATTGGGCACTATTCCAAGTGACATAGTAAACCACCTCCTGGTCCTGCTCCATTTCACATAGGATTAATTATCCCTTTACCCATTGTATCCACACTGTATATGCTACCTGTCTATTGGTCACTTAGTAGCCATTTAGGTTATCAGATCAACTGTCACGGTATCATGGTCCTTGTGTTCAAGGAATCCATATTTTACTTAATGGTTCTAAAATGTAAGGGTAGTAATGCTGGCAATTATATTACAGCATGTTATTATAATTGCTGTATTTTACTGTTGTTAATCTTTTACTGTGCCTAATTTATAAATTAAACTTTATCATCATTATCCATGTATCTATATATTGCAAAAAAATAGCATACATAAGGTTTGGTACTTTCTAGGGTTCCAAACATCTTCTGGGGTCTTCAAAAGTATCTCCCATGGATAAAGGGGGGATATCTGATAATAGATATCACAATGACATAAGACAGAATTTTTTCAGCAGGAATTTTTCTACTTGAGCTTTATAATGTATAGGAGGATTACACTTTCTTTCCAGAATAAATTTAGTTTTTCCTGAATTGAGATTTTTTTTCTACTTTGAATTTCCTGGAAACTTACATTTTTCTCCTCAGTTCCAGCACCCCTGCCTTTATAGACAAGATGCACATAAGCAATATCTTTGAGACCTTGAGAATATAAAAGTGATTTTATTCTATTACATTGAATAGTCAGTATAGATGCCTATAGGTACCTAGGAATGGAAACAACAGACTCTAAAAAGGCTGAAAACATTCAGCCATTACTCCACTGTCTCCTAGAGAGTACTGTGCAATCAAGACACCCCATGCCAAGCTGCTGCTCAGTCTTTCACATATGGTCTGTGTTCCTCCTGTAGGCGTGGAAGACCCACTCTTACTCCTTTATGGCCTGACATTGGTGACAGCATGCCCCGGGGGGGGGAGGGGAGTTCTTTTTGTCCACTCTCTGGGGCATGCACTGATTGGCTGTGTACCTACAGAATTTTCTAGTGTTCTTCCTTTTACTTTTGTCTTCTCTTTGTTCCTCTCCCCTCACAGGGATTTTAATCAATTGAACACTGAGGATTCTATCTCCTGCCTATTCTTCCCCCTTCTTGGAAACTTCCTTTACTTTACTGTCAAACTCTTATGAATTTTTAGGTTTCTTTTGCTATACTTTGGTTTCCAAGATCTCCTCTTCTTATGTGTTTTAGAAACAGTATCATGGTCGTCTTTTCTGGGTATACAATCTTATCTTTTCTCTCTGCCACTATCATTTATATATTTTAAAAAATGTTTTATTTTAATTTTCTTTAGCTTTATGCATTGTATTTTCTCACAAGTTTATTTTTGTTCTTTGTGTCTTTGCTTTTGTTTGTCACATTTTGATCTTTCTCCAAATCTCTGGTGATCCTTGGCTGCTTGTTTATAATACATTGTATGGATAGAGTCTGTTCAGACACTAATGGGCAGAAATCTGATTAGCTGACTGGGAGATCCTCAAATAGCCATAGTGGCTGGATTCTCTTCTAAACTGGCCACCATTCATACAGGGAACTGTCCTCTCTCCTGCAGGTTGAAGCTCCATCCTGCAATCGAGTCTGTTTGAGAAGGCCCCAAGGCTCTCCTGCAGCATGTGGATATAGATTATGCCCATTCTGGCACAGACTCAGTTGTGTCTGATATACTGGCGTCAGAGTTTCCTGCTTCCACCACTTCTAATGTTGGGAATGCAGACACTTGGACAGAAAGGGACCTGAAGGTCTTTCTGCTTCCCGTACACATGTTCAACCAGTCTTTGTTATCAGCTTTTTCTATACTTTTGCATGCAGAGGAATGTGTGCTCCAAATTCTTGAGCCTTTTTGGGGGTTCTGGGCTCTTCTGATGGAACTCTTTCACCCAATAGTCAGGTTTCAGCTACTATTACTTTGCTAGGTATTTACCACAACCAAAACACACTTGAGCTTCCAGAGTATCTACTGAAAACTGTTACTGATTCACTTCTGTTTGTCACAATACACTCATAATTTTTGTTCATTTTAGTGGGGTTTTAGGATAGACATAAACTAATTTGCTTTCCATACATTTTGCAGGCTTATTGAATAGACAACACTGCATATATATTTAAGGTGTACAACTGATGATTTCATACACGCACTATAAAATAACTGCATTCAAGCAAATTAACATAAGTACCATTTGACACAGTTGCCACTTTCTACCTTCTAAGTAAACTTCCAAGTGTTTTTTATATGGTCAACCATACCTTCATTGGATAGAAGAGCCACAATGAACATAATCCCTCTGCCTTGAGTTAACTAGTAAGAATGGTTTTGCTTGACTGGGCTTGGGAGGCTGAGGCAAGAGGATCAAGAGTTTAAAGCCAGCTTCAGCAAAAGCAAGGCACCAAGCAACTCAGTGAGACCCTGTCTATAAATAAAATATAAAATAGGACTGGGGATGTGGCTCAGTGGTTGAGTGCCCCTGAGTTCAGTCCCCTGTATTAAAAAACAAAAAACAAAACAAAGAATGGTTTTGCTTGTTAAAACTTAAAATTTCTTAAAATGCTCTCATAATTTTCTTTCCCTCATGTTTCCCTTTTTCCTTCTTTTGCCAAGTTTTTAATAAAATCATTTATTTTTTAGGTTAAAAAATCATAAAAATTTCAGAGTTAAGACAACACTTCTAAAATTTCTATCGCAAATAAAAAAATCCTTATCATGGAGGAATGACATCAGCAAGAGGGCAGAACAGAAAACCCCAGACCTGCTGCCTACAAAAACAATAATTGGACAGTAATTTGCTTTTGTGAGAACTTCACAAACTAGTTAGGGAATCACAGCACTCCAAGGAAACTCAAAGCCAAGAGCAGCCTCACCAAGATGGGTAAGAAAAGCCATTTCATTTCAACTATGATAGCCCTTCCCCCAAGCCTGTACAGCTCAGTACTATCAGGGGAAAAAAAGCCCCATTCACAATTCTCCCTTGGGAGGAAAGAGAAGAATGGATCATAAGGCCAACATTGCAGCTTTTCAGAAGGGCTGCCTGAGGGACTGGTTTCTGTCTTGACTGACTAGAGCACTGATGAGGAACTGGCATCTTTTGGGTGGGGGAGGGCACTGAGAACATAAGAGCTTAGAGTCTGGTTGCTGCAGAGCTTACAGATTTGGCATTGCCACTGACAGAGGCTGGCACAGCTTGGCAGCACCAGGAGAAAGCAATAGCTTGTAGATTATCCTTTGGGAGGGAGTGAGAAGAATGGAAACTCCATGCAATAGTCCAGATTCTGGGAGATGCTTGCCTGAGAGACTGGTCTCTACCTTACTTGTCTGGGAGTACAGAGAGAAATAACACATTTTGGATGTCTTGGAGCTGCAGAGAACAAAGAGAGCTCAGAGGTGCTGCGGCACATGCCTCTAATCTCAGATAATTGGGAGGCTGAAGCAGGAGGATTGCAAGTCAAAATTAAAAAATTAATTAATTTTAAAAAGCAATTGAGGACTAGCTCTCGGTGGTAGAGTAATCTTGGGTTAATCCATATCCTAGAGAGCTAGAGGAGGAAGGAAAAGAAGGATGAGTGCCTGGGGGGAGAAAAATATAAACAAACAGAGGTTGCCAGCAGCGCCAGAAAATCTGCAGTAACACAGACAAACACAAGAGGGACCAAAAATTTACAAGTTCCTAAAAAAGGAATCCACAAACATTTCTAAATGGGAATTGCACACACAAGCCCAGAGAAGATGCATTCTCAGAAAATGTTTCATAGGTCCTAGAATCTCTAGCTGAGCTGACTAATGTGATGTGCCCTTTAAAAAACAGTCTGTAAAGGCTGGGAGAGGTGGTTGTTTTCTAAGTACACAAATTACAGTAAAAAATAATGACAACAAGAAGCTATATAAAGAAATAGAAAATTTTAGTTCAATAAAAGAAAAAAAATAAATCTCCAGAAAATAATCCCAAGGAAAAGGAACTCTATGACCTGAAAAAGAATTTAAAATAATTGTGTTAAAGAGTTAAATGTACTATAAGAGAATACATAGATAGCCTAGCAAAACAAAAAACTATGCATGAACAAAGTTATTATAAACAAAATCATAAAAGCCATACATAAGAGAACCAAACAGAAGTTATGGAGGGCTTTACCAGCAGACTTAACTAAGCAGAAGAAAAATCAGCAAGACAGTTCACTTGAAATTATTGAGAGAAATTTTTTTAAAATGAAAAAAACAATGAAGATAGCCTGAGGGTCTTATGGGACAACATCAAGGGGACCAATGTATGCATTATGGGATTTCCAGATGGAGAAGAGAGAGAAAGAGAGGGTATGGTAAAATAAAGGCCACAACTCCTCAAAGTGGAGGAGGAAAATGGACATGCAAAATCAGCAGGCTCAAAGGACAACAACTGGAATCAGCCCACAGCAGCAGATGAAGATGCTTTATAATTAGTCAAAACTCAAAGAGAAAACTTCAAAGCAGGAAGAGAAAACTGATGAACGCTGTAAAAGAGCATACCATAAGATTATTAGTATTTATCTCAGAAGAGACTTCGCATGCCAGAAATGGATGGAAAAATACATTTAACTTGCTAAAAGAAAAAAAAAGTTAATCGAGAATACTCTATCTCAAAAAACTATCCTTTACAAATAAAGATATAGCTAAAATCAGTGATTAGACCAATGTTATGAAGCTTTTCACTTGTTTTCTTCTAGCAACTTTATATTTCAGGTCTTACATTTAAGTCTTTATTCATTTTTTAAATTTTATTTTTAGTTGTAGATAGACACAATACCTTTATTTTATTTTATTTTTATGTGGTGCTGAGGATCGAACCCACCACCACACAATTGTGAGGCAATTGCTCCACCACTGAGCTACACAATCCCAGCCTCAAGTCTTTATTCCTTTTGAGTTGTTTTTGAATACAGTGTAAGATAAGGATCCAGTTTTATTCCTCTACATATAAACACCCAGTTTTCTCAACATAATTTACTGATATATTCCTTTTCTCATTGTGTGTCCCTGGCACCTTTGTTGAAAAGTCAATTGACTAAATACTTGAGCTTATTTCTAGCCTTTTTATTCTGTTCCTTTGGTCAATATGTCTATTTTTATGCCGGTATTTTGCTGTTTTGGTTAAACTAGGTTTAGAACATATTTTGAAATCAGAGAGTATAATGTCTTCAGCTTTGTTCTTTTTGCTCAAGATGGTTTTAGTTATTTAGGGACTGGTCTGGTTCCATATAAATTTTAGAATTGTGTTTTTAAATATCTATGAAAAAAATGACATTGAATTTTGATAGGGACTGTAGTGAATCAGTAAATTGCTTTGGGTAGTATGAACATTTAAAAATATTAATTCTTCCATCTATTAATATTGGAAATCTTTCCATTGGTGACTTTTTCAAATTCTACTATCCACTTTTATAGTTTTCAATGTATATATCTTTTCCTTCATTGGTTAAATTTATAAAAGTAAAAAGAGACAAATGCGATTGCATTAGACTAAAAGGCTTCTGCATAGCAATGGAAAGGAAGAAGAGTAAAGAGACAACCCATGGATCGGGAGACAATATTCCAAACCACACAGCTGATTGGGGATAATACACAAAATATACAAATTATACACAAAATATACACAATATATACAAATATATAATAAATAATAATTATATTTGTATATGTTTATTATATATAAATATAGTATATATTTAATATAATAAATAATGTAATAAATAATAATTATATATTTATCATATATAAATATATACTTATGTAATAAATATATAATTATATGTTTATTATTAATAAATAATGCACAAAATATACACAATATATACAAATATATATGCTCAACAGTAACAAAACAAGTAACCCAATTTAACAACAGGAAAAGAATCTGAATAAACATCCTCAGAAGAACATATATGAAAAATAGGCCAACATCTTCAATCATCAGGGAAATGGAAAATAAATCCAAAATGAGATGTTGCCTTCACACCTCTTAAAATTGTTATAAAAAAGATGATTAGTGTCAAGTATAAATAACAACATAGAGAAAAGGGAACTCTGTTACAACATTGGAAGAAATTAAAATAATATTGCAATTTAGGGAAATAGTATGGAGATTCAGGGGCGAAAAGGCTGAAAACAGAATTACTACATGATCTAGTCATTTTAATGCCACATATACATCCAAAAGAATGGAAATCTGTATGTTGGAGAGACATCTGCACTTTCATACTCATTTACTCACAATAACCAAGATATGGAGACAATGTGTATGTCTGTCAATAAACAAATGGACAAAGAAATTTTGGTACAGATAACAATGGGATACTATACAGCCTTTAAAAAGGTAATTCTGTCATTCCTGATAACATGGATGGAACTGGAGGACATTATGCTATGTGAAATAAACCAAATAAAGATAAATACTGTTTGATCCTGCTTATATGTGGAATCTAAAAATGCTGATCTCACAGAGTATGGAAAGATGGTTACCAGAAGCTGGGCTGTCAGGTAGAGAGAGGCATAGAGAAAGGGGACTATATTATTCAAAGAATGCAAAGCATTAGTTAGACTAAAACAATAAATCTTAGTGATCTATTTTACTGCATGGTGATCACAGTTAATAACACTGCAATATATACACTGCAAGAATAGACTTCTAATATTCTCTCCACGATGTATCAAACATCACACTGTACCCATAAATATATACAATTATTATTTATTCATTAAAAATGAGTAAGTGAAAAAATGAAGAAATGAAAACTTTATGAGATAAAGAGAATTTATTATCATTAGATCCACAATGCAAGACTGGTCCTGTGCTTCAGATTGGTAAATAGAGTCCTTTAAGTTGAAAAGAAAGAACACTAGATAGAACACCATCAAAGTATCCAAATATATATCTCAAATATTGACAAAATTGAAAGGAGAATTAGACAGAAACACAGTAAAAGTAGGATATTTCAATATCTCACTTAATAATGGGTAGATCAACCAGAGAGAAGATCAGTAAGTAACAGAGGACTTAAACTACATTTTAGACCAATGTAACACACACACACACACACACACACACACACACAATCACATTCCACATAATGACAGAAGAATGTACATTCTTATCAAGTGCATGTGGAATATTTTCTACAGCAGATCACATTTTAGGACAGAAATAAAGATTTAATGAAATTAAAAAGATTGAACTCATACCAATCATTTTTTCTGACTAAAAATAAAATGCTAAATAAATCACAAATATGTGGAAATTAACATATTATTGAACAACTAATGATTCAAAGAAAAAAATCACAAGGAGAATTAGAAAATATCTGGAAAACAAAAATAAATAAAAATGAAAATGTATCAAAATCTATGGGCTACTGAAAAAGCAATCCCTGTTTTTGGAAGCAGGAGGGGGAAGAATACTGAGGGCTAGATCCAGGTGTGCTCTATCACTGAGTGACATTCCACCTCTTTATATTTTTTATTTTGAGACACAATCTTGCTGAGTTGCCTGAGTTGGCCTTAAATATGTAATCCTCCTGCCTCAGCCTCCTGGGTGGCTGAGATTACAGGTATGCACCATATGCTCAGACACCAAAAGCAATTCTAACAGGGAAATTGATAGCAATAAATGCCTACATTAAGAAGAAAGATCTCATCAGCAACCTAAATTCACACATCAAGGAACTAAAAATCAAAAGTGAACTATAGTTAAATTTTATAGAAGAAAAAATAATAATAAAGTAAAGCAAAAATAAATAGAAAATTTTGAAAATACTAGTGAAACAAGAGTTGTTTCCCACCCCAATGCCCCCAACAACGACAAAATTGGCAAATGCTTAGTTTGACTAAGAAAGTATTAGGGATAATAACAAAAATTTAAAAATGAGAGTGGAAACATGACAAATGATGCCACAGAAACAAAAAAGATCATAGAAGACTACTATGAACAATCATAGTAGAAGAAATATGGAATGAATTTAACAATATCATAATATCTGTATCTATATATATATATATATATATATATATGTACCAACAAATTGGACAGCCTAGAAGAAATACATTCTACTAAAATTGAGTCACGCTCCTCAAAAAACTAGAAATGAATGCACCATATGACTCAGTATCCCACTCCTTGGTACATATCCAAAAAAACTACAATCAGCATACTATAGCAATATAGCTACTTCAGTGTTTATAGCAGCACAATTTACAACAAGAAAATTATGGAATTAACCCAGGTACCTGTCAATAGATGAATGGATCAAGAAAATGTGATATATATACACAATGTTGTTCTACTAAGTCATAAAGAAAAATGAAATAATGACATTTGCTGGTAAATGGATGGAAATGGAGAAAATCATGCTAAGTGAAATAAGCCACACTCAGAATATCGAGGGTGGAATGTTTTCTCTCACATGTGATAGCTAGAACAAAACAGGAGAAATAAGGCAGTTGAGGAGGGGATAGAATATAATAAAGATATAAGGAAGATCAATGGAGTATAAGAAAGAGAAGGAAGGCAAAGGGGAAGAAATACGGAATGAATTTAACAATATCATAATATCTATACATGTACCCAAAAAGAATTTCACTTATATGTATATGCAAAAAAATCAATTAAAAAATTAAAAAATAAAGGAATGAAAGAAGAGTAGAGGAGGAGGAATGAGGGAGGGAAGTGAGAAAGGAAAGAAGGGGAGAATGAATGGGGATTGAAATCAAATTCCTTGCATATATTCTTTTGTCAAAATAACCCAAACACAATGTACAATTATAATGACCCAATAAAATGTCAAAAATAAATAAAACTGAGCCATGAAGAAATAAAATATAAAGAAAAAACCTGAACAGTGTCTATAACTAGTAAGGAAATTGAATCTGTAATTAAAACATCCCAACAAAGAAAAGTCCAAGACTGGATGGCTACAGTGGAGAAATCTACCAAACATTCAAAGTAGAAATAATACCAATCCTTCTCAAACTCATCCAAAAAAATCAAAGAGGAAATACTTTCAAAATCATTTTTTTAAAGCCAGAAATACTCTGATACTAAAAGAAAAAAAGATACTATTAGAAAAGAAAACCACATGATCATCACAACTGATGCAGAAAAAGAAAAGAAATTTTCATAATGACAACATTCAGCAAATTAGTAAGAGAAAGAGATCACCGCAATATATTCACATCTATATACAAAAATTTCAAAGCTAGCATGATATTCAATGGTAAAAATCTGAATGTTTTCCAAGATCAGAAGGCAAAGATGCTCACTCTCACCACTTCCATTCAAGATAGTGGTGGCCACACCAATTATAAAAGAAAAAGAAATAAAAGCCATCTGGATCAGAAAAGAAGTGAAATAATCTCTTTTGCATATAACATGATCTTAAATGTAGAGATTATATACATGCTCACACACAGTTAAAACTAATAAATTCAACCAAGTTGTGTCATACAAAATCAATACAAATAAATTAGTTCTGTTTCTGTACATTGGAACAATAAATAATCTGAAAAGGAAATTAATAAAATTGTCCTATTTGCAATAGTATCAAAGTAGTAAAATACTTAGAAATAAAACTTTAAATGGATGAAAGATTGAAAACTATAAAACATTGTTGAAAGAAATGAGACAAAATAAACGTAAAGATATCCCATGTTCATGGATTGAAATTTAAAATGTCCATACTATCCAAACAATCTACAGATTCAATGCAATCTCTATAAATATTCCATTGGCGTTATTTTTGCAGAAATAGAAAAAAAATCATCCTAAAGTTCATATGGAACCTCAAAGAACTCCCAATAGTCAAAATAATCTTAACAAAGAAAAGCAAGGCTGTATACCTCCCACTTTCTTGATTTCAAATCATATCACAAAGCTATAGTAATGAGAAACAGTGTGGTATAGATAAAGAATGATGTTTAGATTACTACAACTGAATCAAGAGCCCAGATATAATCCCTCATATGTGGGATCAACTGATCTTTGTTAATGCTAAGGCTACACAATGGGAAAGGATAATTTCTTCAAAAATTAGTGCTAGAAGACCTGGTTACCTATATGCAAAAGAATAAAGTTGGATCCTTATCTTATGCCACATGCAAAAATTATTTCAAAATAGATTAAATATCCCAATATAAGAACTAAAGCTATAAAATTCTTAGTAGAAAACAGGGGAAAAGCTTCAGGACATCTTATTTAGCAATGACTTCTTGCATATGACAACAAAAGCGAAAATAGATAAATGGGACTACATTAAATTTAAAAACTTTTGCATAGCAAAGGAAGCAATCAATAGAGTGAAGAGGCAAGCTATGGAATGGGAGAAAATATTTGCAAACCAAACATCTGATAATGGGTTAACATCTAGAATATAAGAATATCTATCAACAATGATAAAAAGCAAATAATCCAGGGCTGGGATTGTAGCTCAATGGTAGAGCGCTTTCCTCCCATGCATGAGGCACTGGGTTCGATCCTCAGCACCATATAAAAATAAATAAATAAAGATATTGTGTCCATCTACAACTAAAAAAATTTTTTTTAAAAAAAGCAAATAATCCAGTAAACAAATAGACAAAGGATTTTCACAGACATTTCTCCACTGACTAACACGCATAGGGAAAGATGCTCAGCATCACTAATTATCAGGGAAATGCGCAAATCCAAACCACAATGCAATATCACCTCACTTCCATTAAGAAGGCCATCATCAAAAAGAGAGAGAGAGAAGAGAGGGAAGGAGAAAGGGGAGAGGAAAGAAGGGATGAATAACTACAATGGATGACAGATGATTCTGTAACATTTACACATTTTTCTAGGCTGGGAACATTGCTCAAAACCAATTTGGGGTTCATCTGGGGCACTGGTTTTTCTGTGAATCCATACTTCTTAAGAGAAGCACTCTAAGCTCTCACTGATATCTGTATAATGATGCCATGTCCCAGAATTCTGTTGAGCATCCACATTAAGTTGAAGATAATTAGAAGAGGGGAGCAGGAAAGCATTTCTGTTTTATACAATTTGGAAAAGCAATTTCACCTGCTGAAAGACAGTTCTGGCTTGCTCCTTGTTACAAGATTTGGAAAAGCATTAAAGTCCTGGAGACTTTGGCAGGATTGCCCAGTGTTCCCAGGTGTAATTTTTCAGCAGAGTTAATCACACCCATTCCACAACCACTTAGGGAATACCATGTGTTTTCCAGTCACAGTGCCACTCCTAGTATTATTAATTAAGGTAACATGCTTGGAAAGTGTTTGGCAAGGTCTAAGAACCTCCAATAAAGACAAGAGCCAATGGGCAAAAGTGCTTTTCTGAAGCTTCTGAGTATTTCAGGCACTCAAACAAGGATTCAGGTAAACAGATTTTCAGAATTCAAGAAAACATTATTAACACTGGCAGCTGTAATGATTTATCAAACATTTATTGAAGGTGACAGTCATATGTAATATGACTATCCCAAATCTCCCCAAAAGAGGTAATTTAACTATTTCAATTTTAAAAAGTTAGAAATGGAGGCTTGTAGATGACTTACCCAAGGTCTTACAGCTAATAAATGAGCAGAGTTGAGATATAGTGTTGTTGTGAATAGGCCGATGCTCTTAGATGATTCCCTTATATTGTCTTCCCTGCATGAGGTGAATCAGTCAGGAAGAAATAGCTCCCGCAGATGGAATGGAAATGCCTCTTCCTAGGTTACACTATGTGCCTGAAACTCATTGTTCCACACAACAAAACACCTGTCCATTGGGCCAGTTTGTTCCTGAAAGTATTGCTTGGTAAACCCAATGCCTACCTTCAGTGCATTCTTTGAGGAACACATACAATCTAGATATACTTTTGGAGTTTGCTTCTATCTTTTCCGTCTTGGAACCAGGAAATGTAGTGCCTCCTTGATACAGACTGAATATTTATATGCTCTCCCCAAATTCATATGTTGACACTCTGACCCCAATGTGACAGTATTGGGAAGGTGGAGGTGATTGGATCATGAGGACAATGCCCTCATGAATAGCATTAGGGTCTTTGTAAAATTTGGGACCCCCAAAAGCTCTCTCACCCTCCTACCATATGAGGACACACAAGAAGACAGTTCTCTGAAACCAGGAAGAAATCCCTCATCAGAAACAATCTCCCATCCCCTTGCTCTCAAAGTTCCCAGACTCCAGAATTGTGAGAATAAATGATTTTTGTTGTTGTTGTTGTTGTTGTTAAGCTAAGGCATATTTTTTGGCTGGTCAGGGGTGATTTTTAACATGTGTCTTGATTTCCTGATCTTTGTAGAAAGTACTCATTCTCCTGTGTTCCCTTTCGTTTCTTAATCTCATTGTGCCAATTATGTGTGGGATCAGACTCCAGGCCAGGAAGAACTTAAAGGGGAGGGGAGTTCCAATTTAAGGGGGATAGATATTTATTCTCACCATGAGACACACAGCTTCATGCTTTTGTTTCCCCACGTTGACCCTCATTCTTTGTTTAGGCCTGGCACTTTATAGGAACTTAATAAAAAGTAACTACATGACTGTGTTTATTTTCCATGTTCCTTTATAGCTTTTAAATATACACATACATTATGTTCACGTTACTTTTAAGATGAGTTGGTACATTTCTCTAGGTCTCCCATGTTTAGCTAAAGAGCAACATAGATAGCTCTGAGGATCTGTATGTTATGAAGTAAAATGAACAGGGTTCAGCACCTTGCATCCATTTATGTGTTTGTTTGTCTACCCACCCATCCAAACACACGTGTGCTCAGTGATAAGGTCTATGCAAAGCACAAGCGAGCAAGGGAAAAGTGAGTGTATTTCCTCCTAAAAGAGTCAAGTTAATAGAATCAAAGGACGGAATGGGGGTTGTCAGGGGCTGAGGGCAGAGGGAACCAGGAAGTTATAGTTTGATGGTATGTTTCATTTACATAAGATAAATAAGCACGAGAGATCTGTATTACAACACTGTGCCTGTAGTTAGCAGCACTGCATTGTGCATTTAAAAACTTGTGAAAGGGGAAGATCTCATGTGATATATTTTTATCACAATAAAATAAAATTGACTTTAAATGTGATCTGTGTTGCCAAACTGTACTTCAGAATGGCTATACGCATTTATAGCTATTATTCTCATGAATAGCTTCTTCCCTCATTCAATCCAACAGTATTGATAACCGTTCTTGTTTTTATCAGAATAAGTGAAAAGTGTTCTAAATACTTTTTAAAATCTACATTTTTTGAATGTTAGGATTAGCAATTTTTAATGATTATTGTTTTCATATGCATGCATGTTAGAACTGATGGTTTACATCTTTTTCAGTATGATTATCACAACATAATTTCCTGAAAAGACACTTATATTTATAAAAATATGATCATAAAGATTATGGACCAGAACAGCCTCAAAAAATATATCAGGAGGTGAGAGCATAGCATGATCGTAATGCTTGGACCCTGGTATTAGACCACTAGGCTTAGAATATTGTGTCCACCCTTAGCTGTGTAATGTTGGATGGGTTGTTTAATCTCTCTGTGCCTCAATTTGTCCATCAGTAAAATAGGGACAAACCTAAAACCTGCCTCTTTTGGTTACTGTGATGATCAAATGAATTAATATCATGAAAAGTGCAGAGAATGGGGCCCTCACTGCTTGACAGGTTATAAAGACCTTTTACTATCATCCCAATCACTCTCTCAATCAAGAGTGGACATCTTGATGGGAACCTGGACACTCTGCTGAAACCCCAAGGATTAGACTTGGACTGGCTAAATCTTGGCTGTAGCTCCTCTGGAGAATGGCCAGGGTCTTAAGAGAATTCAGTCAACCTTTACCTTTTTAGCTAGATTTCCTGAGGTTAAATGTATGGATAATAACACTAAAGAAAAGTGAAGCACCACTGAACCCACCTGCCCCACACTGCTACCTACTGGCTACATGAACTTCCTCAGATATTTAACCTCTCTCTGCTTTGGTGTCCTTGTTTTAAATGGAATAAATACCTTATACAGTTGATGCAAGAATTGAATGAGTGCTTAGAAATGTCTCTGGCTGCTTTCAATGCTGTTAGAAAAATTATATACATATATATGTACATATACATAAACAATATATACACACATATACATACATATACATACATACATTATATACATATACATACATATGTATACATGTGTATACCTATATGCTAAATAAATAGGAAAAAAGTTGAATAACATGATGGAGAAACAATTCTTAGAGCTAGAATTGTAGCTCCTGTATTTTATAGGTGTGAAAACAGAAGCATAAATGGATGCAAGGTGCTGCACACATTGGAAAGCTACCGCTAAGTGGTAGTTGTAAGACCAACACTACATTAGGTACCCTGACTGACGAAAGAATAATAATTAGCATAGCTTCTGTTTTCTAAACACCTACGGTATGCCAAGGGCAAGCTCTGTGCTCAGGGCTGGCTTCCTGTGAATCATCACACTGTTTAAACATGGAAATGACCCCATTAAGTGACACTGCTGTAACTTTCACTGGGTAGTAAAGGAGAGTGAGATTGGAGGAGTCGAGTAACTGCTGAAGGCCACAAGCAAGGGTGCAGCAGGGATGGCTGCTGCCTAAACTCCTTCACTACCCTTGCTTAGAAACAGGGCAAGAGTTGTGGGAAAGTACTTGGCCAGCCTGTGCATCTCCCATTCAATATGCCTCCATGAGGTAAGAGGCTATGATGGATTCATTGCCTTCTCATCAATGCCTGGAATATTCCCTGGCCTGTTCTGGGTGCTCACTCTATATGTGCTGGATCAAAGAATCTTGTTGCCAAAAGCATCCATATGATTAAAACAATATTTTTTGACAGATACTTCCTACCTACTATGTGTCAGACGCTGTACTTGACACTGAGAATAAGAGATAAGCAAGCTGGGCAGGACTTTGTGACTGGTTATGCTGGAAAGGAGGAGTTGTGGTGATGGATAGACACTTTCATAGGCAGCAGATGGGTTTTGCTACATGTGGTTTCTCCATGCTTGGTACAGTGTTTCACCCAAAGCTGGTACTTAATGAATATATGCTGAGTGAATGACTGAAAGCAGGTAAATGCAGCTGCATTTAAGAGGTGAAGGTGTAGTAGAAGACAATTAAGAGGAGGCATGAGGGAGGGGGAAGTCTCCCAAGAAAAGAGATGTCGAGGTTGGGCACAGGAGCAGACTGCAGCTGGAAGACAAGCACTTGCTCCTGATAGGACGAGGGTGGGACAGATAGGTGTGCAAGTTGAGTGGTGTGGAAGGCTGAGGTGTCCTTCCTCATTTTTTTATAGAAATAGCACACAGAATGCCAAATAGGAGTGTAGAAATAGCTCTAAGGAAAGGGGAGCCTTGGAGGTCAAATGCTGCCCTGAGAACTGTGGGTCAGTTGGGAGAGGGGTCTGACCTGGGGCAGCCTCAGGTTGTGGGACTGTTTCTGCGCCCCAGCAGACTGCTAAGCTGCCTCTGAGCCCAAGATGCCAGTACTGGGATGGTCAAATGAGAAAATTATTTTCTGGGCACATGCAAAAATAATGAAAGAACCCAGACAGGTAGTGAGGACTTCAGAGAAGAAGAGAAGGGTAGACATGCATAAGGGAGCCAGCAGAGTTCCAAGTCTGAGAGCTTTAGGCCAAAAAACAGAATGAGGAAACAGGAAAACTTTAGCTTTGGCCTATGGTTGGTTATGTAGGCTTTGGGTTTGCTGGATTGTATTTATTGAGGCTGGGATTTCTCAGAGTGCATGCCTGCTCAGCACCAGCCTGCTCAGCTGAGCCATCATCCCAGGGACCTACAACTCTGTGCTCCCTGGACTCTGTCCTAGCCTAAAGATAAGCCTGATGGAAACCAGGTGGAAATATTAATGTGAAAGACTGATTCTAACTCCTGGTAAATGAAGGAGGGTTGGAAGGGGTCAGTGAGGTCCTACGCTGATCTTAGAGGAGAAATTTAGCAGCACACAGCACCTTCCAGGTTCCCCCAAATCACATAAATAATATATTCAACCAATCGCTAGGGAAATATGCAGTGTGGGGATGCTGAGACTCAGGTATCCCTGCATAGTGTTCATTTCCAAAGTTAATCTTGTCAGAGGATAGGCTTCCATTTTATTTTGGACACTACAAGTAAAGTAATAGTGATCTGTGTGCTTGAATGGCACATGAGGCAAGTGAAATGCCTGCTGGTGTCATCCAGGAACATGGAGGGCAAATTCGAATTTAATGAAGCCATTTCAATCATTTAAGTAAAAAAAAAAAAAGAGTCCTCCCAGGAATTGAATAAGCTACACATCATAGGCCTATGATACCCAAGGTTGGGAAAATTTTAGGAGTTATCTGCTACCCTTATGTCCATATAAAACGACTATTTTCTACAGTAGAAAATCCAGTATGGATATTATTTAGGGACCCTGCTTTATTCTTAGGATAAAAAATTCTAACCAAATGGGGATGACTCAGGGCAACTAAATGTCTCTGGTTGTTCACATTGCATTGGCTAAAATTAAAGCTGTCTTCACAGGTGAGCACAGGAAAGCAGTAGGAAAACCCTTTCTATCATTACCATCTTTTGTAATTCCAGAGAGAAGAACTTGGGCCATGCTTCTTGGAAAGTTATGAGAAGAAACAAAAGTTGCCATTTAAACACTTTCTTTCTACCTGACTTGGACCCAAATGCCCTAAAACAGAACACTAATGTGTTCCCAGCTTCTAAGTGGAGATTTTAACAGTGAGGTCGCCAGTCTCAGTTCCCTCCATATTCTCCACTGTTTGCCATTTCAGCAAATATTTGTTAAGGGTTAATTTTTTTTTCTGCTAAAATTTTCTTAGCTAGAAATATATGCAAAGGTTTTTAATCTGTTTTACAATTTAAAATAATGGGGAAAACTCCTTTTGTCTTTGAAAATTTCACACCAATGTAAGTAAAAAGAAAAGCTGCCAGTCACTGATACCAACAGACTAAGAGCAAATATTTCACCTCTCCAAATGATGACCATGCTTAGGACCCTGAGTAATCACAGCCCAAGGAATCCCATCCACCCACATAGAAAGTGAGAGAAGACCCTGGGCTGACAATTTAGAAAGCAGCACCAATACAGGATGTAAACCCAGCAGGGAGTCTCCTTAATAAACAGAAGTGGCAATGTGCAAATTAAGCCAGAGTATTTAACAGCATCTCTCACTAATAGAAACAATCCCTCAGTCCAAGAGAATGAATTTCCTGCTAGGAGCCAACAAGTACTTCCCACTGTTTCTTCTTCCTTTTTGGGCATCATCTGTACAGTGTTCCCATCCCTCAGCAGGAGAACCTGTCTCCACAGGAAAAGCAGAAGTCCTCCTTGCCCACACCCCTCTATCCTGCTGGATGCCAGGAAATCAGGAGTCTTTGGGGCTCCTGGGCTTGTTGTCCTTCCCTGGTCACTGTGGCCAATCATTTCAAGGAGCCTCTGGCTAGCATCCTAATTTCCCACACGGTTACCCAAAGAAACCACTCTCCTGGCAGCAAGAGTTTAGATTAATTTTGCCCACATTTGTACTTAATATTACTATGTTTGGCTGCTTTTAAAGAGATTCATCTGTTGCTGTTCATTTGCATCACTGCCCAGTAACACACTGCATGAATGAACTACCTTTATTTGCCCATCTGTGGGCAAGTATTTGGTTGTTATATGGTTTGGGGCTATTGTGAATAGTACTACTGTGAACATACAAGCTTATGGTTTGGTGGTGGTGCTGCAGGTGCCCATAATGGGAAGAGCTTGGGTCACAGGGTATGCGTATGTCCAGCTTAGTGGCTGCTGGCAAGCAGTTTTCCAAAGTGACTATTGAGAAATCCTATTCTCATGCCTTCTCTTTGCTTTCCTTACCTCCAAATTCCATAATTCATCCCTTTCCTATGGCCTCCTTGGGTATCCTCCTTTCTCTGTTACCAGATGATCCTACCCCATGTGCCAGGTCCCCAGGTAAGAGCCAGGTCTCCTCACAGGGCCCCACTCTCTGAAGGAAAGCTGATTCCCCAAAGCTGACCCCTCCTTGGGGTGCTAGAGCCAGGCTTAGAGTTCAGTGTAAGCTCCCGTGTGGATTTCCAGCTTCTCTTTAATCACAGACACTCCCACATACCTCTGCCATCATGCAAACATCACACAAAGAGCACTGATATGCACACACACAGAAAAGTCTACCCCTTCTCCACCAAGTGGAAGGCAAGTTCCCCCTTCAACTTCTTTTCCCCTGGCTTTAAGTCACCCTGCTTTCTAGGCCATCTGACCTCCCCTTCAGGGTAGCTGCCTGGGGAAAAATCCCTTTTCTCCCCATGGTTATATCCAATGGCCCTCTTGGTCTTTACATGGGGTGGATTCCAGCTCCTACATCATCATGAGTTTCTGTAGGTTCTCCTCCCACTCCTATTCCTCTTCCCCTCAGCATAATGCTCCTATGGCTGCTTCTTTCCTCCTTTACCATTTTGTCTTTCACCTACTCCTATACCCCCAGTTGCTACCTATATGCAGAAGATTCTCAGTTATCTGTGTGTCTGTGCCTCCTGTGGGCTCCAGGCAGATCTGCTGGCTGCCTTCTCCACATGTGACTCCTGCAGAACCTTCCACAGCTTGATTCAAACCAGAATCTGGATCTATGGACTGTTTCTCAATATTACATAAATGTTAGATTTTTTCATGGTTGTCGCTGGCCTTTCTCCATTGTTCACATCTTTATCACATTGCTCCTAAAGTCCTACAGTTATTGTGTGAAAGTCTCAGACACAGGTACTCCTCTTGCCCTGAGCATCTCCTGCCTGAGTTATGCTAACTGCCTCTTTCCTCAGTCTTCCCCTTCTCTGAGTTGGTTTCCCCAGTAATGTCAGGTTTGATCACTCATTTATTAATTGAAATTTCTACCAAATACTGAATACACATCAAGGACCCTTCTCCACAAAGAGAAAGAGCCTCCAAAGGACAGCAAATTTCTTCTCTCCATTTCGCTGACATCTCAATGAAGGTAGACAGAAGTAAGAAACTAGATAAATAGGAAGGGACATATTTTACTAAAAATAAAGTGGTAATGATATGTCCTTGTGGGGCTCAGGACGACGAGCTAATATGGGTGACATATAGAGACACAAAAAGCCACTCTGAGGGCCTGGACTTTCTCTAGAATGATGAGAAGGTACCACCTCTGTAAAATACAAGGAAAATACTCCAGAGAGACAGAAAGAGAGAACAAGAGGGTAGGGAGCATATAGTCTGTTAAACACCCCAAGAGGAACAAGCTGTAAGCCAGGGTGGTTTACTGGTGCTGTTACTATCACGCTTGACTTACACCTACATATAGTATCAGCCCAACTGTCATGAGCAGCACAAAATCCCACTCCTCAATTTGGCCCTGATTCATTCTGGTCTCAAGCACCTAGATATCAATGTGAACAAGGCCTTTCCCAGCAGTGTTGTCCTGTCCTGTGCCCTTCAAAACATCCTTCAAGACCTCGTCTCAATCTCACATTTCTGGGGTACCTACATGCTCCATAGCTTCATGGTAAGGTGTGTGTATGTGTGTCTTTCTAGATGGAGGCCTCCTAAACACTAGGAGGGGCTGGATCCATCTGTGTTGCTCAGCACCTAGCACAGGGCCAGTTAGGGCATGTGACAGTCTTCAGCAAGAGTCTGTACACAGGAAATGAAATGAGTGCATTTCTGAATGGTGAGGCTGGGCAGAAAGAACCTGCTGACACCATATGATTTATTTATATTACTCTCTTCACACTTAACTCCACAGGGATGTAGGTAAAGCATGTTCCTAAAAACATTCTTTATGTTTAAATGTTATACTAGAAAAGAAGAAAAGTTAAAAATCAAAGACTTAAGGTTCCGCCTAAAGATGCTAGAAAAAATATAATAAAATAAAAAAGGAGAGATATTATGAAGATGATAAAGAAATTTATAAAGTTAAAAGCAGAAAGAGAGTAGAGCAAAATCAATGAAACCAAAGCCATTTCTCTGAAATGAACCAAATGATCAGCTGCTACTGAGAATGACCTAAGGGGAAAAAAGAGAACATAAAGAAGAAATCCTCAGCCGGGCGTGGTGGCGCAAGCCTGTAATCCTAGCACTTCGAGAGGCTGAGACAGGACAAGTGGGAGTTCAAAGCCAGCCTCAGGAACAGCGAGGAGCTAAGCAACTCAGTGAGACTCTGTCTCTACATAAAACACAAAATAGGGCTGGGGATGTGGCTCAGTGGTTGAGTGCCCCTGAGTTCAATCTCCAGTACCAAAAAAAAAAAAGAAGAAATCCTCTTGGAAGACATGAAGTTTGGGTAATACCCTTATCAAAAAAACAAAATCAGGTTGTTTCATTTTATTTATCTTTCTGCTTTTAACTTCATAAATTTCTGCTCATCTTTATTATATCATCCTGGACCCAAGGGATCTGTATGTGGGAGTCTATTTCCAATTTCAATAAAAACTCTCCATCACACAAGGATCAACTGCATAGTCTTGGAAACAATAAAATGATTGAAAAGCATAAGAAAAAACAAAACAAAATGCCACGAGTTGTAGTTACAAGATACATTATGTACATGGAGGAATTTTCCTTCCTGTGCATAAGTGCTTTAATTCTAACTTGTCATTTATGGAAATTGGATTTCTTTTTTCCCCTAAAGAAAAGTGGGAAGCAAGGTATACAGAGAATTCCTGATTTAGTCTGTTAAAAAAATATATATTTCATTAATAAAGAGTAACTTAAAAACTACTAATTAATATGACATTATCTCCACAGGTAATTCAGAGATAAGAAAGCACCTGAGAGCTGTTTCCTCCCTAAATCTCCTGTTAACCTGGGGATTCTCCTGGGTCTTGTAAATTACAGTATCCACTAGTATACTTTCAGGAGGTTTCTAGCCATTGTTTCCCTGAGCACCAATCAGAGTTTGCCAAAGGGCTGAAGTCTTTTTCGTGTTTAGGTCCTGGGGAAGGACCACTACTATCCTTTGCACCTCTGGTGTCTTATGATTGCAGCCCATGCTAAGGAGCCCTTGCATAAGAAGGATAACGCCCTGGGCTTAGGTAGAGGCCACACATATTTAGGCACATTTGGGGTTGTCCCGAACAAGTTTCTCATTAGCGTCAGTTGCCCTCCTCCACATCTGCTTTGAACATAATGACAGTGCATGTATCAAGAGCTTCAGACACTCCCTAGACAATCCCCCAACACTATGTTCCTTATGTATGCACCAATCCAAATGAAAATACAAAACCTCCTAGAAGCAAATATGAATTTATTAATATTACAGTTCTTCCATGAGATGTGGGAGATGCAAGCATTTTAAGCTTCTTCAAGAAATCATGGAGTTCCTGGCACAGGTCTAGGCTGTGAAATGCATTTGCTGTACACAGTAACATTCCCTGGGGAAGGACTGGGTCCCTTGTGTCCAGGCGTAGACTTCCCATGGATGACAGCTTATTTGCAAGATCTATGCTTCATCACAAGTTTTGTTAATTTTAGGTACTGGATTCTAGCAATAGTCTTAAGAGAATGACACAGGGAGATGTGTCAAGTGCAAACTAATACTGACAATACATGAAGGGAATAAGGTATGAGCCACACTTAATAAGGCTTTATTATTCTATTGACTATTAGAACTATGTAATAAAAAATAACTTTTATGAACTACAGTTATTGATTATGAAGTTTCCATTAAGAAATTAGACTTTTTTCTATTTTTATAGGTGCACTAGAATTACACATATTATGTGGGATTCATGATTCCATATTCATACAAGCAAATAACAAAATTTGATAAATCTCATTCCCCTGTACCTTTCCTTTTTCTCCCCTCCTCCTTCCCCCTGATCTGCTTATTCTATTCTACTGATCTCTCTTCTATTATTATTTTAATTAGTGCAGTGTAATGACATATCAAAGAGGATTCATTGTGGTGTAGTCATACATGGACATAGTATACTTTGGTAGATTTCATTCCTCAGGCTCTTAATTTTGTCTAATCTCTCTCCAGTAACATTCTATCCTCTGTTACAAAGTATATTTTGTTAAAAAGTTTTTAGTGACGGGAAGTTTTTTACTGTTACCCCAATCCCTGAGTCAAAGTTGCCAAAGCAGCTCCTTTTTTTTGTTCCTTAGCAAAATAGAAGGCTGAATAGAAACACACACACACCACACCACACACACACATCATACCGCCCATAAAAATATCATGTTTCTTCTGTTGTTAGTATATCTACCAAAATAATAGATTTTGAAACAAGAATTTTTCTATGGTTGAATGAGTTCTTTATAAAGAAATCAGTTCTTTTCCATATTATTCAAAGTAATTTCTCTTCCAAACCAAAAAATGTGTTATTTGCTCTTCTCAGCAATTCTAGTTTACTAGCAATGTTTTAGTTAACTACCAACATGAAACAAACTTAAATATGTTGGAATCAAGTGTGCTTTTCTCCATGTAACCTAAGACTCTGTATTTTATACTCATTGTCTAAAAATAATTAAGAGCCCATGATAGGGTTGAAACATTACCATATGACCTAAAATCTATACACATATGTTGCTCTTTGACCCCTTTAGTTGCAGGACAAACAATACCCAAAAGGCAACATTGGTAGATGTGCCTGTTTTCAGGGGTTTTCTATCTGATCTTCCCATCACTCAGTGATGTACATAGTAAAGGTCTGAGGGCTGGTTCTTATGTGTTTCAAGTCCAGAAATAGTGTTCTGAATTGAGCATTTTACACAGGAGTATTTCCCAAAACAAAAACCTCATACTTGGGAGAAAATTTAAATAATCAAATATATCCTAGTCAGTCAGAATGCCACACTAACACTACTTCTATAAGATTATATTGCTGGAGAATTTTACACAAGATACTGCAGTTCAAAAAGGAACCATACGTTAGTTATTTCCACTAACATGGTGCCATAATTTGTTCACAAGGAGGCACTGAGAACATGCTCAGCAAGGCTCAGTTTAACTTTAATGCATTTTCCCATTTGAAGGAAATGTATACAGCAGTGGGCAATGTCATATAGCAGTAGACAATGTCATGAAGTATTTCATAGTCCTACCAACCAATTTTCATAACCTGGTCTGCATCAGTGATGCATACAAACTATTAAAGATTTTCATGAAGTTCCTCTCTTGTTACAGAAATGTTTGTGAAGATCTTTTTTATCAAAACGTGAAAGAGGACAAATATAGGAGAAAAAAAATAGAATCACCTTGCTTCTTGTCTTTCATCTACTATGTAGCAAAAAAAAGTAGAATAATGAAAAGTCTAAACCAAAAAATTTCTGACAAATGCTATGTCCACTACTCTCTGTCCTTGAACCCAAGTTTATTCTGACTTTCGGCGTTTGCAGTGAGGTTCCTCTGCTTGGAATTGACTCTCCCCAGGGTTTCGTGGCCATTTTTTCCAAGCATTTAGTTCTTGGCACAGAAAGGAAATCTCTAATATAATCCTCCACCTTGTTATATCGCTGTTAATAATACCTCCAATTTAGTTTCCTCATTGTGGTTATGATATTAATATTTTCTATTACATGTCTCTACATCTTTACTTGTCTATTTTCTATACCTCAACAGCAGCTCCATTTGAATAATATTAGCTCACCTCTGTGACACATAACAGGAATTCAAAATATTTGGCTGAATGAATTAATGATAAATATTCACTGTAATTGCTATCACCACAATACTCAATGTGCAATTCAGATTTTTTTGTTTCAGCATATGCCAATTTTGATAAGTTCTATTTTTCAATGAATGTGCTCATTTCATTGAAGTTTTCATAATTATTGGTATGAAGTTCATCAAATTTACATATTATCTTTCTAATGTCTATGGAATTATATTAATAAGCCATCTTTCATTTGTAAGATTAGTAGCAGTTGATAATTTGATTGATGATTAAAAAGACGCAATTCTGGTTTCATTGATTTGCTGTTATCTTTCTGCTTTTGGTTTTATTAATTTCTGCTGATCTTAATTATCTGTCTCCTCCTTATTTGTATTTATTTTGATCTACTTTTTTATGTCATGGTGGAATCACACACTTTTAATCTTTCTTCTGTTCTAATATAGCATTTAAAATAATAAATTTCCCTCTCAGCCCTGCTGCAGATACATTCTATAAATCATAACATGTCATATTTTCATTTTCATTCAGTTTAAAATAGTTTGTAATTTGCTTTGTGACTTCTTCTTTGGCTTGGGTTATTTAGAAGTGTTATTTAGTTATTAAATGTTTGGGGTTTTCCTAGACATGTTACTGCTGTGTATGTCTAATTTAATACTTCATATATTTAAACCCTTTAAATGTATTGAGCTTTGCTGGTGAACTTAGCATATTTGTACTAAAAAAGAAGGTACACTTTGTACTTATTAGATATACTGGTCTATGAATATCGTTCATATTGGAAGTTGCTAGCATCATTGAGATCCTCTGTCTCTTTACTGATTATTATTATTATTTTATTTAATTGTTCTGAAAAATTGTTCTATTTGAGTTTGTCATTTTCCAGTATGACTGTTTTTCTATTTCTCCCTTTAATTCTGTCAATTCCTTTGCATCTCGTATTAGCTGTCAGTCTCTTTGCCATCTCCTTTTGAAAAGTCAAAGTATCTGAGTTCTGCAAAAATAAAAGTCCATCTTTACAAGAAATATTTTCAAGCCACTTGATCGTTAGTGGGGGTTCATACAATTAAACTCAGGTTTCTAAAAATGTCTACATTTGGAACAGGGCCTTCCCATTGTCTTCTACTATTTTGAAAAGGCCTTTTCTGTCTTAAATGTCAACATATTTCTGCAGACACATCTCAGTTTTCTGGGTGCTGCACTGAAAACCATCCATAGTCCAGGAATAAGTCGAGTGTCCTTTTCTACTGCAAGAAGCTCAGCAATATTGGCATGGAGAATGGATCTTGCCATTCTCCCTGGCCAAGGGCCCACTTCATAAACATAAGCATTTGTCAAGCTGCCAGCTTTATTTTATCTGTCAGCTTCAAATCCAGGAGAAAAGTCTAGGAAAACCACCTCTCTACTTGTAGTCTGAACAACTTAATAACTTCTTGAATGGAAAAGTACTGAGTTTCTGACGGCAGCAATGAGCCAGCCCCTGCAGATACCACCTTAACCTTGTCCATTCTAAAATCTGATAACACTCTTTTCTAAAGTGTATTTTATCTGCCACCCATATAGCCATGTCAATCTTCGTACATGTACTGGGTATTTGGTTTCTTTTCCTACCTATTCACTTTTAACTAATCTCCATGTCTTTTTATTTAAAACGAGTTTCTCATAGCATTTTACACATTCTGACAATCTCTTCCTTTTAAGTGGAGTATTTAGGCTGTTAACAAGAAATATATTAGTATGGCTGGATTTAGAAAGCATTTTATTGTTTTCTTTATTTTTTTTTTTCCTGTTCCTTTGCTCCCATTTTGCCTTTGTATTTAAAAAAATTATCTTTTTTTTTTTTTTTTTTTTTAGTTGTGACTCCTCTCTATTTTATCTAACGGCTGCTGTGAAGATTGTAAGAGGTATCCTTAACATCTACGGTCCATTTAGATTAATTACTACAGCACTCCATATCTAATCTGGACACATGACTATCACACAGGTCCCTCATGCTCTGTGCAATAACTGTCATATATATTACATTTATATATGTTATAAATCCCAAAGGCAATACTGTAATTTTTGTTTTAAGCTATTATTTATATTTGAAGAAATGAAGAGGAGAACTAATCCTTTATGTTTGCCCAGATGTTTCTCATTTTGGATGCTTTCCATTTCTTACTGAGAGTCCAAGTATCCACCTACTATCTAGTCCTTTCCACCTGAAAGTTTCCCCTTTATATTTCTTTTGTGGAGATCTTATGGCAATGGATTATTTTTCTTTTATGTGAAAATGTCTTTATTTTGCCTTCTCCATGAAGGACATTTTTGCTGGATATAGAATTCTGAATCTATGATTGGTTTGATCTTTTGGCACCTTAAAGATAGTTTTTCACTGCCTTCTGGTTTCAGTTGTTTCTGATGGAAACAGTTTTTAAAATGTTGTTACCTTGTATAATTTATGATAACTTTTTCTAGTTGTTTATAAGATTTTCTCCGTTAGTATGCTTTTAAGCAATTTCACTATAATGTACGTTGGTGGTATAGTTTTCTTTGATTCATTTTTGTTTGGATTTATTAAACTTCTGAACATATAATTTAGATATTTCACAAAAATCTGTGAAAAATTTTGGCTTTGTTTCTTTAAGTATTTTTTCTTGTCTTCTTCTGACTCTACTGACAATTACCAAGCCTTCAAGTAATGTTCCACAGGTCTTTAGGGCTCAAGAGATTTGTTTTTTTTTTTTTAAAAATCTCTTCTCATAATTAGAGATTTTTATTTTGATCTATCTTCAACTTCACTGCCTACATACTGTTATTAAATCTACCCATTAAATTTTTATGTAAAATATTATGCTTTTCCATTTTAGAATTTGTTTGGTTCATTTTTGTAGTTATCATTAATTTTTAGATTTTTCTTTTTTTCATTTACTATAAGATAATTTTCCACTCTGTAATTAGCCATAGTTACAAGCTATAGTAAGATTCTTTTTTGTTAATTCTAATGTCTGGGTCATCTAAAGGTTAGTTTCTGGTGACATTTTCCTTGGAAATGGTTCACATTTTGATGCTTCTTCATGTATTGAACTGTTTTACCTTGTATTATAGACACTGTGAATATTATTTTTAGGAGATGCCAGTTTCTCTTATATTCTGAAAAGTAAAGAATCTTTCCTTTTCTTTTCTTCTCTGTTTTTAACAGTAGCCTTGCCATAAATGTGAGCTGGTAATTCTTTTTTGCTAGCAGGCAGTTAGCTAGTTGGTTTCACACTTAAAATACAACCTCTTGGTTGACCAGACCATTTAGCTCTCTTGTCCTTAGCTTGGCTGCTTAATGTCTATCTGTTTCATGTAAGGTTCAAGGATTAGCCACTAATCAATCTAGGCAGAATTTAACCGAAGAATTTATGAACCTCTCTTCTTTTTAGTACTTTTTCCCTTTCCACAGGCTGGTGGTTCTCCTGAATTCTGGCCCTGGATTTTCAAGCCAGAAAAGCTGAGAAGCATGGATTTTCTTTTTTTTTCTTTTTTTTTTTGGGGTACCAGGGATTGAACTCAGGGGCACTCAACCACTGAGCCACATCTCCAGCCCCATTTTGTGTTTTATGTAGAGACAGGGTCTCACTGAGTTGCTTAGCGCCTCGCCGTTGCTGAGGCTGGCTTTGAACTCGCGATTCTCCTGTCTCAGCCTCCCTAAGTGCTGGGATTACAAGCGTGAGCCACCGCGCCCGGCTATGGATTTTCTTAAGTCTACATGTAATTCAGTGAGTACTGGATTAACTTTCTATTGATGCATAACAAATTAGCATAAACTTAATATTTTAAATGCGAGTGCACATATATGTGCACGTGCACACATACATCCATTATCTCATAGTTTTCTGGGTGAGGAGTCCAGGCACAGCTGATCTAAGGCCTCTGTTAAAGGTCTCACAGGGCTGTAGTCATGTGTGAGTTGGGCTGCATTCCTATCTGGAAGTTCGACTGGGAAAGCTCATTGAGGTTGTTGGATGAATTCCTCTCCTTGCAGATGTATGACAAGGGTTGTAGCATCTTACCAACTGTGGACTGAAGGCTTCCTCAGTCCTAGAGGCCACCTGCATTTCCCTCTCATATGGCCCTTTTCAAAGACAGTTCATAACATGACAGCTTGATTCTTTTGAGGTCAGCAGGAGTCTCCCTCCAGTCTGCTAAAACAAAACCTAGAAAATAAAAGGTCATCAAGGGGGGCAGGGGTTGTAGCTCAGTGGCAAAATGCTTGCCTCGCATGTGTGAGACACTGGGTTTGATTCTCAGCACCACATAAAAATAAATAAATAAAGGTACTGTATCCATCTACAACTAAAAAAAAAATATTTTTGAAAATGTCATCAAGAGCATGAGATTCAAACACTTTTCTACATCCTATAGGTAGAAGCAAGCTGAAAATCATCACTGTGCACTCAAGATGAGGATGTGAACCATTGAGGGCAATGCTAGGGGATGTTGGCAATAGAGATCAAAAGTTTGTTTTATAGTCCTATAATCTGGGGCTCTTAGAGGTTAAGGAACACCCCCAGTATTGCACAGGTTAGTGTTAGTGGAGACTGGGATTCAAATCAAGGCAAAGCCTATATCCTCCCAGTATCCTGTCCACATCCAACAAGCAAAGCTATGCTCCACGCTGTTAGGGCAGTCTGGATTCAGCCAGAGAGAAGTCAATAAAAGAAGCTCAACATCTGCAAATCAGTGTTGCCCAATCTTTCTGGAGCCATGTGAAATGTCAGAATGAAGTCTGCAGTTTACAATACCCAAGCGTGAAAATAGTTTCCTAAGTCTCAGAGTCACCTGAACACATCTTATTCCTAAATACAATTAAAGTCACCAGAGGTCATATTTCCCAGGCAAGTTCTACAAATGACATACAATACTTTAGAGAAATAAAAGTGTTAAAACACACCTCCCGAAGTTATAGGGACATTACCTGACAAGCATAGGTTGTATAAGGATGAGAATATAATTGAAACAGTGTGACACTATAACACAAGGCCCAGCTTTCCATTCCCTCAAAGCCATGAAAATGTCAATGTGCAGGAAAGCAGCCAGCTCACTTCTCATTTTGATTTTATCAAAGAAGGCCTCCCTAAAATGCCATACTCTAGTGACAACTAAAAATAGATAAGACTCTAATCTCCTTCAAACCAACACTTGCTTCTTTAACCACGAGTATCAGAGCGGAAATGATCCATAAACAAAAGGTAGATGTTAAGAAACTAAAATAGCGGCCATTTCCTTCCACTGCACACTCTCAGGATCAGCCGCCCTGTTATTTCTACCAAGGAACTTCCCTTACAGCTTGTTTTCACAGGATCTGCACCGGGAGACAAGACGCCACAGGTTCTCACGGATGTTTGTATTGGAAAAGAGCTCAGTTTCCTTCATGCCTCTGGACACAATGCCGTCCTCACCTTCACCATCTCCAGGGTAGAAAGAAACACCCCAAACAACAGAGACACTCCTCAGCACTTCCCCTTCCCCAACATTTTAAAAATGATTGTTCTTTACTGTCACAAATGTTGTGTTTATGTTTCCACAGTTTAGAATATAAACAAAACCTCTATTTGGCTGTTTATTCCCAAAGGAATTGGTACAAATTCAGATACATAGTTTTGGGATAGTTTGGTTTATTTACCAAAAAGGTAGATATACTTTATAGCTGGAACATTTATAGTTTAAATAACACAATTATTCTTTGTAGAATGTAGGCTCAAACAGAGTCTGGCTAGACCCAAAAGAATCCTATTTGTTCATTCATTCCTTCAAGGCTTGTGAAGTCTCATAAACTATATGAGCATATAAACAGTTTTGTAAATTAGGTGGAGCCAATAAAGAAAGGAGGCAGAAAATGGACAGATAGCCACATTTAAGTTACATTTGGTAGGTATATTTACAACATACTTGACTATACTTACAAAAATGGCTTTGGTATTTCATGCCTTTTAATATGACTTTAATATGAGTTTCAGACTTCTTGGAACTAGAAAGCCAAATGAAATTACTTTAATTATTTGAGAGTTGCATCAAAAGAAGAGCGTTCATAAAACAAGAGCCTAACATCCCTTATAACATCTTGCCAGTTTTGTTTAATTTTTTGACAAAATGCCATGTATGAAGGTGAACCAATTTTATCTCATTTCTGCCAAATGTTCTAACTGTATTTTTACTTTCAGGACAAACAGAATGGACTATTGAGAAAGAGCTCCAGGCACTGACAACAATAAGAAACCATCCTATTAAAAAATTCAGCGAAATGAGGACATTGGCACATGCCTGTAATTCCAGCAAGATAGAAGGCTAAGCCAGGAGGATTGCAAGTTCAATGCCAGCCTCAGTGACTTAGTGAGGTCCTAGGCAAGACAGCAAGACCCTGTCTCAAAATAAAACAAAAGAGGGTGGGGATACAGCTCAGCAGTAAAGTGTCCCTGGGTCCAATACCTAGTATCCTTCACCTTCAACCTCCAAAAATCCAGCAAGCTGTTGATAGTGAAGCAAGAAGAAATTGTTCCATCAGGATTTGTATAACTGTATTTAATCTGTGAGTTTTGACCCTCAAACAGAAAACACATCTTCCCTGTCAGTAATGGGTAAATAAGTAATCTCCTCTGCTTCAAATATTCCTTCTGTGTCAGAATCCTCTGTGTCAAAAAAGGTGATGTTAGAAGTCATTTACTGAGATGGTGTGCTGTGTGGCATGCTACCACCTCACTTACATCAGCCCTGGCAGAGGCTGCAGGACCAGACTCATCCTGCAAGATCCCCACTCGCCAACTGACATTCACAGGATTCTCTTTAATCCAATCCATCTGCATCAATGCAGATGTCTCCATGCAGGAAAGACGTCAGATGAGCCTGTAATGTGTCCCTTAACTGGGTGTGGTAGTAGCACCATGACCCCAATTCACCTTAAATTCAGTGCCCTCATTGTGTTAAATGAAGACAGCAACTGTACTGACATTATAAGGAAAGTGTAAACATTAGGTTACATGAGATAATGTGCATAAAGATCTTCACATAGTATTTGATAACACCACAAGAACTGAACCGTTGTTCAGTCACTGTAATTGCAATTATTTTTGTCATGGAACCTTCACTCTGGGACCAGCTGGATGAAGGGGACTTTACATCAAGCAGCCATGGAAAAGTCCTGCTAGTGAACATACTTCTATCTGTGATCTGTCTGGCACAACAGCCTTTCAGGGGTGTGTTTTGTTTTGACCTTTTCTTTCTAATTAACACATAATAATTGTACATATTTGTGGAATATAGCTTGGTAGTTCATTACATGTATGCAAATATAATAATCTAATCAGGGTAATTAACATTTCTATCTCCTTATAATTTACTTCTGTTTGGAACCTTTGAGCTCCTATTTTCTATTTATACATAGAACATATTAATAGATTGCTGTGAGTTCTAGTCACTCCACAGTGCTACAGAACACTAGAATTTATTAATCCCACATAAATGTATTTTAGTACCCATTACCTTTCATTGATTTAGTTTCTCCAATTGATTTTGCAGTTCAAACATTACCAGCCAAGATGCATAATCTTTCTTTATAGAACTTTATCCATGATGTGCATGCCACCTACTGGGAAAGACTTTGAAAGTGACACTTTCACCCAGAATAGTCTCTGGCCCTTCCAATATGGGTGGTTTCCTGGGGATGGGGATAAAGGTGGGATCCTAAAAACTATTGGGAAATTCTTATGGGTCTGGCCATTGACGTGGTCTTTATTGTACATGCCACCATCTCCCAGGGCAAAGGCCATTCTTTGTGTTTTGGAGGCAAAAATTGTCTGCCCTGGATAAATACCAAGAATTTTTAAAGGATTAATGTTTATTCCTCCTAGTATTTCTTTTGATCAAGAAAATAGCTTTGCATATAAACAAAAACTCAATTTCCTCTTGCTATGGACCAAACTGTGTCCTCCCAAAATTCATACACTGAACTCAAAACACCCAATATGTTTAAAGATAGGGCCTTTGAAGAAGTAATTCAGTTAAGCTGAAACATTAAGGTGGGCTCTAATCCAATATGATTTGGGGTCCTTATAAGAAGAAGAAGAGACCCTAAGGATGGGCATGCACAGAAAAAAGGCCACATGAGGACAGAGCAAGACCAGGAGAGAGACCTCAGAGAAACTAATCCTGCTGATATCTTGGATCTTAGACTTCCAGCCTCCAAAACTATGAGAAAACAAATGTCTGTTTTAAAAATCACCCTGTCTAGCAGCCAGAGAAAACTAATATACACTAATTTTACTTAGATGGTAAGTTAGTCATTATGTTTGGTAAAAATTCAGACTGTGATGTTTCTTTGGAGTTTTTCCTTAAGATGATGTTTCAGCCTTGTGCTTTAGTTTTGCTGTCATTACTTTGGGCAGGTCCCTATGCTTCTCTGTGCCCGCTCACCCATCATATGAAGACAAAAGCCCTATCTTGTATGGACGTGGGGAGAATTAAAGGAGATCATAAGTCAACAGTAAACATCACTTTCACATGGTATTTTCCCCACATATTAGTAGTTCCCTTACTCCAACTCTGCCTGTCATAAAATCCTTTCCTATATGCAACCTAAACAAATTACTCTGAATCTGTCCCTCTGGGTTATATGATATGGCCCATCACCCACCATCCCCAGGACAGGAACTTAAAACATCTGAATGGAGCTACTAAGTCCCAATGAGTCTTTACTTTCTTCAACTAAAATATAGTTGCCCTCCATATCTGTGGGTTTCCATATCCACAAATTCTACCAACAACAGATCAAAAATATTTAGAAGAAAAAACGCCTTTGCTCTGAACATGGACAGACTTTTTTCCTTGTCATTATTCCTTCAACAATATAGCATAACAACTATTTGCACAGCATTCATCTTGTATTATGATTTAGATATGAGAGGACCTCCAAAAGCTCATATATGAGATAATGCAAGAAAATTTAGAGGTGAAATGATTGGGTTATGAGAGCCTTAATCTTATTGGTGCATTAATCTACTTGAATAGATTAACTGGGTGGTAAATGTAGGCAGGTAGGGTGTGGCTGGAGGAGATGAGTCCCAGGGGTACATATTTTGTCTCTGGTAAGCAGAGTTCTCTCTGCTTCCTTGTTGCCATATTCTGAGCTGCTTTCCTCACCCAGTCTTCCACTGTAATGTTTTTACTCACCTAGGGCCCAGAGCTATGGACTGAGACCTCTGAAACCATGAGCCAAATAAACTTTTCCTCTTCTAATTGTTCTTGTGGGACTTTTGGTTAAAACACATTGTATGAATTAGGTATTATAAAGGTAATATAGAGATAATGTAAAGTATAATAAAGGATATGCAAAGATTATATGCAAATACTACACTATTGCTCATTTATATAAGAGGCTTGGAGCATCTATAAACATTGGTATACATAAAGGGGCCCTGAAGCCAACGCCCCATGGGACCAAAGGATATCTTTATTCTAATTTCTGTTATTTTTAAAATACATGATGATAACCTTCGGACTCTTCAATTTCCAGAATGTTCTCCTCTGGTCTGCTTTTAGTTTTTTCCTCTTAAAAATGGTGTTCAGACACCCACTTCCCCAATGCGTGGATATAACCTGTCTTCATATATTGTGACTATACACATTTGAGTCTGGTCATCAGCCACACTTTTATCAGAACCAGCTAAGGCTCCTGTTCCTCTTTTGTATTTTCAAGTACCTGCCAACACCACCAAATACCTAAGCTATTTTAATTTTTGGTGTGATCAGTTAGCTGGGCACCTCCATTCTTGAACTTGGCACCTAAGGGACCCCAGCCTTGGATTAGGGAGCCTGGGTGGGATTTACAAATGGGCTGCCCTTCATGTAGCATCCAAAGCCTGGGAACACAGGAGTGGCTGATCTGGAGGCCATGAAATACTCTGGCTCAGCCTGAACAAGCATTGCTATGAAAGCCATCTCACTGAGGATTAGCCCTGCTTAAAGAACCCTCTGCCCTTCCACTGCCTCATCTATTTCCTTCACCCACCTAAGCTTGTAGTTAGATCAGTGCATCATGCAAATCACTGATTGACACAAGGTATACTCTTCCTGATGTTTTCTTGACACCTCCTTCCAAAGAGGTGATTCATTCATCATGGCCACAGTGGCATCGGAGTATTCTGAGCTGTCTTATCTTTGAGCTCATTCATCTGTTCATAAAATGCATATTGAGGGTCTGCTGTGTGCCAGGTGTTATGCTTGGGACTGGGGACATGGCAAGGAACAAGTCATGGCCCCAGTTTAGAGAGTTAGCCAGCCATTTGAATGGCAAATACAGGCTGTGTGCTAAAGGCCACAGGGCCAGGGGATGGGCTGCAGATCTGACAGAACCTTGTCACTGGTGGTACCACTACATGTTGGTATGCCACCGACCTCTGCTAAGGAGAACTCTGCGATGAGCTAACAACATGAGCCGTCAGTGCAAAGACACTGAAGTAGAAAATCACAAATAAAACCACATTCAGAATCACAATTCCTTGAAACAGCTCATCACGCCAATGGGGAAAGACAGCAGCCATTGAAAGGAATCATGTTCAAGTTCTTGGGCTTGTTATGCTGTCATCTACAACCAGAAAGCAGAGGATGGCTTCTGCCTCAGGAAGTAATTATTATTATCTTGAAGAAAACCAAAATACCAGGGAACAAATCAAGAAGACTCTGCACTCTGCTGAAGGAAAGACAGTGGGGGAAAGTGCATTTTCTTTGGACACAGAGTCACTTGCTAAATCTTGCTTTAGACAAAAAAACAGGGGGGGTGGGGGCGGGGGACATTGTTGTGGGAGACAGCACTTGGCCAGCCTTTTGTTCAAGTCAGACTTTCGAATTTTCCAAAGAGAGAAACTTTCACAATAGGCGCCCAAAATCACAGAAACAAACACAGAGAAGTCAAAAGGTCTGCCGGGGGCAAGATGCTGTGAGGGAAACCTCCCTTCCTGCCTGAAGGCTGAGTTTTGTGGAACTCAGGGAGGTGCTTTTTCAGTGGAAGCTGCCAGAGCAAAAAAGCCTGATCTGACCCCCTCAACTCTGGTGGGGGGATGTGTTGCTGAGTTACCATCCTCTGGCAAAGCACCAAAGGCTAACACTACACGTGCATTGTTTCTGACCTTCTGGGATGCAGCCACCAGAAAATGAAAAGGAAACACTGCCCCCACCTCAAGGTATTGCAGAACACAAAACCGTGTTACTAAAGTGAGCATGGAGGAAATGGAAAAACTTGTGCCACATCTGAAAGGAAATCTTGGCAGCTAGTTGGTGTGTATAATTTGAAGTAGATTCACCCTCTAAGGCAGGTCCCTAGATACACAGCCAGCCCCGTTTTGATGTGGATACCCTCTTCTTCCTAAGATTTTTACTCTTATGTACAAAGTCAGAAAGGGAATGTGTCCCATGCCCCAACGCCAGATTAATTCATCTGCTCTGCTTTTGCTGGTGGAGGAGGGAGTATTCTGGCTCCCAGGCTACGAGTAGACACACTGAGGGACCCAGCAGGGTGTGAGGCATCTCAGAGGCCCTTGTCTACAGGTCTCAGACTAGGAGCTTGCCTGGTATGGGACTCAGTTTCCCTGACTCAATGGAAGAGGGACATCATAATTAGGAAACTTGCCAGATTATGTCAAATGACTTCTGTAAAGCATTTTATAAATGGCATAAAAGGACTCAAACTCATGAGTGTATGCTATTTTAACAAAATAAATGTTAAGAGGCACTTGAAAGCCAAACTAAGTGGAGGGACTGGAACATCCAGAAAGGAAAGGAAAAGGGCCCAGGTAGCAGGAATGCAGCAAGAGGAGAGACAAATGTGTATGTGGGTGGTGGTGGGGATTGGAGGAGGGTGGGTGTGCAGAAGAAACAGAACTGTTTATTCGGGGATGCTTACTAGGTCGTCCCATTAAGTATCCTCCCATTTTATTTTCAAACGGTGTGCAGCTGTTGCACCCACACAACAGATGAGAAAGCAGAAGCCCCGTTTAACTGTACAGCAAGTGGCAGTGTCAGGCCATTTCCCCTCGCTGTCAGGACCCCACCTCCGACCTTGTGCAGGCTCAAGGAAAAGGGACTGTGCATGACTCCTGCTGTGCCTTCCTAAAGAGAGATGGAGCAGTGAGTCATGAGCATCTTTGAAGGGCTGGTCACTCCCTGGGGCCTGTCTCAGGGCAGCAGCCAAGGTCTGCACAGCATGCAAATGTGACTCTGCCGTGTGCTTTTCCTTCCTACCTGACTTCATAAAGGTTGCCCTTTACACGTTCTCACATCTAGGCCAATAATGTCATTTCCTAGCTTTGCCATCTGAACTTTCTGTGGCTCATTTACAGTTCTTTTCTGTAATGAGGATCCAATATTCCAAGCATTGGCCAAAGCCAATATCATTTATTATTTAAATACTTAGTTTCTGGAGCAAAGGGATTTCTTAGCTTTTTGCATGTAAATTCGTAACATTAGTGTTTTTCACTTAGAGATTGTCTTAATTTGTCAGGCTACTATACCAAAATCCCATAGGCTTGGAGGTTTACAAACAGCAGAAATCTATGGAAGCCCAAGATCAAGGCATCCACAAACTCGGTGTCTCGTGAGAGCTCACTTCTCAGCTCATAGACGGCACCTTCTTCACATAGTGGAAGTAGGGAGACAGTTCTCCAGGGTCTGTTCCTGTAAGAGCACTAATCCCATCACAAGGGTACCACACTAATGACCCAGTCACCTCCCAAAGGTCCCCTTCTCCTAATATCATCACCTTGGGAGTGAAAATATCCCTATAGGAACAAAAACATCCAAACCATGGCAAGGATGATCTATAAATGTGTGCTTGAAAAATAAATCATACATGTCTGTGTGTGTGCATGTGTGTGTATTGATAAATGTTTACTGACAGAAGAAGCAGAGTCTCAGACACAGAAGCTGTGTTAGTGAGTAAAGAATGTCCTGCCTCCCTAGAGGTAGGTTGGGAGCTAGAAGAAAAACTGAACCAAAGAAAGGGACAAAGAATTACAAGAGAGGGCTATTGCAGTGGCCCTCTGGAGTCCACTGGAGTGGCCACTGGAGTCTACAGCCTCGCTGGCCAACTGGCCTTTGGCTTGGCTTATGGGGACTCCCCAGAACAACTGCTGCCAGGCCGTTCCTCCACCTGCGCATCCTTTCTGCAGAGCAGTGACGAGAGCACACCAGAGTGACTCTACTTTCAGAAACAGACTTTAAGTTTAAGGATGATCAAATGGACATTTCCATTCTTGATGAAATGTATCCTGGGAGTCCATTCAGCAGTTTCATGATTTCCTAGTTTATTAAAGTTACTACATCTAGAAAATGGAGTTTTAAGTAGCTTTCAATTAAATTTGTATCCTATGAGGATCATCCCAAATGTTCATAGTAGGAAATATTGCATTTCTGTTTCTATACTGCAGTGATAGTAATGAGTATCAATTCATGCTTTCATGGGCAGGGTCTCGTGCACAGCAGATGCTCAACAAATATTTATTGAATCCATAAGCAAATTTTTCATAGAAAACTCCATATTGGATTATATTAATAACTGATCATAACACCAGCCTCCATCATTTCTCATTTTGAAAGCCAACATCACTAGTTAGTTTAGTCTTAAGGCAATAACCTGAGATGGCATAAAAATGTACTTGTCAGGTTGGAATTTTATGGTATAAAACATAATGAATGCAATATTTTCAAATAACATAAGACAAAAGGAGAACTGAATAACTCTAAAATATTATTGAATTACTTTTTATTACAATAAAATGGATTTATACTTTGATATTGGCACAAAACAGGTATATAGTAACTATTGACTAAATAAATTAATAAGTAGCTCTTATTATATCTTTGTGGATAATGATAACAAAAACCAGACAGCACAGCACTGTCTAGCAAATTTCCACAAGTTATTTATTTTAATAAATTGCTAGATTTAAAAAGATGAGAAAAAAACTGCTGTGATATGCACAGTATTACACAAATGCAGATGTAGTCCAGGATGATAATTATAGTTTAATTTCAATCTTTACTATGTAAATGGAGCCATCTAAGGAAAGATCACTTGATAGTATTCTATCCTCCTTAAACAGAGGATGCTTAGACTTATATGATGAGCAACTCACTTCTCATGATTCTCCAAAGGTGTGCAATGCTGAGTAGAGCGTTCATGGTTTGCAGCTAAGAAAGAAAGATACCACTAAGGAGGGAAAGATGCTGGTGTTATTTAACACAATGAGTCTGTTCTAGAATCTTGATAATTTTTTAATTGTACATTTGGTTTCTTTTTTAATATTTAAAAAATATACTTAGGATCCTTCCCTGGGTTATTAACCCCTCACCCCTTCACTCAGCTTCCTGCCTCAGGAACAAGGCAGCTCCTGTCCCCTAGTGGACGTGGCCAGCACTCACCCTGTCCTTTGTGCTGACTGCATTCGTAAGGACATGAGGTACACGATTGATCTTACCCTAGGTCACATTTCCAGTGACGGTAGAGTTGGGATCTGCACACAGGGAAGAGCCAGGGCAGACACCTGTTGATGCTGCTTATTGTTATCATGTACAGAGGAGGAGACTCAAGGGCTGGAGAATGAGTATAGGATGCCCACCAGGCATGTGTTTGCATGGCTCTGGTCATTCTCTTAATATTGATCCGTGTAATAGAAGAGCTGTACACATGGGAAAACCATGAGCAAACAGGAGGAAAGCAAACTGTCCCTAGGGACAGGTCACTGAAGACTTGGTGCATATGGAGCACTGACCAGAGTAAATGAATCCTAGCAGGTGTGCAGGGCCACATTCTGGGAGGCAATCACTGCAGCACAGGGCAAGGTCGGGGAGGAGAGTGTGGGTCCTTGGAAATGAGATGAAGAAAAATCCTGTCCAGAACACCCAATGCCTTTATTCCCCCAGAGGAATACTCCTTCAGTCCCAGAGAGAAGTGAGAGCTATTTACATGTTTAAACATACAACTTTAGGCCTCAGCTTCCTCTATGGTAAACTGGACACTCATCCCTTGGTATTCTTAGGGAATTAGTTTTAGGCTACCGGAGGATACCAAAATCTGAAAATGTTCAAACCCCTTGTACAAAGTGGCAGTGGTGGTATACACATATAATCTACCCATATTCTCAGTATAGTTTCAGTTGTCTCCATATCCCTCATAATACCTAATATACTGTGAGTGCTATGTAAACAGTTGTATCTTTTAGGAATAATAACAAGAAAAAAATATGTATGTGTTCAGTACAGATGCAATTTTTTCCTTATTTTTGATTGAGGTTGGTTGAATCTGCAGATGTGGAACTTGTTATATACGAAGCCAACTCTATGAAATTATTATTGTGCAGCATAGATTAATCCAGGTAACTTTCCTGCTGCAGACTCTCTCCAAAGCTATACATTTGATTAGTCAAAATTCTGGGGAGGCAGCTAATGGAAGTAGCAGTCTTCAGAGTGACAGTTCTCAAAACGGGGTTAGCGAAAGCAGCAGCCAAGGGGAATCACCTGCAAACTTGCTGAAACAAAAATTCTCCCATCCTTTCCCAGACTAGCTGAATCAGAACACAGGCTGTGGGGCCTAGAAATGTGTTTCATAGTCCTGGTGTCCACCTGCTTAGGTTAGAAATATACTAAGGTAGCATATGTCATGTAAAGTAGACAATGTATCATTTCTATCTGAGAGGTAGATAGAGGGCGGAGCAATGGAGCTCCATAAAGAGAAACTTACTGCTTTCCTGAAAGAGAACATGGCTCTCTACCCACCCACTTACTCCCCATCTTCTTAACAGTTCCTCAAACAGGCTTGCACATGGGCACCAACACTGATCTCCCAGATTTTCACACCTCTGGGGAAATCTCTTCAGAACATACTTTTAGGAATAATAAATACTAATGATCAAATTATGAACACATAACCAGGTAAGCAATACTGATAAAACAATTACACTTTTTTTTTTCCTAATGAACTGGAAGATGGCTAAAATTATTCCACCTTTAAGCCCTAAATGAGTCAATACTGAATTTTTCTTTGGGGTTGATAAGAAAACTTAAGCATTATCATTTTCTTATAAACTAGTAATATCCTTGGAAATAAACCTTTTCTCCTTATTCAGGATATTGGTGTTAGTAACAGTTACATAAAAATAAGGTTTTCCAAACAAACATTTTATCTTTATATGGAAGGAAGTCCATGAAGGAGGAATTGACGTTTTTCCCCAACAACAACAACAATACATTTTTGGGTTCCTTTCCCAGAAATTAGTAAATAACAAAATACCTTTCAATAAAAAATACAAGCATGTTCATAGCAAATACTTAAATCTAATCCATATGCCATTCATATGCTTTAAAAAAGAGATGGTTTTCATGAGCCAATTTCTCCACTCATTCTGTGCCAAATGAAACAGATTTCAGTAAAAAGCTTTTACTGCCTCCGAGGGAACTGTGTTGATTCTATAGGGCATAAAATACTATTTATTTTTCATTCAGAATTCCCAACTCTCTACATATTGTACATTTTCCCACTCAAGCAAGCTTTATCTACTCTAAGTGCAGTAATGATAGAAAAATACAACATCTTCTTCAGATGGAAGAAATTTTAAAAATGCTGATGCAGTTCAATATCTACATTCTATCATATTAAGAAAGTGTAATTTTTATTGAAAAAAAAACCCTTACATAATATTGATCCTGGAATTCACAATTTTCACCACTAAAGAAGTATCTGTCCCAACCCAAAGCAAAAAGACATCCCTAGGGGTATGTAATTGAAAACAGCTAATGTTGTTGATATGGTCTGTGTGTTATAAAAAAGTTCAGAATCTAAACCAAGCAAATTAAAGAGATGGGCTGTAGACAATCACAGGAAATAGCTTCATATTCTGTTTGCATCATTTAATAATGTAAGTGTACAACAGAATGATGTACCATTTCTGAATAAATTTCCTTTTATCAAAACATAGCTACAGTATCATGGAGTACTAAAAATAAATGAGTGGCATTAGAAAATGTCTGAGATATGAAAATAAAAATATTTTCTCATAAAATGTATTGCATTACAGGCTTTGAGATGGATTTCTAAGGACATGAATAAAATGTCTGTTAATGGGAACAGGTGTTCTCTGAGACATGAAGTTAGGGATAGTACCGGAGGAATAAAGAAAGATGACCAGATGATTGACTTTCAAAGCAAGATAGAGATAGATTGATACATATCCAGAACGATACGGGTATCAAGCAAGATATCAAAACTTTGCCACTGAGATCTACTGTTGCAAATCCTAACCAACTCTCAAATTTGAGATGTACAAACTTAGTTTCTAGTACATATTAAGGAAATGTCATTTTATAAGTAAGCAAAAAAGGGTTCAAACCTAAAGATTAGCCATTCTGTCATGCTCTCATGTATTATGATGCAGCAGGCAAGAGTCATAAAATAAAGTCCATACAGAGAATGAGTGGACCTTCAGTGTGCCTCACTCAATGGTGTGCAAGGCATGTTATCTGCCGGCGAAGTGAGGATTCAGGTAATCAGAAACACGCTATGCTAATGAATAACAAGGTGTTTTTACATCACACCTTGACTGCCTTGGGAAATTCTGCTTCTCAAGAGTCAAAAGCAAAGTCCATCCTTTCTGTCCCTGGATGTGGTCTCTGCCACATTTCACCCAAATGAGGACAGGTTGAGAAAAATAAAAACTTTATATTTTGTTTTGGTGCCACATTCTAAGCTGAGAAAAGAGAAGTTGCAGTTGTCCTCCCTTCTCTGTGAGGGAACACATTCCTAGACCCCTCATAGATGCCTAGAACTTCAGACTGTACCAATCCCAATATACATTATGTATTGTCCTATGATAAAATTTCACCTCTTCACTTAGAGGAAGGGCTTTGCAGCTTCTCTTTGGCATATCTTAACTGCCAGCATTGCTACTCTTGTACTTTGGAGTCATTATTAAGTAACAAGAGAGTTACTTGAACACTTCACTACCCAACAGGGACAGTCAACCCTGAGACAGCTACTAAGTAACTAACGGGCAGGTAGCATATACAGTGTGAATACAGGAATACCCTGGACAAAGGGATGAATCATGTCCCAGGCGGGACAGAGTGTAACTACATGAGACTCTGGTATGCTACTCCAAAGAGCATGCAATTTAAAATTTATAAATTGCTTCTGGAATTTTCCATTTAATATTTATGGATGTGGTTGACCACAGGTAACTGAAACTGTGGAAAGTAAAACCACAATTTGACTGCACTGTAAAGAATGTCCTACCCTTGGAAAGGGAGGGTTGATAGTTCAAATAATATGTCCAGGCATCAGCAGGAAGCTGAAGAAAAGAGGTCTGAGTGAAGACCCCTGGGAAGAAACTCAGCTGCTGAAGACAAGGCTTTCCCCATCAGCACCAAGTGGCTCAATCACCTACAAAGGCATTAAATTGCTCTGAAGGTAAATATCAAAAAGTAGGCTTCTTAAATATCAGGTCTCACAAAATTAATTTCATACGACACTGAATGCAACTTGATATGCAAAAACTTCCTCAGCTTCCTGTAAACCTAAATTATTTGAGGCATCACTATTATATTATATGTTATCTCTTTTACAAGCTTCAGATTCCTTAAGGCACCTTTACCTGTGCATGTCTCTCATCAAGCAGTCACACTGATGCTCACAAAATTTCAGGGCTAAAATAAAATACATGCTAATTAACAAGCATAGATCTTTAATTATTCAGGGCCCAAAAATTGTTTCCTGCCTTCAATAACTGAAGGAGAGTGGTAACTCATCTTTATGTCTAAATGAAGCTCAAATGTTTGCCCTGAACACTCTGCTTGCTAAAGCCATAAATACAAAGTGTTTCCAGGGAATGGCAGGAGAATCAACTGGGTCATTGAAGAGAGTCTGATCTCGAGAGTCACTCACGCTCACTGCCCTACCTTTTCAGATGCCTTGTCTTGAACTGGTGGCCCTGCACTTGGAGGAGGAGGGGCTCTGCGCTTCTTCATCTCCGACTTCACAGACACCCCAGAGATGTTGCCCAGGGAGAGGGATGGACCCAGCATGAGGGAACGTGAATGCACTGATGGAGAGTTGGGTGTCGTTAAGCAGCCCTGTTGGGGAGAGACAAACAAAATATCAGCAATGAGTTGACCCTTCTGGACAAATGCCCAAACCTGAAAACAAAGCAACTAACCATTTACTCAAAAGTCTAATAGCATCTATATTCCCTAACAGGCTTGAGCAACTTGAGCAAAATCTCTATTTTCACTTATCTTGGAAAGTTATAGAGGGCATTACCTTACAGACTTATGCTGTAAGGTTTATTTTCTTACCCATGAAGAAAATGGCAAACTTTAAAACCTTTGAGAACATTTTGCAGCTGGAATCATTTTAATATCCCCATTCACCCTGTAGGTATGAATTAGCTTCCATAAAACTTTAACCTATTATCAGATGGGGTCTTGGACACCAAAGAGAGGAAGCAGTAGATCAAAATTTACATCTTAATGGGGAAGAACACCAATGGTCTTTACAATCTTGAGAAGTTTTTCACTTTCTGGTAGTTTCTTCTAACTTTCACAAGTTATGAAAAGTGACAGTATAGGGTAAGGGATATGCTTTAAAGACTCTTTCTAACCATCAGAAAGAAGACTTAATAACAGATAGTTAATATAACAAAAGAACTGCAACCCAACACACTAACTCAATGTTCTCAAGGAGCAATTTTCATACCAGAGGAACAGGCTAAAGGACACAAACCATTTTTTTCAGTCTTTTTCTTCCTAGGGTCTGCCTGATAGAAAAATACATGTGTCTGTGCAGAAAGATGAGCTAGAGAACTAGCACTCTAGGGCCATGCCAGTCCTGGTACTCCTACTCATACACATTTACTGATGACTTAGCACTTGTAACCCGGGACATGGTGCATACTGAGTCCACACAAAAAGTGAGTAAGTTACAGATTCTGGAACAGTCAAATTGTCCAGGTTTGATTTCTGGTTGTGCCATTTATAAGACCTTGGGCAAGTTTTTTTTATTTCTCTCTGTCTCAGTTTATCTCCCTTAAAATTGGGGTAAATGGGCTGGGGTTATGGCGCAGTGGTAGCGTGCTCACCTAGCACGCGGGAGGCACTGGGTTCGATCCTCAGCACCACATAAAAAATAAAATCAAAGATATCCTGTCCACCTACAACTAAAAAATAAATATTTAAAAAAATTTAAAAAAAAATTGGGATAAACAGTTTCTATATTGGAAAGTTATAAATTAAATTAAACTGTAAATTAAATGGGTTACTACACGTAAAAGAGCTTGAAGGAGTCCTTGGCACAAAGTAAGCACCTAATATGTGTTAAAACTACTATGATTATTCTAAAATGTCTTATTCACATCTTTCTCTCCATTAAAATGTGAGCTCAGCCAGGCACAGTGGTGTACCCTTGTAATCCCAGCAGCTTGGGAGGCTGAGGAAGGAGGATCTTGAGATCAAAGCCAGACTCAGCAAAAGTGAGGCACTAAGCAACTCAGTGAGACCCTGTCTCTACATAAAATACAAAACTGGGCTGAGGATGTGGCTTAGTGAACTCAAGTACCCCTGAGTTCAATCCCTGGTACCGCTCCCAGAAGTGTAAACTCCATTAAGAGTGATTATCACCCATTTTTACCCTGCCATACCCCGAGCTTCTAACAGTGGAGCCTGGGAGACTCTTGAACTCACATGTGAGAATGAATGTATGGTGCCTGAGTGTCTGAGTAACTCTGGCTTCACATTTTATATAATAAACTTGCAGGTAAGATTTCATGTGAACAACTAGATGTTCATATTTCAAATGAATATACAAAAGACAGCTACCATAGTAAGCAACAGCCCTGTATTACTTGTGCTCAGACACAAATTCTATGTTCAAACACAAATTCTACTATCATCTAGTTTCCTGAGAAAACTTTTGAGACTAGAAATTTCTTGAGCTTAAATATGAAAGCCAAAAGACAAGACACTCCAGGAAGGTTGCTTTTTGAGTCCATTAATGTTTCCTTATGAGATGCTGAGTGCCAGAGACATCCGATTGCTTAGTCATCACATACAGAATTCCTAAAGGAAACAGGTAAGGGATGGTGTAGAAATTAGCCTGATACCCAGAAAACTTGTCAATGCCTATTTCGGCTTCCATGGGAAAATATAAACCATTCCCCCTAGTCCCTGAGTTCTGCAGCCAGCACACTCATCACTAAGCCGACAAGACAATGCAAAGTGGGCTCCACTGAATGTTTTTCTCTGCCTTACATCTACCTCCATAGCAACCAGGAGGACTCAATGAGACAGAACTTAATGATGCAGTGCCAGATGACCAAATGAAGTGCATGAAGCAAACCAGAGAAGGAGAGTGCTAATCCAAACACTGAAGCCATGAAGGTATTTCACTGAATAGCTAATTCACTTAAATATCCCCCAAATCAGGGAGAGTGCAAACCCCAGCTTTTCTCATTAGCAGCCACTTTAGCATTTAGCCAGAAGCATAGACACTGGGCTCTCCCGTGTTGCTCAATTTCCTTATCTATGTCTGCTAAACTGATTTTATACACACATACACAAACACACACACACGGACACATAACTCATAGGACATGCACATGCACACACGCTTATATTTGGAAGGGTGATTAAAGCTATGACACTCAATGGAGAACCACACCCCTATACCATTTGGCATCCCAGAAACACCCTGCTCAGGACAACGCATTTCACAATCTTCTATCTAATTGCTTCTCTTCTCCACCCTGTCTAGACATGGAACTTCCAGTTTCCCTTGTCCTCAGTTCTCACCACAACTATGCGTGCCTGACTGATCACTCAACACTGCTGTGAATTTACCTCTGTCCTTTAAATGCCCTGAGCTTTTCTTAATTTTCTTGCAGATTACTCCTTTAGAAGCATTTTACAGGGGCACTTACTTAATTTTGATTTTGAGTTTGAATTTTACAATATTTTGCTCTAATAAGCATCCTGATACTCTAATAGTATCAATTCCTATGGTAAGGAAAAAGTACAGATTTTATAGTAGATAATACCATCATCTTTAAAATGAGGCAAATTCCATTTACTTCAAAGTTGTTACAAGCATTAAAAAGTGGCATTTAGACAAAGCACCTTGCACATTTCTACCACATTAGAGATGTCCAACACATGTGATTTGCCTCACTTCTGAGAAATACTTTTGGATAAGAATGACTTCAGGCCACACTGAGATGACCTTGAACAGCAGAAGCCAGAAGTGCATCCAATCCCAGTATAAGTATAATCCCAGTACCATAGCAAGCAACAGCCCTGTATTCAATTGAAGCCCTGCCTTCAATTGTCTCCAGGCAATGAGCATCTAATAATCTACAATGTGTCTCTCTGTAATTTAGCTGAATTTTGACACAAGAGGTATGATTTTATTCCAAATATGCTCTACATAGTGAGGCAGCAGACCTTGCCCATCAAACACTCTCCTTAAGTCTGCTGCTCTGCACAGCTTCAAATCAACCTTCCACTTGTGGGCAGCCAGGGATATTTGTGGTTTAACTCCTATCTTTCTTCTTTCCCCACTGCTGGACCTTGTGCACAGAATTTAGAAAATAATCCCAAGAATAATGGGTGAGGAAAACATCATTAACTATTGGATGTCCTTGAAAATGCTGAGTCATATCAACACTGAGTAAAATGGAAAACTAAGAATTTGTTCCACACAGTCTGGAGGCAACACAAATTAGCCCTCATCCTTTCATTCCACTTCCCTTGGTGTCTCCTGCTGCACAGTTCTATGAGGGATTGGAGCACTGTTTGCCTGCAAGGAGGATCTGGTTCCCTATTTCTTGTGCAAACTAATCAGCATCTTTTATTCCTTGAAATATCAAGTTCTTTTCTGTAGGGAAGTGAGTCATGCCTTCCTCCAAAGGCTGGCATCACAATCCACAGAGTTTCATTATTACAGTCTTATCGGATTTTCTCAGGAGTTGCAAGTGCAGTCAGATAAGTCATTAAGAAAAAATGATGGATAACAGAGAAAAGGAACAAAGTAAACACAATGTTCTGTTTCAGGCTTTGTGGGACATTGGTTTGTGAGGTATAAACTTCCACCTGAGGAAGTTGCTGTCAGGGAAAGGGAAAGTCCAATGAGATGTCACCTGCCAGAGAAAAAGAAGAACTCTGTATCTAGCAGCATGTGGTGGCATGTGCCTATAATCCCAGCAGTTCAGGAGGATGAAGCAGAAGGATCGAAAACTCAAGGTCAGCCTCTGCAATTTAGTGAGACCCTCAGTAACTTAGTGAGATATGTCTCAAAATAAAAATTTAAAAGGACTGGGGATGAACCAGGCGTGGTGGCACATGTCTGTAATCCCAGCAGCTTGGGAGGTTGAGGCAGGAGGATCATGAGATCAAAGCCAATCTCAGCAAAAGTGAGGTACTAAGCAACTCAGTGAGAACCTGTCTCTAAACAAAATACAAAGTAGGGCTGGGGATGTGGCTCAGTGGTTGAATGCCCCTGAATTCAATCCCCAGTACCAAAAACAAAACAAAACAACAACAAAAAGGACTGGGGATGCAGGTTAGTGGCAATGTACCCCTGAGTTAAATCCTCACTATCAAAAAAAATAAAGAACTCTTTATTCACATCATATCACTATAGAGGATAGCTAGGGAGTAGGGAGCAAGAAAACTAGTAATTTTAGGATCTGAGTATTAGTTCAAAATGAGAACATCTTCATCTACAAAGTTCATTTTGCCACAGGTCCTAATTTTAAATTAAAATACATAATTGTATATATATACAATTGATTGTCAAGTATGTTAGCACAGGCTTTTTTTTTTTTTTTTTTTGGAACCAGGGATTGAACTCAGAGGCACTCAACCACTGAGCCACATCCCCAGCCCTATTTTGTGTTTTATGTAGAGACAGGGTCTCACTGAATTGCTTAGTGCCTCGCCATTGCTGAGGCTGGTTTTGAACTTGCAATCCTCCTGTCTCAGCTTCCCAAAGCGCTGGGATTACAAGCGTGAGCCACTGCGCCTGGCTTAGCACAGGCTTTTAATGCCAGCTATTTGGGAGGCTGAGGCAGAAGCATCACAAGCTCAAAGCTAGCCTCAGCAACATAGTCAGATCCTGTCTCAAAATAAAAAATAAAAAGGGCTTGGGATATGGCTTAGTGTCTCAGAGTTCAATCCCCAGTACCTGCTAACACACACACACACACACACACACACACACACACACACACACACATACAACTGCTTTGAAATGTACACCCTGTATCATCAAGTTGTATTTTCCTTTTATTTGATTTTCATTGTATCCCTGGCTTACTATACTGCTGGCAAGGACAAAAAGCCCTCTCCACACATTGCAGTCAATACCTGGTGCTTCTCTGGGGGAAGCAAGCAAAACACACACACCACCACCACCACCACCACCACCACCACCACCATCACCTTGAGCTTACAAAGGAGATCTGACCCTCCTGGAAGAACCTTGCTCCCAAAATGCTGGTGGATACACTCAGCTTGCTCTCCAGAATCAGTCACTGCCTCTAAACCAATTCAGAGCATCATACAGGCACAAGACTCTGCAGAGCCAGCACTGGGCAGCAGGAGGGGCATTGCCATGACAGCTTGGATGCCTAGTGGAACCTGCTGACATAATTCTGGAAGCACTGAGTGTCCCTGGATTCACTTTGGGATTTATAGGTATGGCACAGACGAGGTTCTCTTCCTTACTCATTGACTTATAATAAAGAGGTCAGAGACTAGTGGACAGGGAGCTATGTTAAAGGTAAACTTTACTGTTTTCAGATAAGCATAAATTGCCAGGTTCTAGTGCCCTTGGTTTCAGCTCTTCACATGGGTGTGTGCACAGCTGCTTGGCCTGTACACCACTTCACACAGCATGAGGATGATAACAAAGGACTAAGTGAATACTGACAACACATGCTTCCAGGGACGCATGCATAGATTTTGTACTCAAAGGTTTTCTGTTTAAGATAAGTTGACTTTAAAAGTAATAAGAAGAACAACAATCTCACGTCCATTTCTCAAAACTGTTTCTTCTGGCAAATATGATTATAACTTGTGAGAACAAATTACTTAATCGAGTCCAGCAAAAGTTGGAGTTGATCTTTTGATATGGCTATTGAGGAACTCAGAAAATAAATTTTTGTTTAAAGGTTAAGGGAAATATTTTGGTTTCAATTAATATACTCTAAAAGAGCTGTCCAAAATCCCATCAGTATAGACTCTTCTATATATAAAAATGTTCAGTGTTCTCTAAACATTTATTTATATACAATATAAATACTCTTCTACAACAGATAACGTTTAGAGTTTTCTCAAAACATTTATTGTATTTATTGACAAAAAATAAACATTATCATTGACTATAATCATCCTATCATGCAATCAAACACCAGATATTATTCCTCCTCAACTTTTTTAGATATCATATATGATTGAGAGATCATGCAGTTTTTGCCTTTCTATACCATATAATATTATGTACATATTTTTGTCAATGGTGAGAAAACCTGAGGTCCAAAGCGGTTGACAGCCGGATAATGGACTGATGTTCATGGTTTTAATTATGAGAAAAACTGAGGCCCCAGGGGATTGACACAGAGAATCAGGTTGGCTCAGCTCCCAAGTGTGTGTCATTAAACTAGAACTATGCTCCCTGTCCTTCTCCTTGCACCATGCTGCCCTCTTTTGAAAGGCTTTAGTATTTCTTTTAATACTCTTGTCAACCGTGTGGATGTTCCTCAAAATACCAGAAACAGAACTGTCACATGACCTAGCAATCCCACTCCTGGGTACAGATCCAAAGGAAAGGACATCAGCATCTTGAAAAGACACCTGCACTTCTACATTTACCACAGCACTATTCACAGGAGCCAAAATATAGCTCAACCCAAGCATCCACCGGTGGATGAATAAAGAAAATGTAGCACTCAGCTGAGAATCTGTCTGGTCCTGGGCTTTTCTTGATTGGTAGGCTTTAGACGTTGTTTTGTATTCCCTTACTTTTTTTTTTTTTTTTGCTTGAAATTGGTCTATTTAAATCTTGTACGACCTTCTCATTCAGTTGGGTAAGTCATATAGAAATTTGATATAGTCTATAAGTCATATAGAAGACATCTAGAAATTTGATGTATTCAATACTTTCTATTTTATTGGAGTACAAATAGTTTCAAAATAGTTTTTAATTACCTTATGTGTTTCAGACGTGTCCATTGTGATGTTTCCTTTTTCATCACATATTTTAGTAATTTTAGTTTTCTCTCTTTTTCTCTTCATTGGCATGGCTAGTACTTTATCTATTTTATTTATTTTTCAAAGAACTAACTTTTTATCAATTTTTTGAATTGTTTCTTCTGTTTCAATTTCATGGATTTCAGCTCTGATTTTAATTATTTCCTGTCTTCTACTGCTTTTGGTGTTGATTTGTTCTTCTTTTTATAGGGCTCTGAGATGCAATGCTAGGTCATTTATTTGTTGACTTTTTATTCTTTTAACAAATGAGCTCAATGCAATAAACTTTCCTCTTAGTACTGCCTTCATAGTGTTCCAGAGACTTTCATATGTTGTATCGGTGTTCTCATTCACCTCTAAGAATTATTTTATTTCTTCCTTGATTTCTTCTACTATCCATTCTTTATTCAATAGTGTATTATTTAGTCTCCATTTGTTAGAGTAGTTTCTATTTTTTATTTTATTGTTGATTTCTAATTTCATTTCATTATGATCTGACAGTGTTTATAGCAGCTCAGTTCACAATAACTGAACCATAGAACCAACCTAGATGCTCTTCAATAGATGAATAGATACAGAAAATGTGGTATATATATTTGATGGACTATTACTCAGCTTTAAAGAAGAATGAAAGTATGGCATTTGCTAGTAAATGGATGGAGTTGGAGGATATCATGCTAAGTGAAATAAGACAATCCCCAGAACACCAAAGGTGCAAATGTTTTCTCTGATATGCGGATGCTAATTCATAATAAGGAGGGTGGGCAGCTAGGGAAGAATAGAGTTACTTTAGATTAGGTAGAGAAGAGTGAAGGAAGGGGAGGTGATATGGGGATAGGAAGGATAGTAGACATTATTACTTTATGTACATATATGACTGCATGACCAATTTGATTCAGAAAAATGAGAAATTATACCCCATTTATGTATGATATATCAAAGTGCATAAATGCATTCTACTGTAATGTAGAACTAATTAAAACAAAAAGTTAATAAAAAAAGAAAAAAAAAGTAGCCTACTGCTCTTCAACACAGTAGGGTGACTACAGTTCACAACAACCTAGTAAATAACTTATGAGGAACTACAACAGAGTTAAAAGGCTCCAAATTATAAGAAATATATAATAAATATGAAAGGAGATGGAAATGCTAATTACCTTTATTTGAGCATTACACACTGTATGCATGTACTGAACTATCACACCATATCTCATAAATATGTATATTATGTGTCAATTAAAAATAAAAATGTATTTTTAAAAAATAAGAATATACACATATATTTTAAAATATTATACAGCCATAAAAAGGATAAAATTCTATCATTTGAGATAACATGGTTGGAATGGAGGTCATTAAGTGAAATAAGCCAGGTACAGAAAGGCAAATACTGCATGATCTCACTCATATGTGGAATATAAAAAGTCAATCTCATAGATGTAGAGAGTAGAATAGTGGTTACCAGAGGCTGGGGACGGCAAAAGAGGTTGGTCAATTGGTACAAAATTACAGTTAGATAGGAAGAATAATACCTGGTGTCCAATTGCATAGTAAGGTAATTATAGTTAACGTATATTTTAAAATGGCTAGAAGAAAGAATTTTAAATGTTGTACTATAAAGATGGATATATTACCCTGTTTGACCCTTATGCAAAACATAATGGCTAATTACCCTGTTTTGAGCATTATGCAAAACATGTATGTATTGAAACATCACAGTGTGCCCCAAGAGTTTGTACAACTAATATGTGTCATTAAAAATTTAATTTAGTTTGATTTAATTTTTAAAAAGAGAACTAAATAGGAAACATTTTCATTCGGAATCTGTTATCCATAATCACCTTTTCTTTGGATAGATTCTGGAGAGACCATGTGACTGCATCCAGGTGAGGCAGCTGGATACCCATATTTTGGCCTCACTCCTTGGGATTGCTAGGCAGAGAGACCAGAGTATGCTAATGAGCCTGATCTGATCATTACACAAAGCATATGTGTATCAAAATACACATAGGTTTGTCAAAGTTCCTGGTGTTTTCTGGTGAGAGCAGAGAGAATCTAGCTTCACGTCCATGAGTGCCAGCACAGTGCTGGGCAGGGGTCAGGCAAAGTTTCCTTCCAAGGAGTACTTTCTGTCTTCTGTCTCTACCTACATTTGCTTATCCCTGAGTGCAGCCTTCAGGACAGACACACCCAGAGATGGAGCTCTCAGCCAAACCATGCAAGGTTGCTGGCACCTTGGAAATCTTGCATCAGTTCAGGGTAAATGGCACACTGAGAGGCATGAAGCATGCCAACTGCAGCTTAACTAGTCAGCATGGACAGGCAGGGTATAGAAACTATGAACCTCGCTTGTTGTATGAGATGAGTGAGACAGGATCATTCCCCTTTGGCCAAGTACCTCTGTGGAAAACTGGAGGGTAGCATGTTAAATCTTTAGAGAAAGGGAAGCTGCAGAAGCTACTTGGTCTGCGTATGTATTATAGCCATAAAATACCATGTCAGATAAACTCGCAGAGGGTTATAAGCATCAGAAGAGTTTTAGATCATTTCTCTACTAGCAGGATCTTTTCTTAAAATGAGCAAAGAGTAACCAGTGTTTGATTTTCTCTTAAGAAAACTCAAAGAAGAGATTGAAGGTAAGCTATAATACAATATATAACGCTTATGAAGTAGGGCCATCTGAAAAGCAAGAATGAATGCTTGAAATGCTTAATAGTGATGATTTTAGAAAGATAAAAGTGTCTCAAAAACTTGTGAATTAAAAGGAAATGAGCCTCTGTGCTATTCAAAGATCTCTGATACTGTGATACTTGTCCTGAAATAGGCCATGATCCTGATAGATAGTTGTTATGGTTTGAATATTAGGTATCCCCCAAAAGCGCATGTGTGAGACAATGCAAGAAGGCTTAGAGGTGAAATGATTGGGTTATGAGAGCCTTAACCCAATCAGTACATTAATCTCTTTAGGTATTAACTGGGTGGCAACTATAGGCAGGTAGTGTGTGGCTGGAGGAAGTGGGTCATTGGGGTCATGCCTTTAGGGTTATATTTTGTCTCCCCAAGGAGAGAGTGCACTTGCAATCTCTCACTCACTCTCACGTGTGCACTCATGCTCTCTCTCTGATTCCTGGTGCAATGTCCTGAGCCACTTTCCTCTGTTACACTCTGGCTATGATGTTCTGTCACACCTGGAGCCCTGAGGAATGGAGTTGGCCATCTGTCAACTAAGATCCGTGAGCCTCAGAATAAACTTTTGAGGCCTCTAAATCCGTGAGCCTCAAAATAAACTTTTATTGTTCTTGCCAGATCTTCTGGCCACAACAGTGAAAAAACAACTGACTAAAACAGAAATGGGTACTGAGAAGTGGGGTCCTTAAGATTAACCTGACCATGTGGTACAGAAGCCTTTGGAGATTTTTGGAATTTTGAGATGTTTAGAAATGCAAGCTGGAAAAAGTTTTATATTGTTACAAGCAGAGTTTAGTGGGTGATTCTGGTGGGAGTTCAAAAGGCCAGAATGCCAATGTGGACAGCAAAGACAGATCATGAGGCTTCAGAGGAAAAAGGAGGCCTCTATTGGAAATTGGACTAGAGGCCATTTGTGTTATGTTCTGGCTAAGAACGTGTCGGTACTTTGCCTGTGCTCTGAGACTTTCTGTGAGTCTAAATTTAAAGATGAGGGGCTTCCTAATCTGGTGGAAGAAATTTCTAGGCAGCATAGTATTCAAGTGGTGTCATGAATATGGCTGGCAGCTTTTAGCCAGGTTTACTGTGATAATCAGGAGCAGAAAGCAAAGTAGGAAGATCTGAAAAACTTGCAGTTTGGCCAGAAAACTGTGAATAAAACTGAAGCTCAGGAAGGTGTGGTTGTTAAAGACACTATACCACTAAAGAGACACTGCTAAGTACTTTAATCAGAGACTACAGGAAAGATGGCTTGAGGGCATCTCAGGGATTGGCAAGACCACACCTATCTCAGGCTCAAAGGAGTAAAAGTAAAAATTTCCTTTGAGAAGAGACCAGTGGGGTACCCTGCTTGCAAAGAGGTTCCCACGAAGTTGTTGGAAGTTGTTGGACCATGCTTATCCACTCAGGTACTCAGAGGCTGCTGCAGCCACAGTCCCTGGAGGCTTGACTACTGCTTGAGATGATGGCAGACCTTGGCGTCAACTACACGGTGCTGGTTCTGCAGGAATGCAGGATGTCAGAATTAGGGGAACATCGAGGCATCCACCAAGATTTCAAAGGAAGGCCTGGGAGGCCAGGTAAAATGCAGCAGAGTTGGAGTTTCTGAGGGCAGCTCCTGAGAGGGCAATGTGCGGAGATGTGAGGACGAACTGGAAGCTGCCGTGGAGACCCTCGAGACTGAGAAATGCCAGAAACATGAAATGCCTGCTTAGGAAAGCTGCAGAAATCTAGCAGAGACAAGCCAAGAGAGAGGCCATGTGGGCTGCAACTGTGACAAATAAAAAGTCCAGTGGTCCATTTTCAGCATATAGTATTTAGCCTTAATGGGGATGTGAGATCCAACTGTAGCCATTTTGAGCTTCTCAACCTGTATCCAATTGTGGCCATTTTGACTATAGCCCTTCTCTTTACCCTCCCTAATTTTAAAATTAGCCAATCAAGTAGATTGTTTTTTTTTTTTTTTTTTTTTACTTATTCTTTTTAGTTCTACATGACAGTAGAATGTATTTTGACACATTATACATACATGGAGTATAACTTCCCATTCTTGTGGTTGTACATGTAGAGTTACACTGGTCACAATCACATAGATTGTAACTCTGAGCTCCTCCTATCAGAGCAAGGGGCAGTGCTGCATTGGGGATAAAGACAGGCTTGGCAGACTTTGTCCAGTAGCACACACTTCTGCAGAGGTAAACTTTGCCTTGCCGAGCTACTTCTGAGCACATGTTTGATTCCTTGCAGCACCTGGTATTTCTCACACAACCAGCAAGGCCACAGGGGCAGAGCTATACAAGCCCTTCAGAGAAAAAAAATCATGATGCAATATGCTCCAGATGCTAGACATGGAGCTACAGGGCTTGTTTGCCCTGCTGGATTTTAGTCTTGCTTTGGTCCCATCCCTTCTTTCTAAGCTCCTATTTCTTCACATGGAAATGTTTAATATGCGACTGTATATATTGGATATATGTAACTGGCTCTCAATTTTTCAGGAGCTCACACTGAAAGTCTGTCTTGAGTCTCAAAAGAGACTCTGGACTTGGGACTTTTGGGCAATCTTGGAACTGTTGAGACTATGGGGACTCCTGGAAATGGACTAAATGCATTTTGCATTGTAAACTGGGAATGAGCTTTTAGGGCTTAGGAACCAGAAGCAAATGTTATGATTTGAATATTAGCTCATATATGCAAGAAGGTTTAGAGGTGAAATAATTGGGTTATGAGAACCTTAACCTAATCAGTGCATTAATCCCTTGATAGGGATTAACAAAGTGGTAATTGTAGACAGGTAAGATATGGTTGGAGGAGGTGGGTCATTGAGGGCATGCCTTTGGGGAATATATTTTGTCATGATGAGGAGAACTCTTTCTCTCTGCTTCCTGGTGCAATGTCCTAAGCCACTTTCCTCTGCCACACTCTTTTGCTGTGATACACTGCCACACCTGAAGCCCCGAGAAATGGAGTTGGCCATCTATGAATTGAGACCTCTGAAACCATGAGCCCCCAAATAAACTTTTCCTCCTCTAAGTGTTCTTGTTGGGTCTTTTGGTCACAGCAGTGAAAAAAGCTGACTGAAACAGGCATAAAGGCCACAGCAAAACAGTATGACATGGGCTAAAGAGACCATGCTACCAGTGTTAGAGAGTGTGTCACAAGTGTACCATCCCAAACAGATGTTGTAGGTCCTTGGGAAATAGGTCATGGGCCACAGAGAATATACCATGGGCCATAGAGAGTGTCACAGATCACAGAAAATGTTCTATAAGTCATGTAGAGTATGCCACTACCCAGAGAGAGCACACCATAGAGCACAAACAGTGTGCTGTGCGCTCATGGGGACCATGCCATGGGTCACAGGGAGATGAGTTACAGGCCAAGAGGGCCTAGTATGAGAGAGCAGACACAATCCATAGTGTAAAAGTTAATAGGAGATAGGGAGGAGGAAAAACAGGAGGAAGATATTAAAGTGGGAGGACAGGATTATAGAAAGTTATAGGAAGTTAGGTCACAACGTGCAATGTCATTAAGG
>CM053407.1:96133771-96159300 GCA_028644305.1 Xerus rutilus
TTTTTTCTATAAACTACTACACTTTCAAAGGAATAAACTTAAAAATCATGAGCATTTATAATTCACTTGGAAATGCATGCGTGTGCACACACACTCACACACACGTATTTTGCTGAAAATCATCTAGACCACATAAGACAAAAATCCATTAGGGTCAAAGAAAATAAATACCAAAAACAATACACTTGGGAATTATAAGTAGATATGCTTTTTAGTCCAACCAAAATACTAGGACTAAAAAAAATAAAACACACATGTAATATATATATATATATGAAAATAATATATATATATTATTTTCATGCCAGGAATGCAAAATAATTCCTTTATTACCCTTTTGTTTTTCTTGTTTTCTTCTTTTATTAAAAAAAAGTTATCTTCCCACAATGTCCAGGCAGTAGTTATTGTCCATGTTTACCAAACTATCTCAGATGAAGCTCAGGGTGATGCTTCTGAAAAGTCCTTTCCTGAAAGCTCATCCTGTATCACTTCTAAGAGGAGATATGAGGTTCCTGGGAGTCACCCAGCAGGAAGCATCACCCATAGGTATTCAGCTTTATGGGAGGCCATCCTTCAAAGGAGTTATGCTCACCATGTAGTTATAGCCCCTCAATATATCAGACAGAGGTGTGAACACTCAGCCAAGCACATAAGGGGATCATTCTGATTATGACATGCAAAAGTTTTCTGACACTTCTCACTCTAAACATAGAGTCAGAAATTGAGCAGTAATAAGTCATTCGTTCAGTCCATCTTTAGATAAACATATTTACAATGTAGAGTCATAAAAAGTTGCCCTGCACACACGTGTGCACACTCACACGTATACACACACATTCATACCATGGACACGATTAAGTACATTAGGGTGAACTTTAAAACCACAAAATAGGATGGTTGAAGAATGGGAACTTTTGCTTCTTAACCTTTTCCTATTTCTTCCCTTTAAGTTATTTTTCATCTAAAAGAGAAGCACAGATACCCCTTAAGTTGGAGGTAAACCACTCCATCTGAATGCCAGCATAGACCTAATCTTCTCTGTCCAGAATGTCCCCTTTGTTTCTCACAAGGGAGCTGCTCTCTCCTCTGGCTGTGCTGTGTCCTAGGCCCCCATGCCTTGGTTCTTAGCAGCACCAGCTTGTCTGCCCCAGAGCCCTGAGTCAGAGCTTTAATGAGGTTCAGTGATGCTGTGCATGTGGCATTTGAGCAGAACCAGGTAAGGGAATCCCTGGAGTGTCTTTCCTGAGGACAGGGACTGGGCTTAGCCCTCTTTGTGGTTCACATCCTCTAACCCACAGAACCTCCTACAGGAAAAGGTCAGTGTGCCCAGTGAGTGGCACTGGGCCAGAGGCCAAGGAGAAGGAGGGCGAGGGAAGAGATGTGCCCAGCTATAGTAGAGGAGGCATTCTGTTCTTCTCTTTCTGTACTTCTTGTCTCTTTTGCTTTCTTTGCCTTATTATATCCCTCCTTCCTTCTTCCCCCTTTCCCTCCCTACTTCCCTTATCTATTTTTTTCCCTCAATATTAATAGTTTTCATTCCAGTCAAGATTCAGACTTTAGAAAATAAATTATCATTTCAGGAAACCTATTTATCATACATCATGCTGACCTTAGTTAACAATAATGTATTGTAAACCTGAAAATTGCCCGGATAGTATATTTTTAAATGTCTGACCACAAAAACATAACTGTATGAGGTAAAGGATATATTAATTAGCTTGGCTTACCTATTCCACAATGTATACTTTTAAGGAGACATGATGTTGTGCACAACGAATAGATATAATTTTTATTTGTCAATTAAAATAAAGAAATGTATCACATGTTGTTAAATAATACAAAATATTGTGTATTATATATGGACATAAACCCTTTTATTATATTTATTAAATTGTAAGACCCTAAAAAGGGTCTCTACAAACAGGTATCTTAGCCTGTGCCTGTAATTCTAGTCACTTGGAGGCTGAGGCAGGAGGATCACAAGTTCAAGGTCAGCCTAGACAACACAGCCAGACCTTAGTATGCTCTACCACTAGAGAACTCTAGGTTCAATTCTCAATACAGCCCCTCCCCCATGAACAAAGCACAACAACAATAACAAAACACCATGGTTGTTACCCCTTAAGAAGAAGGAATGAGAGAATGGCACAAGTTGGGCTTACCATTGTTATCTGCCATATTTCTCAGAAATGAACAAAAAAGATACAGTGCAAACATCAACCTTTATTAACTGCCCAATGAAAATGTGACCATTTTTCTTTATTTTGCCCTTTACTACTAATTGAAACTATGTGGAACTATGCAAAAGAAATCCTGAGGTACAGCAGTGTTTGAACAGTGGAGCCCCAGGGTAGAGGCGGGGCATTAAAGACCAGCAGCTCCCCTCACACATGCACTGCCCACAAACTATAGCCTCTGCTCAGCTGCAAGAAAGACAAAAGAATGTATGTCGACATGGGACACATTAAGATGGAAAAAAATATGACTTAACCTGGGAAAACAGAGCAAAGTTCATCCTGGAGGCAGAAATAAAGCACAAGAGAATAAAAGGATGCATCTCCATGTGGGAAACATCCCAGAGGAGCATCCCCTTTGAGCCTGGGTCCTGAGCTCATGCACAATCATGGAGAACTCTCGTCAGGCAAATCCTGTTCTAATACTGTACAAAGTATGGGCTACAGGCTCAAGGATAGCCCTCAATTTCTGCCTATCCCTGCTGCTAAGCTCAGGGAGAAAAAGAAAGAAAGAAACTGCCTTTGTTAGCAGCAAAGACACTTTCAGGAAGAATAAACTCATTCTAGATGAAACACATTGTTATTTATCTGACTGTTACCATGGGAAGATAGGAAGGATGTCTAGCACGAGCTGGTCTCATGCACGTGGCACTGGACTTTCACAGCCACGTGATGGAACAAGGTAGCAAGAGGCCTAGTCATGGGGGGGATGTTATAAAATAGATGAACAAGGACATATCCTGGAAAAAGCCACAGTGCAGGAGGTCCATCTCACCATAGATTTTCTTTCTTAACAATATAGACCAAGACAAAAGCAAAGCAAGTGTAGGAGAATGGAGGACACCATGGTGGGAAGAAATGAGGTCTGAGAGGTGAGGAGGCCACAGGAGGACCTGCCTTCCTGCAGCCTGCCAGGCTGGTGATGGTTCTGAGCTCTGGAGGACACAGCTGGGCTCGCCTTTGGACAGTCTCTCTCTGACTGTGTGAAGGGGACGGAGCAAGACCACAAGCAATAAAATCAAGAAGGAGGCTGAGGAGGCTGTGGAGACCATGCTGGGAGGCAACACTGTCCAGAGGTCTGGGTAGTGTGGCGGCAACAAGACTGTGCCATGTGATGAGATCCTAGATGTTTCCTAAAGGCAGCAGATGTGACTCGATGGATCACAGATGGTGTGGAAGACAAAAGAAGCAAAAAGTCCCCGAAAGCTACTGTTTCCCAGAAGGGAAAGGATGCCTAGTGATTGGGAGCTGTAATTCTCAACTCTTCCTAGTGTCTAAAGCAATTTAAACCAATCTGCATGCAAGTGAGTAAAACTCTAGTTTTATACTCACTCATCAAAGAGTAAGAAGTCCATAAAGGAAGTAAGGATATTAGGAATAAAAAAGGATCATTTTTTAAGAGAACACAGGGGAAATTGGTGTTTGAAGGGGCACTGTTTACCTCCAACATCCCTACAAACATTACATTTTCAGTTAGAAGTTAAAAATAAACATGTCTTTTAGCTGGGCATGGTGGCGCATGCCTATAATCCCAGCACTTTGGGAGGCTGAGACTGGAGAATCGTGAGTTCAAAGCCAGCCTCAGCAAGGGTGAGGCGCTAAGCAACTCAGTGAGACCCTGTCTCTAAAACACAAAATAGAAATGAGGATGTGGCTCAGTGGTCGAGTGCCCCTGAATTCAATCCCTGGTACCAAAACAACAACAACAAAAACGTCTTTTTTTTCTTTTTGAGGTGTTGTTGATTGAACCCAGGGCCTGTGCATGAGAGGCAAGCACTCTACTAACTGAGCTATATCCCTGCCCCATATAAACATGGCTTTGCTTCACTCTGAGAGCTAGCAGGCATGGTCAGTAAGGTTCAGGCTCGAGTTACATATTATAGGCTGAGCACCTGCTATAGTTTGGATCTGGAATATGCTACATAGGCCCATATATTAAAGGCTGATCCTCAGCCTGGTGTCATTGGAAGGCTGGAACCTCTAGAAGGCAAGGACTAGTGGAAGGAAGCTAGCTCATTGGGGGTATGCCCTTGATGGGAATATTGGCATGTGGACCCCATCCCCTTTCTCTTTGCTTCCTGGTTGCCACGAGGTAAGCAGCTTCCTCTGCCGTATGTTCCCCCTTTCATAGACTCTCATTACAATCAAGGGGTTAACCCATGAAGGTCTGAAATCTCCCAAAACTGTAAGCCAAAATAAACTTTTCCTTTTTTTCTGTTATTATCTCAGGTATTCTGTTATAGTAACAGAAAGTGACTAACACAACATCTCTAATCAGAAAATATGAAATCTGAAATCCACAACTTTTTGGGCATTGACATGATATTCAAAATGTTCCAAGTTTTGGAACTTTTCCGATGCTAGACTTTTGGACTAGGGATTTCCAACATGTAAAGTCTACACAAATATTCCAAAGTCTGAAAAACTGCAAAATCTAAAATGCTTCTGGCCCTAAGCATCTTGGATAAGGGACATTAACCACTGTAAAATTTGAGTGCTTTGGAAAAAATAAATTATTGAAGCTTTAAACACAAAATCCTCCTCTGATAGTTTCCAGATTTGCCTAAGAGACTATATGATGTAAATATTTTAGGCACACTATTTCAATGGTCAAACAGGTATGCAAAGAACCTTGGGATAATTTTCTTGCATTGCATACCAAGGTCCAGTTTCTTCTCATTCTTTGGTAGGAGTTTATATGCATGGCACTGGGTTAGAAATGGAAACTTGAGCAACCATTTTAAGGTACTGGTATTTGTTGCTGATGGCCCAATTCTTGTCAAATGTATTACGTCAAAAGCCATAAAAATGCCATTCAATTTGATTCACTAATACCTGTGCAGGTCTTTTTCATAAATAGAACCTCCCGAATGGAAAAAAAAAAGGCTTCTGGGACAAAGGTGGCCTTTCACATTACTTATACCTAAGAAAAGAAGCCACAAGTGACAGGTAGAGATACAACCTTTACTGAGTGCTCACCATAAGCTCTACTTGGTGTTTGATGCTCATTTGGTATCCTTAAGTCCTCCTAAGGGCCATGATAGTGAGGACCCTAAACTCAATTGTGTAAAGGCTCTGAGAGATCACAGGGATATCTGAATACTTAAGTCAGAATCCAAAATCAAGCAAACAAAACCAAAAGCCATGATTTTCCTTTTTATACCTGTGTTGGTTTGTTGTTTTTTTGTAGTGCTCGGGAAGAAACCCAGGGCCTCTATAAACGTGCTCTGTGACTGAGCTACACTCCAAGCTTCCCTTTTATGTAAGATCATCCAGCCTTAACTATTGAAAAGCAGACTGCATATGACCTAATGCTAAATGAAGAAAAGCACAACTATATACATGCCATAGTCCGTGTGATGTGAAGTCCAGCTTTACATAACGAGAAAGGCTAAAAGTGACAAGAAATGGTGTTAACACCAGGCATTCAATATGATTCCCTCACTGCACTCATAAGCCTTTTCATATGCTATTTATTTAATAATTTTGAATATAAGCCACTTTCTAAAAGTACAAGCTATAGTTTTAAAGCAACTCTACAAAATTGATTTCTAACAAAAATGAGTTCTATCCCACAAGCATGTAGCTCAACCCTGGGGACATATTCTCTGGTTTTTAATTTGTGAACATTCCAAACACAAAGTGGATTTGAGCTTCACCAGCCCAAAGCATGCTGATGGGTTGTGCTGTGGAAACACTGACACCCTGTGGCAGAGCCTGCTCTATACATGCTGGAGACCAGTGCCTAATGTAAGGGAGAGCGGCTGTCAGGAATGCATGGACTCAGCGCAGCCAAAATGATGGAATTTCCTTTACAATGTATTTTGAAATAACTTTTTATGAAACTGTCCCTTTACTGGTGGGCTTCCTTATTAATTCCTGGGCTCCTGAATGCCTGAGTCCAATACTGCAAGAGACTGCCTCAGAGTTAAGGCTCCTCAGGGGGTGGAAAAACACTCCAATCTGGATAAGAAGTCAATGAAAAATTTTAAATACAATTGCTAGAGTGATTTCTTTTGGGGGGGCGGGGTTCTGAGGTTTGAACTCAGAGGCACTCGACCGCTGAGCCGCATCCACAGCCCTATTTTGTATTTTAGTTAGAAACAAGGTCTCACTGGGTTGCTTAGTGCCTTGCTTTTGCTGAGGTTAGCTTTGAACTTGTGATCCTTCTGTCTCAGCCTCCTGAGCCACTGGGATCACAGGCATGCACCACCGCACCTGACTAGAGTGCTTTATGAACTGTTACAGTTGGGCTTGGTGAACACTCCTATAATCCATTACTTGGGAAGCTGAAGCAAGAAGATGGCAAGTTCAAGGACAGCCTCCGCAACTTCGTAAGATTCTGTCTTAACATTAAAAATAAAAAGGCCTGGGGATGTAGCTCAGAGGCAGAGTGCCCTGGGGTTCAATCTACAGTACCACACACAGAGAGAAAAACAAAATTGTTTTTAATAGAAAGATTATATCACCAACATGCTTGATAGAAGAGCATCATACATGTTAATGAACTGGATTACCCAATCAACTTCTGGAAGTGGAATTTTTCTGTGTCTATATAAGGAAGATTAAATGAGATCATATAATGAATGCCTAAACTAGGCAGGCCTGGTGTGCTAGTTAAGGTCAGAGTAGCCATCATTATTTTATTATGTACAGCCCTTCCCTAGGCTTGAAGTCATTAGGTCCCAGAAAATAAATAATCTGCCATATTGAAGCTTCATTTACGTTCTTTGATTTACAGTAAGTCATCCTTAATATTTCTAAATAGAAAAAAAATGAACCCCAGAGAACACCTCACATCAGTGTATAATGATCTCCTGCCTCCCCTTTCATACTTCACAGTAGTTCAACCATGTGACTGTACCATAGTTTGATCTGCCAATCCCCTACTGATGGGCATGTGAGTTGCTTTTATTTCTTGCTATTAAAATACTGTAATAAATGACCTGTGCATGAATCATTTTAGACTTTTGCCAGTGAGTTTTTCTGATAGATTTCTAAAACTCAACTTCTGAGCCAAAGAGAATGCATGTGTAATTTGGCTAGATATTGCCAAATTCCCCACCATAAATGTTATAGCATTTTGATTATGCTCAGCAACATATATAAGCTTCCTATAGCTTAGCCAATGTGTTTATAGACAAACTTTTGGGTTTTGGCCAGTTTAATAGAAGATACATGGAAATTTGTTGTAGGGGTAATTAATATTTCTCATTATGTATAAATCTAAACATTTTTTTCCAATTATATACCACTGTTAACACATTTTTGTTTGTTTTGTTTTGTTGGCTCTTCTGTTAATACCTATTTAGGTCAGGCTGTCACCATCTTCTCTTTCTAAAAGCACCTCTCCCTCTTGGCATTTGAATTTTTATGTTGTGTATCATACTCCTCCTTCTCTTTCTCCTTCTCTTTCTCATTCAAGAAGATTTTTTTTGTTTCTTTTCCCTGAAGTCTAATTTATCAATGTTTTTCCTTAGCACATCTGGATTTTGAGTCCTATTAGGAAAATATTTCCCACTCTCAGTTTAAAGATGAATTAAGTTTTCTGCTTAGTAATATGCATGGTTTCAATTTGTACATTTAAATTTCTGATCCATTTGATTTTTTTTCCTACCATATTCTATGAAAACATACATAGTTTTATCTTTTTCTTTATGGCTATTCAATGATCCCAACTCTATTTGTTAATTAGTTTATTTCCCTCCACTGATTTGATATGTAGACTGATTGCTTTGTCCATGTTTATGTAATTGGTGTCAGATTTTCCTATTGTTTTACTTTACTACCTACCCATTTTAATTCAAAAGGCTTTTAAATCTATTTGAAAAGCTAGTAAGGCTTATCCATCCCTCATGCTTTTCAGAGTTTTCCTGGCTAATTTTGCTTGTTTATTGTTCCAGTAAATTTTATAATCAATCTCTAAAACAAAACCTGAGTGATATAACATTGTCTTAAAAATGCAGCATGTGTTTCCCTTTTGTGCAGTTCTGTTGTTCTATGTATTTGTAGAATTTTTTCATACTTTTCCTCATAATGTTTTGGATATTTCCTATGAAGTTTTGCTTAGGTCCTATCTATCTTTCTATCCATGCATCCATCCATCCACGTCATGAGTGTATTCTTCTATTCTATGAGTGAGGAAAAAAAAAAAACCTCACACAAATTAGCACTGCTCACTATAAAATTCATGATGATATTCATTTCTGTAGAAAAAGTTATAATACTTGGTTACATTATAATAACCAAAAGGTACAAGATGCCAAGTTCTTCAATGAAATTAATTAGATTCCCTACTCAAATACAAGTAGTTTGTAGAGTACACAAAATATTGAAACATTTTCCAACAGTTTGTGGATGAAATTGAGTAAGATGAAAAACAAGCCTTATAGACTAATGAGTCAAAGAGCATATCAAGTCACCCTCAAATCAATTTAAGTCTGTTCTATAGCAAAGAAAACAGCATTGAAGGTGTAATTAGTTCAGGAAAAGAAGTGTTTAGATTATACCTTAAAGAGCCAGGCTTGGCGGTGTATGCCTGTAATCCTAGCAAGTGGGAAGGCTGAGGCAGGAGTATCAAAAGTTTGAAATCAACCTCAGCAACTTAACAAGACTCTGTCTGAAATTTAAAAATAAAAAGGGCTGGGGATGTAGTTCAGTGGTAAAGCACCCTGGGGTTCAAAAAAAAAAAAAAGGAGGAAGAGGAGAAAGAAAGGGATGGAAGAGATTTTCTTTAAAAATCTCTACAAGCTTTCATTCAGGCTGATTTGGGTTCCTAAGGGAAAGGTCATGAACATGTCTGTGTGCAGCTGCTCAATGCCTGGGCTCAGGAGAGGCCTTCATTTCCAGTACACACATTAACTCCTTCTTAAGACTGGAGACATTCTTATTTACCAACAAGATTTGATTGTAATAAAAGCTGAGGTCTGATTTTCACAGTGCATTAAAATGAGACCAGTAAAAGGGGGAAATGGCATTAAATCCAGAGCATTAAATTCATGTTTTAAAGTGATGTACAAGGAAATTATATCAACAAAGCTACTGTTAGATTCAAAGTAAGATCACTATCATAGGTACATCTTAGTTACTTAAATTTAAAAACATAATTACACTTTTGGAAATCAAAGTAAATTTGACTTCTTTTTTTTTTTTTTTTTGGTCCAACAAAATGGGCTTATTTTCTCAATTAGTTTATCTGACAGACATTTTCCATAAACTGAATGAATTTAATCTGATTAACCCAACATCTTGTCAAATTATAAATCCAAGCTTTTGACAAAAACAGATTCCCAGTTTAGAATTAAAAAAAATCATTAAAACAATTGTATTTGTGAATGTCAGTAAAATCTATCAAAATTACAATTTCCTCAAACCTAACTGATGATATATAAGGTTTAGAAAGTACCTATAAGCAACAGTGAGTATAATGATCCTCAGATAAGTTTTGATACTGCATTTATTTCATATACCTCCCAGAAGTCAATAATGCCAAATTTTGGCTACTGACAAATTTTAAAGGCAAAGTACATATGGCTAGGAGAACACTGAAAGTAATTTTGATTACAGATCACTTTGATTTTGGTGTGTTATCTGGAAAGACTCCAAAGAATTGAAATGTACTGCCGTAGCAAAACTTTTCATCTTCATATACTGTTAACATAAAATGTTCTTGGAATTTACATCAATAAAACTGAAATAAGAGACAGAATTAATGTTGAACCTTTCCAGTGATATTGATATATCCTGTTAATCAATAAGTGGAATAAAAAAAAGCTGTCATTTTATTAAGAAACCTCTTTTAAAGAAAAATTTATACTTTGTGTTTAACAATTATAGATCAACGAAAATAACACATTTATAATGTTCTGATTTACTTTACAATTGCTATAAGAATTTAATCCAGAAACATATTTTATAGATTAATGATCACATGGAATGACAAAATCTAATTTAGATATTTTATATCATGTTTTATTTCAAGTCTCAATAAAAGACTTTCGAGTGTAAAAATATATATTGAACGGAATAAAATTTGACATAGGGGCTGATGTGGAAATGTGAAAAATAAACTAATAATGGAAAATTTCATTCTGATATGGAAAAGTTTGTCCAGGTAACTTTTAATGGGTAAATACCTAACTTTTATTAGATATGTTTAAAATGTCAATATTTATAAAATATCATGAATTACATTCTTTCAAGTATTTAAAATTATGAGGTACATGTCAAATTTGAATTACAAGGGCATAGCCACTTTAAAAATATTCTTTGAAGAAAACAGGACTGTGTGGCTTTCTACATCATCAGGCTACTTCTGATAATGCATGAAAATAATTTCAGAAAGTGTAAATTCAAATCAACCTAATGAAGGATTCTCTTGATCATGCTGATAGGAAAAGAGAAGAAGAAAAACTAAAATATTCTGCATTTTCCAAAAATAGCATGGGCAACTAAGAAAGAAGCCATATGCTGCTGTGCTAATCTATCAGACCACAGAAGTCAGACAAATGAAACTAAAGTAGTCTGTAATCGCGTTGTCTGGAAGGCAGTGCAAAGCAAGGAGAAAGAAGTTCCACTGGGTTAGCAGAGGCACCTGCTGGCTGTTAGTACTCACGTTCATGCCCCTTTCCGAAGCCAATTTTGAGGTGTCCTCATCGCTGTCAGGGCCTGACTGCCCAAGATGCTCAGCCTAGAACACAGATAAGCATCCCACCATCAACTCCAGGTTGAAGTAAGTTCAAACAAAAAGCAAAGTCCTCCATAGCAATCACGGAGGCCAAAAAGGCCAGCAAGGCCCCAACTCCAGGCTGCAGAGTCTGCATTTGTGGTTTTAATCCATGTCCCTTCCTTCAGCTTTTAAACCTGAAAGCTGCTTTAAAACAACTCCTAACCACAGGTCTCCCTGATTTGAAAAATCACAATTTTTAAACCCAAAATCATAAAAACATGTTTTCTTTCTTTTCCCTCAGAGCATCTCTTTAGCTTTGAATTATCTGAACAAAGCAATTAATTAACCACATTTTGAGGATTTCAGAGTTTTAATGTCTGCATAGCTAATAGAGGAGACACAAATAATTTGCCAAATATACCAGTCCTTATCCACAAAAGGCAGTTGATAAAACACCATTGGCCATATAGTTACCTAGGATATAACTGAAAAATTTCAATCTCCAGGCCCCAAACTGACCTCCCAAATGAGAATCTTTGGAGATATAACCCAAGAATCTAATTTTTGTGCTAGGTCTTAGGCAGCCTCTGAAGTACTTTTGATGACCATTGGTTTAGGAGAATAAATAATGTCAAAAATGACAAAAAAAAAATCATGCTCTAAGCATATTAAAACACAAAAAGTTTCAAAACAAAGAAAGATGTTGGCCCTCATTTGTCCCCAAATTATGTCCCTTCAAATATATTATTTATTGAGATTTTATGCACACATACACATACGCACACACACATATTCATACACATACCCAACACCCACACAGTATACATATTTTTTTCCTTAAAGGTGATAGTAAAGGTCATTTTAGTTTTAAATGTTTTGATAATTCTCTAAGAGTTTGTTCTTTACTAAGTCACATGCAGACTATCTGGTATCACAGGATGTCAGAAATTTGTCTTTTCTTTTGTGGTACCAGGGGTGGAAACCAGGGCCTCACACAGGCTAGGCAAGTGCTCTATCACTAAGCAACACTCCCAGGCCTTAGAAATAATTTTTAAAGCTATTTACTCCAAACTTTTTACTACTGAAGAAACTGAAACCTATATTTGTTAAGGACTGACCATACAATGTAAATAGAGGTTACTAGCAAGGACTGTGGAAAGACAGGTCTGGATCCAAATTCCAACATTTATGAATTCCAGCAATTATGAGTACTATAATTAGGTTTAAATTATAAATAAAGGAATTCCTTAACCTTAGTTTCTTCAGCCATATAATGAAACTGATAATACCTTTTCAATCAGGTTCCTAGACAGATGAGGCTATAATTTAGCACCAAATCTCAAACAATAAAAATGGAGAAAAACAAGGAGTTAACAAGTTTATACACAAAAAAACACATACAACAAATAATCCAATAATGACAAGACTGAAAAAGGGATGCCAAGGTAAAATAAAATTAAGAGAAAGTTTTAAATGAAAGATTAAGTATAATGAAAATGAAAAATGATTTCTCTAAACCCAAGACAGAGAAAACACAGGTATGACATAAAGAAAAGCCCAATATATTGAGCAGACCAGACTTCCTGGGGTCTATCAGGAACCCCTCATGAACTCCCAGAAGCCATGTTAGTGGATCTCCAAGTCTCCAGCTCTTTGAACTCTTATTTTGCTAAAACAAAAGCATTCCTACATCTTTGGCATGCTTTTCTCCTAGTTCATCTCTCAGAAAGAAGAAAATGCACAATGAGTGTTTGACATCTCAGTGAGAGGAATGAGGATGGGGAGAGGTTTACTGTAAAGTGGTAATATGATGACCAAGCAGGGCATTGAATACAGTAGAAGCAAACCTATGGCAACAATTTTAGGAACACCAACAAAATTCATAAGGTGATGGAAAATGTAAACACAAAATTCTGATTCTATAATTTCAAGTAATTCTGACTGGAAAGAAAAGAGATCAGGAGGAGAGAAAGAGGAGAGAGAATAGAGGGAAGAGGGGAGGAGGGAGGGAGAGAGATGAGAGGAGTAGAGAGAGAAAAAGAGAGGGAAGGGAAATGCTTAAGGCTTAGAGATCTTACATAGAAAGATATACATTGAATACGAATCTTCAAAGGACACACAGAAAAAGAGGAAGAAGCACATTTTATGGGTGGTAAACATAAGAAAATAACAAAACTACTATCAAAGCATCAGGAAAGGTGAAGAACAAATAAGTTGAGGTTGTGAGAAGCTCTAAAGGCAGGAGGTCTCGGCTGGCTCAGCCTGGGTTTCATCACACCTTCCTCTTCAATCTGCTCTCTCACTTTCCTCCCACTTCCTAACCAAAACCACCAGTGGGGAGGGGCTGGCTGGCTTCCAGTCAGAGACCTGCCCCTAACCCTGGGACCCTGAGCAAGCTCTACTACTTCTCTGAACTCACCAGCAAGCCTGGGGTGAATCACGGTTCCAACCTCTCAAGTTCCTGATGGTCAGGAAGTGAGATGTGCAGTCTCAGCCACAGATGCACAGGTGTACAGGTCTCCACAGTGGCCAGAAGGCACCTGAACAAATGTGAGCTCTCGAGCTAAGCTGATGGTACCAAGGCCTATCCTTATTGCAATGGCTTTGTCTTTTTTGAGAGGGGTCTCATTTATTATAAAGAAAATATAGTGGACATTAGTAAAATATGCCTATAAATAAATATAACAGGGATAATAAGTATGTTCTTTTCTGAATAGTTAGTAAGTTAGATGGTTTTGAGACTCATAACTGATTAGGAAAAAGTCTTCATTTTCACTCTTTGAACTGTGATTTGATGCTATAACATTTTATCTGAAATATAACTTTAAAGACTTATTTATTGAAGAATAACATGATCCATAAAATTAACTTCTCATGTGGTATAGTCCCAAGTTATATAACAAAGACCAAATACCACCTAAAAATCAAATCAAAAGCAAATGGTCTAGTCTGAAAAGGGATTGCTACTTGTGTTACAAAGTGGCCTGAACTCCAGCTCCTAGAGGATTCATGTGCTAAGTTTCAATGCTGTAGTTTATTTGTAGGGATATTTACCATTGTGTTTCAACTGAACTGAAATGAGCATTCACTCATTCACCTATCCTAAGGGTATGTATTGAGGCTTCAACCACAAGCTATGTACCTAGCAGAAAAAGGGCTCACTGCCTGGCCTCAGGTCCACAGGCTTCCTGTTCCACTGGCGAGGAAAACACCTCCCTCCTAGATACTTAACTGCTTTAGGGATCAAGTGTGGAAGCACAAAGCCACTCATTCTGTGCATTCCTTTTACTTAAAGGAATTAATATTCCTAAATACGATTATTTTTAAAAATTACAAGATAGGTTCAGTATGAATGAGGTAGAAATTTGGGAATATAGAAAAAGAAAGGCATACTGAGTCTCAAAAAAGAAGTGCCCATGAACCCTTAGAAAACACATGAACCATCAAAATGTAAAACAAGGTAAGCAACCCAGCTCACATCCTTAGTCCACAACCTAGGTTCCTGTCCCCTACAAAAAGTAACATGCCAGGAGGGTGATACCCAAACAAGGAAACACTGGCACAAAATCATGCAGCTCCACCTTGACTGTACTTCTAGTTCAGCCTCTAGCCACTATCCCTCTGTAAATATTAACAACCTAGAACAAGGGTGTGCTGTTTCTCACTCTGGAGACTGTCCATATTCTCCCTTGAATATGCATTCCTTGCTTTTTACTGTCAAGACAGCCCATACTCCTCTTTTAATGTTTATCTGCTTTCCTAAATAAATCTGTGTCTTGGACTGGCACTTTCAGAAATTCTTTTCTGTCACAAATGCCAAGGATCCCACTTGTCCTGAGTTGAGGTCCCCATCTCTGGAAAGAACTCTGGTGACACAAGTATTTTGAGATACTGTTTTACATGATGCAAAGTCATGTGTATATGTAATCCATTACCTTGCTACTGCTTCTTTTATTAACTCTGAAAAATCCCAGAAATTTTTTCTTCTCTTTATCTGTCTCATCATTGCCAAGTGATGATTTTCTAAATGTTTCTGGAAAAAAAAATATGTACTGTTATTTTTCAACATTTGGAACAAAAGATTAAATACTTTACTTTTAAAAAAATCTTAAGTAAACTCTTTATTCTTAGACTGTTAGTTCTTCTAAGAGGGGCAAATCACCAACTCTTTCTTGAAGCCACATCAAAGCTGCAAGACCAATTTAGGAAATCATTTAAAGTTCTTACATAGTCTTTTTGTGGAGGCATTTTCTCTGGTGTGCTTGTACCCCTTCTGGAGACTAAAATCAAACAAATAAATCAACAAAAGCTCTAGGAAGTGCTATCAATAGAAAGCTAATATGAACCATAGTGTAATTTTATGTTTGCTAGTAGCTGCATTGAAAAAGATGAAATTAATTTTAATTATACTTTCATTTGACTCAATATATATAAAACATTATTTATCACATAATCAATATCAGAGCTATTGATATTTTACATTTGTCTTAATGCTTAGTCTCCAAAATTCAGTGTTTGCCTCAGGCTGCTTGAACTGACCACCTTGAAGAGTCTAAGAGCCACATGTGGCTATGGCTGCCCAATCAAACAGCACAGCTCCAAAGACTGTGACTTTAGTATAAAAATCTGTTTTAAGAACCATGAGTGAGGCAAAAAGCCTAACCAAAAGTAAATCCAGAGTCTTCCTGTTCATTTCCAAAATATGGAATAACAGTGATCTCCTGGGACCCTCATTTCCAGATTTTCTTTCCTCTGCTATAGTCAAAACATTTTCCTTTTAAGCTATATGCTCAAGTGGACCAATTGTTTTCTTCATGTTCTTTTACTTATTGATTGATTGATTGATTGTTGAGCTCTAAGCCCCTGACCTCCCTTTCTTGGTGTTTTCTTCATCAGTATTTTAGAGCTAGGATGGGCTCTCTTTTGTTACAGAAGAGAACAATAAAACCTAGACTTGCCAGGCAGCTGACCAGCAATCAAAGGTGGTTCCCATAAGGCAGGACAAGAGTCATTAGAATTATTGGAAACTTGTGAGGGATAAAATCCTCAGGCTCATTCTAGACCTCCAGAATCAGAAACCCTGGGAGAGTTTCCAACACTGTTTAACAAACACCAAAGAGAGGTCTGGGGGAACACCTGAAAAGCTGGTGTATAGGTACAGAGACATACATAAAAACTACACTTGGACAAATGCTTAGTCTCTCCAAGCCTTAGTTTATTCGTCAGCAGGTTGGGGGTGACTATGCTCATTGTGAGGGACTGTGCTAGTCACTGAAATACACAGCTCTATCTTGACTACTGATTATTATCACTCATTTATTTGCTCACAAAGGTCATTCTACAGCTTTTCCAAGGCATACAGACATGACAAGACAAGAGAAAACTGAGATGCTACTGAAGGATAGAAAGATGAATTTTTCCACATCACTGCCATCCAATAGACAACCAGATCTCTAATCCACTGATGGAAAAATCATGGACTGGAATATTATATACTCTACCATCAGTGTGTCAACCCACACATGGTAAACATTCATTAACTTCTTTATCTGCTGATGCATAATTTCATATTTGAGTTAGAGACATAAAAGTAGGTGCATTAATAAAATATGCATGACCATTAAGGCTGTCTACCCAACAAAGTAGAACCAAGCATATATGTTCCTTAAACCAATCTAAAGAACAAAGGCTCCTGTTTAGTTCAATAGGGTCAGGGATATGGATTACATGCAAAGCTCCAACCAAGGACATTAGTGGGTGCCACATCATGCAACATCCAAGCCAGAGGACCCACATCACAAGATGCAACTACACAGATGCATGTGCACACACACACTTAGTCACACAAAAACCCTGTACTAAGGCTATAGTAGCAGATAAAGTAACTATTAAGAAGCCAAGTGCGGTGGCGCACGCCTGTAATCCCAATACTCTGGGAGGCTAAGACAGGAGAATCCCAAGTTCAAAGCCAGCCTTAGCAATGGCAAGGCTCTAAGTAACTTAGTGAGACCCTGTCTCTACAAAAAACACAAAATAGGCCTGGCGAAGTGGCTTAGTGGTTGAGTACGCCTGAGTTTAATTCTCAGTACAAAAAAAAAAGTAGCTACTAAGAATAAAGTATACCAGAGAGTAATACCATATCCAAACTACAGCATGAATTAATAAGTATATTTCTAGCCTATATGGTTTCTACAATTGAATGGTATGTGACACAAATATATCAAAATGGATGATAATGTAGTACCTAAAAATTAAATGAGAACATGTTACTGGCACACAGGGCATATTACACCTACCATAAAAATAATAGACTAGACCAGAAAACTGCAATAAAATTGAACCTCTTGTTTCTGTCCCTGAACAGGGACAGTGGCTGGTCACAGGATTGTGGCAGCTTGAGTGAGGAAGGCTTAGGTATGGCCTTTGCTCTAGAACTGAGACTGGGGAGGCACATATCAAGCTGTCAGAGCCTGTGGCTATGTGGATGTGGCAGGGGCTCAAAACTCATAACTCATAGTCCTGAGCTGAGGTCTACAGCACAGGCTCCTGAGAGGCCCCTGAGGTTCAGGAGACATGGAAGAAGGGTCAGTTTAGAGCAAAGCAAAGGAACTCAGGACTTGCATCAGGTAGAATTCCCACAGGAAGCTCTGCTGTCAGAATAGCACAAACAACAGACACATAGTCTAGCCTGGAGAACAGAAACATTTAAGACCTAGAATTCATGGTTTCAAAGGGTGATCATTTGAGCATGAAATTTATTTTGTTTGAATTTATTCTATTTTATAAGAAATTAAACATTGATAAAAGTATTTTGCAGAGGTCACATTTAAACTATAAGAAAGCACTTCCTGTTTGGAAGCATTACAATGATTTAAAAAATGAAAAAAGATGAATTGAGGGGTACAAGGGATAGGAGAAAACTGAAGGAACCCTGAAAGACCAACTAGTCCAAATCATTCATTTGTCAAGAAGAGAAAACAAAGTCAGGGTAGTTCAGTGGCCAGAAAACAAGGCTGCTGAGTAAGCACATGGAAAAGGAGGACCCAGTTGGCATTTCCAAATACACCGCGAGCATGCCAAGTTTCAGCCACATCACTAGGCTACCTGGACATAGGGTAATAAAGGAAAAGCTCTTCATTTCCCCTTGTCCTGATCCTTAGTCTATCCAAACAACCAAGTAGAATCATTCAGAACTACTCAAGCCTTCGTAAGTGTGAGTGTCCTGCTTAACACAAATGCTTTTTCATGGTGCTTCTTTAACAAGGAATGCTCATCTTTTTAACCTCCTCCTGTACTATTGATGGAGTACTTCAATTACAGATTAGAAAATCAAGGGTCACCTAGCTAAAGCTCTAATGCTTCATCCACACATGGTGTCTCCAGACCAATGCTGAGTTTTTCTTTCACTGAGATTTATATCTGGAAATAAAACCTACTGTTAAGTACTGTAACAAACATGGAAAAAATTTCTGTAGAATTCAAAGAGATTGTGATTCTAACAAAACTTTTGGTATATCTATATATACAGATATATAGATATATAAACGCATACATATGTATATATATTTGTTCAAGAAAATACCAATATATATGTATATACATATGTATATGTTTATGTGTGTATGCATAAGTATATATAAGTGCATGTGTATGTATGTTTGTGTGTGTGTGTAGAAAGGGAGGAAAAGAAAAGAGATTTCTAAGAAATAGGTGTCAGAATAAATGCTAAATCTGGACTAATCATTTACATATTTGTGTATAATAGCAAAAGTTAATACTGCAAATTATGCTGCATGCAGAATGGTCCTGGAGGACAGGTAAGCTCATAGATAATACAGGCAAGCAGAAATAAAAAGGAACCAGTGCTTTTTTAGCACCTATCACTTCTGCTCTGCCCTGAAATTGTGGGTAATAGAATCTGCTACAACACCCTCCCTCATTACTTACCAATTAGAGTCTCACAGCAAATTCTCACACAAAGGACATTCTTTTCTGAACTAACCAGGGCACAGAGAAATCAAACCATTACCTTGCATCAGCCAGGCAAGACCCACATCCCTGAAGTGTCGCAAGCCACACTCATTTACTTCAGATCTCACACAAAAACATCACCTCCATGCATCCTCCTAGCCAGAGCCATGCAAAGTGCAGCCTTGCAGGCTCACTATACCTCTGAAACTCAGGGAAGGCTCGGATTGAGTTTTGGTCAGAAGAACTAGAAAAGACAGGCAAGAGAGAGTGAGTACCAGCTTGTTGACCTGAGCCACCCCCTACTGAGCCCTGGCCTATCCTAAAGCCCGGGATGGGCTTATGTGTGCCTGTGGCAGTGACAAGGCCTGATGTGAGGCTGGCGCCTGCATCTCCAGATCTTGTCCTCCCAGGGACCTGCAGCTGTGCGAGGCTGCTTGGCTTGCTTGTGGACATAGGTGGCAGCAAAGCCTCAGGCTTTTTCAAGCTGTCACTGCCTAGAATTCCAGGGGAGGGCAGGCTTTTGCCAGCAGAGCCTCTCTTCCCACCAGCTGCACTCTGTGTTCTCCAGCACCTGCAGGGCTGAGGAGAAGCAGATGGACATTTGGACTCCTGAGTGTAAATTAAGAGAGACAAAGGAGAGGCTGCTCCACCAGCATGCTGGAAGTCCTGCCAGTTCAGCTACAAAATAGAAAGGGATCCTCAGGGACACCCTCTAGAGGACTTTCTTTTCTTTTCAGATATGAGATGGTTAATAGGAAGATGTGAAGGTGTGGCAGGGATAGTTATCAAGCACTGACAACCAACAAATCCAGGTTAAAGGGATGCTGCTGGCCAGGGAGTTGGAGCAGCTCTTCCCCATGGATGGGCAAAATGTCCAAAGTAGTAGAGAGGAGGATTTGGGGGCTTAAGAGCAACTAGTTCCCACAAAGAACAGAGATGCTTCAAAACCCAAGTTGGTTGCACTATCTGTCCTGATGCCTGGCCCTGCCTGTGAATCAAAAGAGCTGTGCTCAGCCTGCTGACACCTCTGAGGGCTTTGGCTCTCAAGTGCAGACATTCATGGGCTTGCAGGGTTCTCTGCTTAACAGAAAGGCAGGTTTTATATGACTTCTTCAGTGAAGATATATCCAACTGTGGGAATACAATGGAAATACTCATTTGTGAAACCCTTTTGCTTTTAGCTTCCTAAATGTAGCTTTTTCCATTTACTTTACTTTCTTTCTTTTTTTTTCCTCTTGTCTTACCAACTGAAAGCTCTGTTTTCAAAGTCACATGAATCAAAATTAAATAAGGCTGATATATCCAGACAGATATACACACAGTAACCCAGTCTGTGTGGCTGATGCTGAAAGTATTACTGTCTGTTTTAAAAAGATACTAGACAGCCTAGTATGAGCAAGGCTCTGGTTTCAATTCCAACACCACCAAAAAAAAAAAAAAAAAAAATTACTGGACAAAACACAAGAGCATTATTCTCAAATGTCACAGTACTTTTTTTGAGGGAATAAATAGCCCATGTATCTTATACTCCATGTGACCAAAACCCTTTCTTAAATATCAAATAAGACCATGGGCTCAAAACCTCCAGGAAGAGGCAGGCTGATCTGAGAGGAGGTATAGACTAGACAGGGATCCCACTTACCACCACTGATTTCACAATAACTTTGGGAATAAGTAGTACAGGGGAGTTTGTTTTTGCTTTTTTTTTTCCCCTCGGGGAAGGGGCAGGATGGTACTGGGGATCGAACCTAGGATTCAATCTTTACCACTGAGCTACATCTCTATCCCTTTTAATATTATTTTTTGAGACAGGGCCCTACTGAGTTACTGAGGCTAGCCTTGAACTTGGGGTCCTCTTGCCTCGGTTTCCCAAATTGCTGGGATTACAGGCATGAACCACTATGCCCAGAGGGAAAAAAAATTTTTTTACTGAAAGAAATATGCAAAAAAACAGCTATGGGAAAAATAAATGAAAGCTTTACTATACATTTATTTTAAAAGTCCAGCCTATTGAATATTTTTGGAATAAATAAAATGGTCACCAGTTATCTAATGAGTCTCATTAAAACAGAAACCTAATGAAGTTCATTTTTAAAATTGTAAGGCCAAGAAATACAAATTATCTTTTTGCCTGAGAGTGTTTTATCTATGTAGTCAGCTCTTCATATCAATCAGAAAAATCTGCTTACATAATATATTGATGTCTGCACTAACAGCAATCTGGGGGCTACCACTCACCAATAGCTCTAATTGTGACCTCATGCTAAGGTACCCAAATGACATCATAGTAAGATATCTAGCAATGAGGGTAAGGAATCTAACAGGGTACTAACACTGTCTTCAGGGACTGATCCCATGGGCCATAATTTTGGTCAATTTTAAAGGATAGCTAAATACATTTTGACACTGGTCTTGGATATAAGCACTCTCTAAAACCTGGGAGAAGTAATGAAAACTGAAAAGAAAAATCAAGACTAATTTTTATGTGTTTTTCGCTTGGTTAGAGCAGACAGTCTAATCTCTCCTCACTTATTTATACTTTTTCTTATGTTGAAGTTCACAAAGAGACAGAAGGCAAAAGTCATAACTGGGAGGAAAGAGACATAATCACAATGGAGGAGAATGAAAACAGCCAAACTTCTTTTGCAGGTCAAATCTCTTTTTTCCCCAAAAATACCCTGGACAAAATTTGAGTTGCCTGTCAATTCACATATCTATCTCCATCTGGTACTATAGAGAATCATAAGGAGAGGGAGCAGGCTACCAGGCAGGGTGTGTACAGCACAGCAGGGCCTCACCTCTTCTGTTGTCCCACGCATAGAGTTCCTTTATCCCCAACTCATTCAGGGACTTGGACAGCTCCAGTTCCTCTCCTGCAACATTGTCCCTGAGCAGAATCACGTGATCTGGGCTGACCTCACACTTTGCACAAATGACTGGCAGAATATTCTGGAGAGGTACATCAGGGCTCACCCGCACAACAGCTTTTTGTGTCCGAAGGTAATTCACTACCAAACGCACAGATTTCTGGAAGAATAAACCAAAGACAAAGAATTCTATGAGCAACCTCTTCCCATAATAGCTCCAACTTCTGTTTTAAATTTAGAAATAAGTGTGGCAGGATTTTGTGCAGCTCTAATCCTTCTTCCACAAATTCAGTGAGTCACAAGGGAAATGGAATAACGAATAGTGAAAAATAAATGTCCAGAATAATGGATTGTCTTATAGTTTCTCTTACTAATTAACAAGCTTCTAGACAACATAGAGAAATGGGCATCAGTGAGGGCTCCAAATTTAAAATCCAATACATATACTGTCTTTCAAAAATTCTGACCAGATTTGGACACAAAACATTGAGATATGTGTGTGTGTGTGTGTGTGTGTGTGTGTGTGTATAAATATTTCTAAAAGAAAATAGTTTTGAAGTAGAAAAGGAAAAATCCCTCTAAACAACATAAAATTTTAAGAAGCCAAAGTATTCACATAAATATATGAATATTTATATACATATGTATTTATATAAATAAGGCACCATATGTATACATATAATAGAGTATGTAAATACATAATGTATACATGTGTGTGTGTATATATATATATATGTACATACACAGAGTACACTCATATTTTAAGCCAGAAATAGTCTAGTTTTTTCAAATATCAGACACATAATCAAGAATAAAACAATAAATTCGACTAAGGCCAATTCTAAATGACTACAGATAATGTAGCCCACCAAAAAAACTGTAGTATTCAAAGTTTCACTCAGTTTACTGTAATTCAGCCTTCCTGATCATGGCACAGTGCAAGGGCACTAAGAAGGTAAACAGAGTAAACATAGTTGCACGGAGTTACTGAGAAAAGCTTCAGGCTCCTTTCAGGTCTGAGTGGCAGGGCTTGGTGGCTGTGATAATGACAGAATGTAGGAGGAAAGAAGAAAAGGAGGAGAGATGAAATCCTCAGTAGGCTTCTCTAAGACGACTCATGCTCACATCCTGAGCCTAACTTTCCCTAGATACCAAGAAATCGAGGGAAGCCACAGGATCTTTTGGGTTGAACACTGATTTTTATTTGAAGAATAAGAAAAAATTTCCTTTGGACACAGTATAGAAGGACAACAATTAGAATTCATTTTTCATTTGTCTTTTAGTATATTAAAGTTATACATAATAGTGGGACTTATTTTGACAATTTCATACGTGCACAGAAAAGTGTTCTCTATTTCAATCCTCAATACTATCCTCTTTCCTCCCCTCCCTCCCTCCCCGTTCCCCTTCTAACAATCAGAATTTATTAATCACTGAAATCTAGAAATTCACAGGAGACAAACTGTTAGCCACATTTTAAAAGCAAGAAAATTCAGATCTTCCAAGAATCTGAAAGAACGAAGTAGCACTATTTTTAACTGGAGCTCAAAGATCCATCTCAAAGCCTTATTAGAAAGTACAATGAGAAATTGGAATTAATTTGAATCAACAATCAGAAGGTTGCATAAAGCTATTGTATATAAGATATCCTCCAAAAATAATGAGTAAATATTTCTGACAACAATTTTTTCAAAAAGACTCCCCCTCCCCCAACCCCCAGGAGATGGTAAAGTCAATTTTTGTTTGTTTGTTTGTTTTGTTTCTTTCTCTTTCTTTTCATACCAGTAATCGAAATCAGGGGCACTCTAACCATTAAGCTACATTCCAAGCAACTCCCACTCTGCTTTTTTTTTTGAAACAGGGTCTCACAAGTTGATGAGGCTAGTCTCAAATTTATGATCCTCCTGCCTGAGCCTTCCAAGTTGCTGGGATCACAGGTGTGTACTATCATGACCAGCTGAGATGGTAAATATTTTACAGATCTGAACTACTTCCTAGAGATGGAAGAACTCCAGAACTGCACAGTACAATTATTAGCCAATAGCTAATTCATTAAAAATTCAATAACATTAAAAAAAGTTTCTCATTTCCACTATCCATATTGCAAGTGCTCAAAATGTACATGAGTCCAGTGGCTATTATATTGGGAAATGTAGAATTTGGGGCCATTTCCAGCTTCAGAGATAGTTCTATTGGATAGCTATGTTCTACATTAATTCCTTTTCTATAAATAATATATACAGAGACAATTTTATAACTACGAACATTATTAAATTCTGGAAATGTTGTCTCCTATAATAAACCCAGTGTATTTGGCACTTCTTTGCCCAGCATGGCAGCAGAAACCTCAACCACAGCCGTCTGCATGTGGTACTTAGAAGAGCAAGGCAGGCTCTCCTCAGCATCTCCCACACACTCACACACAGGCATGTGTCCTTGTACATCCTCTCATCACACATAGGCACCTACTGACCTCAGGCACCTTTGGTGGGCCAGGCTTAACCTTCTCCTCAGGAACTTTTTCTTTCAGAAACACAGTGTGCACATTCAAGGTTCCAACCAAAGTATTTGGCTTAAAGCTCAAAGGCTGCTGGGTTTCTGAAGACCGGATCTCAAGGGCATGGTGAGAAGGATTCAGGTGATTCTGAAGGCAAAGTTCAACCAATAGGTCCATCATTGCATGGCTGAAAAAGGGGAAACAAATCATGATTATGGGGAACGTCTGCACTCTCCCTCTGCCTAGCTGAGTAAGGGCAGAACAAAGAACAAGTGGGTGAATAAGGAAATTAGATGTGCTTATAAAGACAACACAGGCTCATTAATTTCTTATGCATGATTGTATAGCAACATGTTACCATTCTCAGTGCTAATGAACAACATTACTGAAAGAACAGAATCATAATAGCTGATCAAAATCATAATAGCTGAGAAAAATAGTTGTATTTCTAGTTAAATTAAATTCATGAGTATGTTGAGTTGAATCATCTAAAGCCTGATAACACAAATCATACTACTTATAGGTACAAGACACTAAATAAGTGATTTGTAAGTATAATGCATCATTAAAAACTAGCATTTAAGTAGCAGAAGTTGTTGAGCACTTATGAATAATAATGCACCAATGAATTAAGGAACTAGAAGAAATGCTGAATTCCTAGACACATATAACCTACTAAAAGTGAATTAAGGAGAAACAGAAATCTTGAAGAAATAACAAAAAAATTGAATCAGTAATTAAACCTTGCCAAAAAGAGAAGTCCCAGATCAAATGGATTCAGCAGAAAATTCTCCCAAATATTCAAAGAATAATACCAATGCTTCTTTTTTTTTTTTTTGGTTTATATACTGTTTAATTTATTTTAATATAATCCCCCCCCCTTTAACTTCCAATCTTAATTTAAGAGAGTTGGGTGTTTGTCCTTGTTTCCTTCTGCTGATTACATCCCTGGGAAATGCTTATGATATTCTTTATCCTTACTTATTTATTATTTTTGAGTACTGGAGATTGAACTCAGGGGTACTCAGCCACTGAGCCACATCTCCAGTTCAATTTTGTATTTTATTTAGGGACAGGGTCTCACTGAGTTGCTTAGTGCCTTGCTTTTGCTGAGGCTGACTTTTTTTTTTTTAATTTTATTTTATTTAAATGCATTTCAAGTCATAGTACATAACCAGATCTCTGTTTTTCCATTTCTCTGATTGCAAACCAAATAAAGTCACACCATTAGAGTCTTCATAGATGTGCCAGGGGTAGTAAAGACCATCTCAAATAACCATCATTACTATGCC
>CM053407.1:96159800-96207330 GCA_028644305.1 Xerus rutilus
TATCATTCTTTAAGTCACTGAACATTTTGATTATGTACATCCTGAATTCATGTTCTGTCATTACTTCTGCTGAGCTGACCATGGATTCTAATATTGAAGAATCTTGGTTTGTTTGAGTCATTTTCTTCCCTTGTTTTTTCACCAATGCTTCTTAAACTCTTTCAAAAATTGAAGAAATATTTTCAGATTCATTTAATGTGGCCATCATCACCTTAATAACAAAGAGAGACTCCATAAAAAAGCTACAGGCAAATTTCCATGAGGAATGGATGCAAAATCCTCAACAAAATAATAGCAAACAAAATTCAACTCCACATTAAAAAGATTACATACCTCATGCAAGTGGGATCTATCCCAGAGATGCAGGCATGGCTCAACTTTCAGTAATCAATCAATGTGATACATCACATTAACAGAATAAGCCTTATAAAAAGGAAGAATCATCCTGATACAGAAAAAACATCTGACAAAATTCAACATCCATTCATGATTTTAAAACTCTCAACACAATAGGTAAAGAAGGAACTAACTCCAATACAATCAAAATTATGTGAAAAGCTCATAGCTAACATCATATTCAAAGGGGAAAAATGAAAGCTTTTTCATTTAGATACATATAAGGCAAGGATGCTCCTTCATCACATCTGTTCAACATAATACTAGAAGTCCTAGCCATAGGGACTGCACAAGAAAGACAAATAAGAACTCATGAAAATAAAAAGGAAAGAAGTAAATTTCCTTTTCCGTTTGTAGATGATGTGATAATATATGTAGAAAATCCTGAAGATTCAATAATAGCAAAACACAGTTAAAACTAATAAACTATTCCAGGAAAGCTGCTTGATACAAAATCACATAAAAAATAGTAGCTATTGGTGTGTGTGTGAGGGGTTGTTACTGGGGATTGAACCCAGAGGCACTCTACCACTAAACCACATCCCCAGCATCTTTGTTTGTCTGTTTTGTTTTGAGAGAGGGACTCACTAAGTTTCTGAGGTTGGCCTCAAACTTGCAATCCTTTTGCCTTAGCCTCCCAAGTTGCTAGTCTGGGCATGGAAAATAGACTCCTTAAAAGTGCTAAAATAATGCCATCATATGGACTGTCATTCGCTGTCCACCTCATAGGTCCAGGGCTTCATGGTGCCTTCACACTTCCCTCTAGTCTGAGTGATGCACTGTCATCATGGAGTTTCTATTTGGGAGAGTGGGGCTGGAATTTGATTTATACTCTTGTCCATGGATATGATTCTAGCTGTCTCTGCTAGCCCCACCCAGAGTTTACTTCCACCAAGTAAACACATAAATTGTCAAGAAACACAAAAAAGTACACAAACACTACTAATATTTCCTTCTAACCTTTTAGTCCAATAATTGGCAGCACATTTGAAACATCTAATTAGAGAGTTTGCTATGGAAGGCAATTGCCACAGGGCTGTGTGGCTTTACTCCACTACAAAGAATAAACCCGTCTTGCCAGAGCAGAAGCCAGTATTTACAATTTAATGTAATACATTAGCAGAGTAATACATTAGTTAGGTCTGAATAAATAATTGAGTGTTCAAATTGCTACCTTCTATGTCACATGGAACTGTAGGATTCACTGATCTATGCTCCACAGCAACACTGTCCTCCATCCTTCCACATACCTGAGTAAGGAGGAACTTCTCCTCAGGAGTGTTCCCTACTGGCAAAGAAAATGTTCCCTATTGGGAAAGCTGCAGTTACATTTCAACAATTAAGGGTAGATGTAGTTTATCAACAACCTCTTGCTTAAATTTACTATCACTTTTGAGGGTCAGCAAACAAAAGCAAAAAACCCAAAACACTATTAGAACATGATGTAAAACCAGACACAGGTTAACACACATGTTAAGTACCTGAAGAACACAAAGCCATTACTGATTCAATCCAGAGAAACAAATGGGATCTCATCCCTTCCTGATACCTGGAGCAGAACCCAGGACAGACTGTATCTGAAGGTAAGTGAGAGTGAGGAGGTCCAGGAAGCTCTAGTGGCTGTTTTGCCTTCTCCCAGCCCATCTCTAGCTGTGAGCCTCAGGTGGACATAGCTTTCTCATGAGGACTGGCTCTGCTGCACTGAGATAACCTAGGTGCATGAAAGTCATAGGAGAACCCAGGTCCAAAGACACAAGCTCCACTTATTAAATGTCCTGCAGGATTTGGTTCACTATTTAAAAGATGACTCTCACTTGAAATATTAAAATGCCATTTTTCCACTACACACTCTCTGGGAACCTGTGTGAGGTAAGGTACAAATGGCTTTTGCCAGTTTGCACCACACCGGTTATGCCACTATTGGCTGAAATTTTAAAATATCAAATTCTAAACAGCCATCCAGTTATTTTAAGGCTCCTTTGATCTGCTGGATACATCTACCCAGAAAGGAGGAGGCAACCCTTGGCTCAGTGGTAGTGCCCAGCAATGGACAGAGAGGCACTCAGCTGCTGCAGTCCCTGTGGATTTTCTTCACAGCTCCATCAGGTTCCAACCTGCATCCCCAGAACTACAAAGCCCTAATGACTTCCCTAATTAGGTGTTATGTGTATCTCTCCATGAGGCCTTAGTAGGTCACTGTGCCACTGGGCCATGTGGAACTTTCCAGAGACTGGATGAGGCTGCCTAGTGACTCCTGTTCTCACCACCTGCTGATCTGGCCTTCTCCTTCCTTGCTCTGGAGGTCTGGAGGAGCAGCCCCCACCTCTGATTTCCACCTCTGTACACTCTGATGAAGGTCTACCCATCTTTGCTGTGGCAGCACTGTGGGTCAGTGGAGGCACCCAGGGGTAAGAGGCCTGGAGTGGAATCCCCATGCACTGCTGCTGACTTGTGAAACTGCATCTCTCAGTGCCTCCATTTCCTCATTGTAGGGGCATTGTGATAGAGTCCACTTCCCAGAGTTGGTAGACTCTAGGTGAATTAACATCTGTAAGGCAAAGTATTGTACCAGTCCTGTGAAGTTAATGAGTAACTTTATTGCTCTCTTCTCTATCTGGATTCCACACAGTAAGACATTCACCTTTCACCTGGCTCAGGTCAAGGGTCACTTGCTGTACTTGGCTTAGCAACATCCACACAGAGATGTTAGATCCTTTTCAAGAAACATCCTTGGAGCACTGCAGAATAGGTTCCTCTATCTCTCAATGAACGAAACTGAGACTATTAGACACCCTCTGAATATTAAAGGGAAAGTCAGGTATGCTGGGAAGCTGAGGAGGGCAAGGGACCTCCTGGCCTTAGTGAATATCCCATAGGAATGTCACTGTTAGGCACTTCAGGAACCCCAAGAAAATCTCAGTGTCTCTCCCTCTCATCATCATCATTATCATGATCTATGTGTGTGCGTGTGTTTGTATATATATATTCAGGATAAATCCCAGGTCCAAAAGAATAAAAGATAGTAATAAAAGGGATCAATCACTCCAAAACTAAGTGAACGGGGTGAAGAGATTTATGAGAGATTTCTTAGTTTTCTCTCCCATTCCTCCTCAATACCCTTTTTCCTTCCAACTCCTTTATTTCTCTATTCTACAAAAGTATTTTAAGTGTTCATAATGTAGAGATGAAATTTGCTTTTTAGCATTTTTTGGTCTCTGTTTTTAAATTCTAAAAATGAGTAAAATTTATATACTTCTTTCTTTTAAAAATTACTTTCTAAATGTATACAGATGTCAACAACTGTTTTTGCATGAGTCAGTAACTTCAATGAGAAACAAATTGGTCCCTTCAAAAGTGGCTCTTTTTTGAAGTCCTGCAGACAGCTAGATGTAGAACAAAGAGCCTGTGCCAATGTCTCCTCCCAGAGCTGAGGGGCAGAGAATAGAAGGCAGCCCTCAGGCTGTTTTGGGGAACATATAATTGGGACACAGAAGTCAGACAGGTTGCACCCTGGTCCACCAGGCTGTGGCCGATTAATGAACAGTCCTCTTCTAATCAGGGGACTTCTCTCTACATCATAAGCCTGCTGCCTTGCTAGACCTCAGATGTGTTCAGTGGAAATGGACAGCGGAAATGTCATCTGTGATGACAAAGTGGATCAAGACCCTTCCTAGGCTGTGTGTACTTATCCTTCTCATGGTCCCCCTCCTCATGCCATCAGGTCAGTGAGACCCTGGGCTCATGCTCAGGACCATGTGCTTGACACCTAGCAAAACAAATGGCATGCACTCAAGCAGGAGATCTTGACATGTAACCTGCAATCTGAAACTTCAGGACTGTTGAAAAATAGATTGCTGGACTCCATCCCAGCATTTCTGATCAAAGGACCTAGGGTCAGATCAACAAATTCCCAAGAGATGCTAATGCTGCAGGTTTAGGGGCCCCACTTTAAGAACCATTAGATTCCAAGTACTCAAGATATGCACATTAGTACTGATGTGTTGACTAAATAATGGCTCACTCAGTGCCAGGTATATAAATTACTTCCAGATAACTATCTTCTTATATACTCTTAAACTGAATTTGCATATGCTGTGAAATCTTAAACTGTTTCAACATGGTCCAGATTCTTACATGAGACCAAGGCTATCATGTAATTCTAAGCTCTGGGTGAGGCACACTGTGGTGTGACAGAGTCAGAGCAAGCCCTAGAAGAAAGTCCAGTCTGACAAGCTTTTCATGGCATCAAAAAGGCACAGCAAGATGCAAGTAGGGTCCTCTGAAGGCAGCCCATATTAACGAAGCACCTCACAAGTGAACATGTGGGCACCAACACAAAAAAGATTAATAGCAACACAGGGGACAGGAAAAAGCCCAGGGCCGCAGGGTCTGTTAGCCAGAGGTAGAATTCCAGGTTTGAGACTGGGTTCTCCAGTAAGAATTTTAAAGAGGCCTGGGTCCTGATCTACTAACGCTAGAGTGACAACCAGAAGAATAGTGTCAAATTCCCGATGGTTGGTATCTCAGAGCCATGCAACTGCCAGGAGTCTGTAAAGGCTTAATGTTGTAAATTTAGGGAACGGTGGAGATTATCAACTTAAGTGAACCAGTTTTCTTAGTGGTAAATTTAAAATCTCTGTAAAACACAATACTGGTTGGAGTCCCTTGACCTGGAGATGTGCAGAGGCTGGGAACCCAGGAAAATCTGACAGTTATTCTACCCAGAAGCTGACATCATGAGATGAGTTTCCCAGATAGGTATAGACTGGTGATCTCAAACAAGAAGTGCATTCTGGTGAGGATCAGCCCCAAAGGTATCCTTAAGCTGACTACGGTAACAAATGCTCTATGGCCTTATCATCTTTGACCTTTATCTTTTTTTTAAATTTTATTTTATTGGTTCTTCTTAGTTATACATAGCAGTAGGATCCATTTCGATAAAATTATACCAGCATTGTGTATATCTTATTCTAATTAGGACCCCATTCTTGTGGGTGGGCACAATAGGATTGGTTCACTTTGGTAATTATGTACATAGGAAAATATGTGACAATAGGAAAATTATGTTAGATTTATTCTGTTGTCTTTTCTATTCCTATTCCCCCTCCCTTGCTTTCATTCCCTTTTGTCTAATCTACTGAATTTCTCTTTAAAGTCACCTTATTTCAAAATATAGAGCCTTCTGCATTCAGGTTATAGAAAATTAGGTTCTCTACATGATTCTCACTCAGTAGAAGAGTCAGTGAGTACCACTGGGGAACCTAGACACACCCCAATGACACTCAAAGTCACCTGCTATTGTTGTCTTAAAATTTCATATAACCCAAAAAACCAAAGGCCAAATGTTCACTCTGATAAGTGAATGCTGATCCATAATGGGGGTGAGGGCGCACAGGAAGAATGGAGGAACTTTGGTTGGGTAAAGGGGAGGAAAAAGAGGGGAGGGGGCATGGAGGCAGGACAGATGGTGAAATGAGATGGACATCATTGCCCTAGGTACATGTATGATTACACATATGGTGCAACGCTACATCGTGTGCAAACCAGAGAAATGAAAAGTTGTGCTGCATTTGTGTACAATGAATCAAAAGGCATTCTGCTGTCATATACACTTAATTAGAATAAATTAATTAATTTAAATAATTAAATGAATAAAAAATTCAAACTGTACACATAAAATCTATGTATTTTTATTCTGTGTAAATTATATCTCAATGAAACTAATGAACAAATAAAATACTTTCACATAAATTTTGTGTGCTACTTTTAATATCAATTTGTTTACCCATATGATTCAAGAAAATTAATATTCTGATCCAAGTTTTCCAGTGACTTGTCTAGCCCTGGAATAGAACAACCAAGTGGCTAGACCCATTCTCCCTGGCCCTAACACTCTAGGTTCTAGTAAAGTGGAACTACCAGCTTCTTACATTGGTCATTTCAGAAAGGCTGTGCATTTCCTCTGCTGGCTGAGATGTCCACATTCTAGTGCCTCAACAAAGTTAGTAATTGAATATGTATATTGTCAATGAATAAATGAACATTTTAGTATTTTTTACCTTGTCAAAACCCCACAAAATGAGACCCCCCTCCATGTGATGGTATATCACGACTAACAGAACAACGACAGCATCTTCTGCAATTTGGTGAACAGTCAGTGAGAACAAGCCTGCCTTTTGCTAGTATAGCAAGCATTTTATAATCTGTAGCCAATGCCTTAACCTAATTATTTCCTCAAAATAAAGATTCTTCCTTCAAAATTTAGAAATTAAATGTTGATGGTATCATTCTATAAATCATAGTGATTTTTTGAGGGGAGGGGGCTTCTCCTGGATTTAGCCAAAACACACAAAGCCTCAAGGACCGTGGAGAGTCTGGGAGAGGTGGTCATTAGAAGGGTGACTTAGCATCCCTATGATCACAAGCATCCTATGAGCTCATAAAAAGGGCTGGTCAATGAAATTCATCTCTCTGACACTTAGGACTTGATATCCTAGGAATTTACACTGTTTAAAAGGTATTCTTCAAATGAAAACATTAGCAAGCCAAATTACACGCAGCTGCCAACCCTGTTATTTAAGGATGGCCTTCCTCTGGCTAACTCCCCAGCCCAGGACACAAGAGCTGCCTCTTTAACTGTACTTCCTTCAGCCCCTGAGGCCAGAAGCTCACCATGGGAGCAAGGGGTCCATAGGCCCTCTGGAAGCTGCCAAGGACCACACATGTGCTCTATCAGCCCCTTCATAGGACAGACCAGGGATGAGGACGTCTCATAGGACCCCACTGAGATGTACAATTCCCTACACAGGTATAAACATATCTTTTGTAAAGGTGTGACATGGCTCATAGAGGCTGGCAGAATCATGGGACAAAATATTGGGGGATATTTCCTCTACACTGCAAAAGAAAAAAAAAAAAACCTTGCCTTTACTTGCCCCAGACCTGTAGCTATGTGAACTAATGTGGACGTTACTAATTTGCTACATCAAAATGACACAGCCCAATACTAAATGACTGACATCTTTTGCAAAGCTCCCTTTTGGCTGGAGGCACTGTATCTTTCAACATCTTCTCTCTGCTTGTGCCCCAATTAAAGTGATAAAACTGGTGGCCTCCCTCCAGCTGCCATGTGGGGAGTGGAGACACCATTAGTAAAGGTCTGTTGGGCCATTTTTCTTAAGAACAGCCCAGAGCCCCAGTGCTCACCTCCCAACCTATAAGGACATACATGTGCTTTATTTGTTCCTAAAGTCAAAAGAAGCTCAAAAATAAAAAAATAAATTAAAAAAAATCATTGTGATTTGCAGAATGGGATCGTGAGCATCCAATTTCTAATATGCTTTTACTTATGAGAATCTTTCATATCAGGAACTATACAGTTAAGGGCTGGTTGTGTTTTAAAAACTACTTGCTAAGTTGGAAAAAGGTAAGCTTGTCTTTTACTAAAAGCCCTGTTCATACTGAAGGTAGAAACCACACTGACATAAAATGAGCAGATCTGTTTTAAGCAAGGAAGTGCCTCAATACCAGCTGGACCATTCAGCCCCTCCTCACAGCCCCTTGATATCATCTTAACATGCCATCATCCAACCTAGGGTCAATGTGTGCTCCATTACAAAAATCATTCAAGAAATCTGTAGCATTGATTCAAATCCTCGACCTCCCACCACCAAACCCCACTTCCGAAGAAATACTTCCCTTTATTAATCCTGAACCCCTGCCATGCTTCACAGCCATAGCCAACTAAAAGCTCCTGCCAGCCTAGACATAAGCCTTCTCTGAAAGTACTTTTTGCTCTGTATTCCTGCTTAAATCACTCAATCTGTCAGACCTCAGTTTCTGAAACTATAAAATTGGCTGGGGATGGAGGGTGGGGTGGACAGGAACCTGGGGTTCTGAAAACTTCAATGGCATCAGAATCACCTGAAGGACTTAAGGCACATGTGGAACAGCCTCATCTTCAGGACGGGTAGGTGGGCCTGAGAAGTGAATCTTAATAAGTTCCCAGGTGATGTACATACTCCTGGTCTAGGGACCACACTTTGGAAACACATGAACTCATCTCTGAGGCATCATATCACAATGCCATTTTCTTTTTAAAAAAAGAAATTAACCAGAAAATATAAGAATAGTGAACAAACCATAATACACTCACTGGTAAAATTTCATGCATATTCAAAAATCATTTTTAAAACTATGTGACATACTTCGTATGTTATAAGGCTATGTGTACTTAAAATGATGACTACTCTGTAAAAAAAAAAATGCAGAGAAGCTTTTACGACTCAACTATCTGGAGTATAATTCTGGGAGCCAGGCCTGAGGAAAAGCCACAAGACACCTGCTTCAAGCCTGAGCACCTCCCACGTTGGTGCAGTGTGGCATATTCAGTTCTACTGCTATAACAACAGCCACAGGGAGGACACACACACACACACACACACACACACACACACACACACTAAAAAGCAACACCTGAGGTCACCCTGGTGGCACTACAGTGAAAACCAGTATGACCTCGTCTAATACAGTTATAGACGGAGTATCTTATAATCCAACAGTTCCAATCCTAGGAATATACTGAAAGTGGGAGCGATGTCCCTCCAATTTTTGTTCACATGTCCCACAGAATATTTGTGAAATTTTTGTACCCTTTTGCCCATTAAGCCATCCATCACTAGTGCAGGGGTGTAGCTCAATGATAGAGTGCTTTCCTAGCATGCTCAAGGTCCTGAGTTCCACCCCTAGCATTAAGCAAAAACAAAAACAATCACATAGAGTATTTATTATTAATTAATTTGATAAAATAAATTATTGTAAATTTATTAGTTTAATAAAATAGTTGCAAAGGATTAGGTAAATTCAGGCTATCATCTAAATACTGATATTTTAAAATAAATAATAAAACTCTTGCATCACTTTTTAGAAGGTGACCATGAGAATATAAACACCCAAAGTGTTATAACACTTTGTTCACTACTATCCATTTAATAGTTCTTCAGCAAAGTGTTTTTAAGACTTAAATGTTTTACTATTTCTTGTTCCATTTTTCCTAGAAGTACTACTTCCATTCACTCCTGTACCAGATATGCAAATATATTTTTGTGCTTGATAGCTTTATATCATACTTCTCTACAATACAGTATTTATAAAAATTTTAATTTTTTCCTGTGATTTTTAAAATTTTTATCATGGATTGAGTTACTAGTCATAGCAACAGTTATAGAAGCACAAGACTTCTGAACATAATTATGATGTATTTAGATCAACGTCAAACATAAAATATGTAATTCTATTGGTAATAAAACTCTGAGTACTATGAATGAAGGAAGTTCTGCCAATATTTCATTTGTACTCTCTGTGAGCAAAGCAGCATTTCAGTTGTCCACAGGCACATCTACTGGCAAATCTGTGCTAAGAAGATAACGTGGGAATTGAGGATATGGAAATGAATCCCCTTAAATCTAAAATCCATGGATCATGTTTTCATTTGCAAAAGGTGACTGCCAATTTCATGTATACCTGCACAAATAAAATTGTAAGTGGACCTTGGAATGGTTCATTCAGGAGACTGCTCTGCTGGCTAAGTAACTTCAGAGCCTGGTGGTAGGCTGGGGTTACTAGTCCAACTCTGGGACCAATGGTCACTTCCTTGGAGTTGTGTCTGGGACTCCACCTCTGCCCTTCTTTCTGAGCCCAACCTCTCACATGCTCCTGTAAGGATTCACACGAGCCTGGCTGGGCCAGTTAGCATACCCTCACTCCACATGGAACAGTTGGACAGTCCTAGATGGTCACCTAGACCCTCATTGGTATCCCTGTGGCCCTCATCTGTATATACAAGTTGTAGGAAAGGGCAATAAATCAACATCCACTCTTCAGTTGTTCTCCTGGAACCTGCACATGAGAGGGCAGTGGCTCCTCCCGCAGTACCAGCCTCTTACCTACCTTCCATTGACCACACTCTGCTTCTCCAGCCCATTGGGCAGAACCACGGTGATGTCCAGGGTACTGTTGCGCAGAGCCTCCTTCATGTGGATCAGGTTCTGCTGTGAGCTAAGGGCTGCCTCACAGGGAGGTCTCTGATCCCTGTGAACACTCAGAGGGGCAGGCTTTCCAGGAGGTGGGGGAGCACGAGCCTTCATCTTCCTCCTTGAAAATGACAAGACAGAAGAACTGGATGAAGCATACATTTTCATACTTGCTTTATAATAATTCACTGTTATAAGTATCCATGACTCTCTTCAGAAATAACTTGTGTGTGGCATGATCTTTTTAAAGTCAGCATAGCACCAGTGTTCCACACTCACAGATGACACCCTCAAGAAACTAAACCAGTTAAAAGAAAAATAGAAGCAGCATTTTTGAAAAGAAGAGTTCCTGGAAAGAAACAACCCAAAAATGTGGCCACCATCTGGGAGCAGCACTGTCCTATTTTCTATAGGACCCTAAAAAGGGGAGGGTATAGCTGAGGTTACTGGACCTGGCCCTTTCTGAGTTACAGATGGGAGACATTACAATTAGGTCAGTGGGCTCCCTGAGCCTGCAAGGGTTGTGCTTCAATCCTGTCCCAAGTCAGGAGCCAGGACCAGTTCTGAAGGTCTGGAATCCATGCATCCATGATATTGAATATACTGGAATTATATCAAGCCATATTAAATTACCCTCGGTCCAGCACCCATTGGCATAGCCACTGTGGGTGGATGCAGCTCTTTGGCAACAAGCGATAGTGACATAACATGCAATCTTTTCATCTTGGTTTCCACTGGATTTCAAACCATATCTTGAATTCTCACTTCACCTTGTAGGAGATTCCTAAACCTCTGCCAATGAGTCACTCTGATGAACGTTTCTACAAATTCTTGTTTCCTCCGGATTAGTAAGGGAAGAAAACTGATCTTTTTTTATATGGATACTTTATTTGATATGCAGAATACATATAGTATATATGTACAGATATGTGTAAATATATACATTTATGCATATATGTTATGTCCACATATCTATATATGCATATATGTATGTTTATCTACAGACATATAAGAATAAGTACACATATGTATATGTAGTCATTTATACATAAGGATCCTATTTTACACATACCTGGATATTTTATTATAATAATAGCTAGTATTTCCTCAGCACTGAACCTTCACTATGTCCTATGCTAATAAAAACTTTAGTTATTTACCTAATAACTACATTATTCAGTAGTTACATAATTCAGGTCTGAAAATATTTTGCAGCTGAGAAAATCCCATCTGAGAGAAATCCATAGCTCATCCAAAGGCATACAGCCATTGGGTGTCAGGCAGAGATAGAAACCAGATTAGCTGACTCCCAAGAGCTTGCTCCTGTCCCATCCTCCCCACCCTGCCCCACAGGGAGGCAATGTGAGCACTCCATGCTGTATAAATTATGATGCAAGGCAATCTTCTTGGAGGTGCTGTGGCAGGAAGTGTCAAAGACACAGGAATTCTATTTCCAGAAATTTATCCTAAAGAAATGATAGTACTGCAAGACCATACTGTGGGAGATTCAAAGATTCTCATTATGGCATAACTTCTAAAGGCAAACAAGCAAATAAACAAATAATCTAACTAAATATTCATAAAAATACACCAAACAAATAATCTAATCATACACCAATAAAAGACAATGTCAATAAATAATGGTTTAATGTTACACTGGCACTAGTAAAATATGTTTAAAAATATATAATCTAATGAGCAAAAATACCAACAAAGATTTTTGGAAAAATGAGCATCAAAATATTATTTGCTTATGAAAATTTCATTTTTAAAGACAGCAACAGATCATAAGACAGTCTAGAAAAACAAAATTAAGTCACTGACATCCGAGCATCAAAAGGCATGACATATGTTTTGCTATTTTATTTCTAAGCATTTTTAAATTTCTTAGTTTTTTCTATAACACTGTCTGCATACTTACTGATTTTAAAATGAAAGAGGTCATTTAAAATAGGGGGGAGGTGCTGGGGTTGTGGCTCAGTGGTAGAGTGCTTGCCTAATATGGGGAAGCACTGAGTTTGATCCTTAGCACCATATAAAAATAAATAAATAAAATAAAGGTATTGTACCCATCTACAACTAAAAAAAAATCTAATGCTTAAAAAATTAAATGGGGGGGGGGCAACAGCAAATGGGATTCAGAAGAGGCTGTAAACTTACTGATGTTCATGTCACTGGTTTATACAAGACTTAGGAATAACACAAGTCATCCTCTACTATGATAAGTAGGCATAAATGAATTCTCCTCTTTTTCTTGTTAAAAGCTCTGCACATACAACATAGTATTTATAAAATTGTGCTATATTTTATCTTACTTGCTTTCATTTTATAAAAATAAAAATGAACTAGTCAACATTTTCCACACTAAGGACTGAATATTAATTTGTGTATTCTTCTACCTTCTGAGGAGAAATGACTATTACTTCTATTTTATAGACAAGAAATGTGGGCACACCATTTCCATGCTACAGACAGGCAGAGCTAACATCAACTACAGATAATTTGATTCCAAGGCCTGAAAATTTAACCACTATATTATTCAGTCTCTATGAGGAAGGACAGATGTCACCCCACTTTATAGATGGAAATATCAAGAGAGAGAATCAGATCAAAGAGTCTTTCATTAATCAACACTGGGTCCAGGGCTAGAAGTCTTGTCTGTGAGCTCCCTGCTGAAAGTTGTCTTTAGGAAAAGAAGTGTTTATTTGATAATTTTTAGGAAATGAATGAATTTTTCAACTTAGCTGATTTGAACTCCTTCAGAACATGGAGTCCAGCTGGAAGCAGCTACTGATACATTCCTTTATTCAGTGACCACTGTGCAGGAGCAAGGATCTGAAGAGAGGCAAAAGTTTGGATGGCCCCCTTTGCTTACCCCAAATACGCACTCTGTCTCCAACTACCCAAAGTCACCTCAGGGTCCCTTTCCATCCATCCTTCTTTGCTCTAGTCCAAACTATCATTGCTAAGGGATACACAAATGCATAGTTGTGTAACCTTGTTCTCTCTCTCTTCAGCTTCTCAGTTAAGTCTACTGCTGACATAGACTCACTCCTTCCTTCCTCAGAATTTATTAAGCACGAGAGCTGTCCATCTTCTCATACAAACATTCAAACCTCTAGAGTCTGGACATCTACACTGATTCTGACTCTTGAGCTTGGACCACTCTCCAGTCTCCTCCATTCTTCTGGCATTGAGTGTCTAGTTCACTGCTCCTGGAAAACCCACCAGCAGCTCCACCTGCCTGTGCCTTGCCATACTCCCTGCCTTCTGTTTGCTCTCTTGAAAACCACATCTTCAGAGAGCTCCTCTCCAGGTGCTGCAGGCCTGGCTGAGATCAGTACACTCAGCCTGGAAGCACCAAAGGAGTTTAAAAATGCCCTTCATCCACCATGGACCACTTATATACAAATATCTGAGACTCAGATTATGTTAATGGATTGCAACATTTCTTTAAAACAAATGCTTGTTTTAAAACATTCAAACAGCAGGATTGCAGCTATATTTTTTATAATTTGATGAAAACAACTAATATATTTTACAAATCTACATTTAATAGATATGTTAATGAATTTAGGAGCTTGTGTTTTTATTTCACAGAATGCCAATTTTGAGAACTATACATGAAAAATTTTTACTTCAAAACAATGTCTGAGGTATGTATACAGTAGCTCTGCATCTGTGAGTGCAGGGCTCCAGGCTGAGAAAAGCCTATGTGTTCTGGATGCCAGACACATAGGCTTACCTCACCTCATATTATTATTAATCTTTCCATAAAAAATGTAGATACCTCACTTCTTTATTACTTAACATCTCTGGAAAGCAAGAGATGCTAAATTAAAGGTGTTTGTGTTTTTAATATGTGGCACACTTTGCTTTCCATATTAATATGTACAGGCTGAAATGCTTGGGTCCAGAAATATTTTGGATTTCATATTTCTTTTTTCAGACTTCAGAGTACATGTATACACTAATGAGATTTCTTGGGAATGAGACCCAAACCTAAACACAAAATTCATTTATATTTCATATATAATTTATCCACACAGCCTAAAGGCCATTTTATACAATAATTTAATGCATGAAACAAAGTTTCATGGTCTGAAATTTTCCATTTGTCGTGTCAGATTTTGGCATTCAAAATCTGATTTTGGAACATTGCAGGTATTCAGATCAAGGATGTACAATTCTAAAATGCTTAATGATGATGATGATGATGTTGACAAAGGTAAAAATCACCTACTGTTCCTACCTGCAAGAAAACCTATGGAGTTATAAATGCTGGAGACAGAAATGAAGGAGGAATTGCAGAATAAGAAAAGTTTCAAATGAGTAAGGATTTCAGAGGGAGAAGGAATCTGTATAGTCTGCAGGGGTATGATATCCACCTAAAGAGGAAGCTCTGAGCAGTCCTAAGGGTTGCCAGAAACTGGAGGCATGAGAGAAAGAACTGAAGGAAGAGAAGGAACAAAGAAGTCTCAGATGGGTGGGGACAGTATGGAGAGGAGTAAAGAAAAACTACTATAATGCACATCACAGGAGATGCTAAAACCATACCTAAGGATTGAGTACACATGTTGGACATTCTGCTGGGGAGTTTTGATTTTTTTAAATATAGTTTATCTCAATGAATCTTCATAACTTAAGGGATGAGAACTACCATTCTCACTTTGCTGTCCTGGTAGCTGTCCTCTGGTGAGTCCTAAACAAATCACCCAATTCTAAATACAGGGAGAGTGTTTTGATAGCTTCTCAATGTTGCCAAGAAAATGCTGGGGCCAGAGTGACTTCATGTCTCTTTTGTGAGACGAGAGGCCCAGTTGCTGAGCCAGAGGCTCCCTATCTGAAAATAAGGCCTGGTTGGGGATACTCAGCTGAGGAGCTAAGTAATCCTAAAGTTAACAGGGATCTCTAGTGACTTGTGAGGAAAACCAGCTTGGGGACCAGGAGGGAGGCTTGGAAGTATAGACTTGGTAGAAAGAGTTCAAGTTCCACAGATGTGAGAACTGAATTGGAGGTATGTCAGAATAATAGGATGCTCAGAGAGAAAAAGATGGCATAAAAACACAACAGATCTGGGCTGGGGTCATGGTTCAGTAGTAGAGCACTTGCCTAGCACGCATGAGGTACTGAGTTTGATCCCCAGCACCACCACATTAAAAATAAATAAATAAATAAACAAAATAAAGGTATTATGTCCATCTACAACTAATAATATTACAAAAAAAAAAAAAAAAAGCTAGAGATAGAGGGGTTCTGGGCATGGGAGCAAGTATTCTATGATGGCACTAAAACTTTCTGTCCCCAAGTCCACATTAGGCTCCAAACAGACAGAAGACCTGCTTTAGATGGACTGTCTGAGATGACAGGGGAACCTCCAAGTGGAGAGAAGTCTGGGAAGAAGGAAATGAGTACCTGGATAGAGACTGAAGAGCACCACCCAGCAAAGAACTCAGCTTGGAGTTCTCACCCTCAGAAACAAGAATGACTGTCACCCAGGCCAACAAGCCATGGACATGGTGTCATTGAGTCTGCAGACCAGGAGAGCTCTAGGAGTGAGGAAAGCACAGCGGACTACTTCTGTCCTGACCTCAGGTTGACCAGTCCATCTCACTCCTAGTTTCCATGTATTAATGGTCCATACATCATATCTTGCATACAGTGTGGCCATTAGCTCTAAGGCAACATCTGGATAGAGCAGAAGAGAATATCTCTTCTTTCACCTGTGTCTACAATGTGTTACCCTATAACTGTATTTTTGGGGTGAGTTTCAGTTTCCACATCGAGGATACTAGAGGCTGTACTGCAGGATACTCCTTTCTTTCCCAGCTCTAAATTTCTAAATCAGAGAAAAATACAAATCCAAACTATCACCATTGTATTACATTAACTTGTATTAAGATGGCCGCTATTAAAAAAAACAGAAAATAACAAATGTTATGAGGAAATAGAGCTATTGGAGGATTTGTGCATTGCTGGTGGGAATGTAAAATGGTACAGCCACTATGGAAAACAGTACAGTAGCTTCTCCAAAAATTAAACATAGAATTACCATATGATCCAGCAAGTCCAATTCTGGTTATAGACCACCCCCATAAAAAAAAAAACAAAAAACCTGTAAGCAGGAACTTGAAGAGACAATTGTATACTAAGTTTATAGCAGCATTATTCACAATAGTCAAAACATGGAAGCAATCCAAGTGACCATCAATGGATGAATGGGTGGGTAGGTAAAATGTGGCAAATACATAAAACAGAGTATTACTCAGTTTTAAAAAGGAAAGATAAAGATATTTTGGCATGTACTACAACATGGATGAACATTATGTAAATTGAAATAAGCCAGTCCCAGCAATGTATGATTCTATTTTCATGAGGACCTAGAGTAGTTAGATTCCTAGACGGAAAACAGAATGGGGGTTGCCAGAGGCTGGAGGGAGAGGAATGAGAAGTTGTTTAATGGGAACAGAGTTTCAGTTCTGCAAAATGAATAAAGCTCTGAGATGGATGATGGTGATGGCTATACATCAACGTGAATGTACTTAACACTTTTGAACTGCACCGTGGTTAATGTGGTCAATTTTATGTTAGGAGTTTGCTACCACAATTTAAAAACTGCACTTAAGACTAAACTTTCATCCTTACAACAGCATCAGTTCATATGTCTAAGTGCACATTATTGTCAGGGCACTCTGGCCCACCCACACACCCTCACTGGTCTCCTTCTCAGAGACCCTCCAGCCTCTACCTATTGAGCCTGAGCCTCACAAGCAGCTTGTTTTGCTTATCAGGGTGAAGTACAAGAAAAAGATGCTGACGATGATGAGGGAGAAAGTCTAAACTTATCCTTGGGGGAAACAGAGGAGGGCCAAGATATGTCTGCCAGGAGAGAGAGCCTGCTAGGGGAAACAGGACAGATGGTAGGCATGATGGGGTCAGTTTGACTGCAGCAGAATGAGGAAGCCTTGTCCTGGCTCCCTCCTACTTCTCCTCCACCAAAGGATTATGTACAGAGAATCCTGGAGTCAGGTTTGTGTTTGCCAAGGATATATGCATGAGGAAGCAGAGACTGCCATGTGTAAGGACCACACAGCTCTGCCAGACTACTTCCTCCCTTCTTGCTTTGTGCCTGCACTCAAGGCTTCTCTGAAAGTGAGCACTGACCTTCGCAGGACAGGTTCACAGAGCAAAATAGAAAGTGTCCAGCTTTCTCCACCTGGGAGTGGCTCAGTCCAGGAAAGAATCGCTGTTGTTCACACCAGAGGCTTGACTGTCATTGTTCAGTGTTGAAAAATCATGAGCATTACCAAGCAGGTGGTGCTGTTCTCAAAATGCTGTATAGAAGCTGTGCCGTGGAGTCTAATTGAGATTCAGGAGTGTGAGGGCAGTTTAAACAGAGCAGAGTTTCTGCACAAGTCTAGGAAACCATGGGATCTAGGCCACTTCTGGTTCCTCCTAGGCACACCCTGGACAGATGTCGCTGGATGAGGGCACGCAACCAGTCAGGCCCAGCAAGCAGGCTTTGCCTCCTCTCTCCTCGCACCCAGCAGAACAGGGCAGGTCCTCTGAGCTCTTCATATAACCCACACTCCCTCCAGCCTTCCAGATTAGAAAGTTGGGTGTGCCTCATCAGGAACTATTTACGAAATGAGAAGTAGATACAAAAACATTTCTGGAATTTCAAAGGCCATCAATCATAGCTCCAAATGATTTTAGCTTAAAACCATCACACATTTACTGTTTCCGGGCAATGTTTGCTAATTCTCACATCAGCTGCGTGACTCCCAGCTGGGTTTTATTTTGAGAGCTCTTCGATGTGTGGCAGAATGCTTGAAATCTGTTCCCTGAAAGTCAGAGAAATAAGAAGACTATGTGGGTTAAATGGCACAGTGAATGCAAATCTCAGGCTCCAAGCACAGACAACTGAATTAAAACTAAATTCCACAGGTGCCAGCAGGCCCCGCGCTGGGATGGAGTGGCCTGGGACCTCCATGGCGTGCAGGCTGCCCAGGGGAAATTCATAGTGTTCTGTACTCCTCCTGACCCAGAGTCCAGAGGGCTTCTGCTTTATATTTCTTCCATGTCTCCAATCAGACATGAAGGCGTAACATTTTATTATGGCAAAATAATAAGGGGGATGCCCAAGTCAATGGCCATGTTAACACCAGCTCACCTGAATGATGTGCCTATGTGATTTATGCAATTTACCTCTTTGGCTACTCTGGCTGGCTGCTGGCAAACAGCTCTGCTCACAAGTAACTTCAGAGAGAAACCAGACACACTCCAGCCCCTCCTAGTTACCTATCCAGCCATGAAGCAAGCCAGGCTACATGGCCTGTTCATGCGGCAGGCAGAAGGGAGTCACCTGTCTCTCCCCCTGAGATCCTTCAGCATTAGGATGTCTGCTTCATCCCAGAGGAGAACTTAAGAGTTATAAACATGCTGCTCCTGGTTTTGTTTGGCTATTTACTGCCAGCCATAGCTCTAGATTCTGTTCATTTCCAAGAGAACAGGGACAAGCAAATTGCTTGGCCCAAAGAGTGTAAGTCATTGACTACTACATGAGTGAGTGAGTATAAGAGTGAGTCTCCTGGGACTTAGCTCCATGTGCCCAACTCTGGAAGGAAGGATGTCCAGGACCTCTAACCTTGAAGGCTGGCAGGAGTGTTGGCAAAGACACAGATGAGGTATCCTGACGAATAGTACCGGCTCCCATATCTCTAATTCCAACATTAATCAGACTTTCAGCTCTCACTTTCTGAACAATGATGAGCCAGTCACCATGCCACTTTGTATATATTTAATCCTCACAATGACTTCATACTACAAGCTTATTCTTCCCATTCTACAGATGAGATGCCTGAGGATCCAAAAGACTAAGTGATGTTGTTCTGCATAGCTGGAAAGGCTGGAATTCCAGCCGAGGTCTTTCTGAGCCTAGGACACTCTCCTGTCCATTATGTACTGATGCCTACTTAAGTTCTTGAATTGACCTCAGGATAACCAGCAACCCCAGTGCTAAGTATCAGAGTGCTGAGCGTGAGGAAAGGGTCAAGGTTGGGAAGCAACCTGTGGAAAAGGTTTCCAGCACACACTCAAAGAGACACACCCTCTTCTCTGATGTGTGGTCCAGGTAAGTTTTATTTGTAAACAAAACTGGAGCCCTTGAGAACATCATTCATTGTTAAGGTTCCAGATGGTTCACACAGAATCTCAGGGACTATGTTCAACAGCCTCAGGAAACAGAGGAAGAGGTAGAGAAGCAGGGAGATGAAAGGACATGCCCAGAGCTGATGTTAGGTAGCCAGCTGAGCTGGGATAAACCTCCAGTCTCGAGAGTTCCTCTATATCTTTAGGATCAAGCACTCCTTTGAGCATCTAACAAAGCCATGGACTTTCTGCACAAGCCAAGATGCCCCAAGGCTACTTCATGGACACTGGATCGCTGCAAACCACCTTGAAGGACAAGGATCCCAAGTCAAACATCCCTGTAACACCTTCTCTCAGAGCTCAGCACCTCCCAAGCTCAGAGCAATATTCCTTCTAAACCAAAATTTCCTTCTAATGAAGGAGAGATCAGGAAAATCCCACCAAAACTTTCTCTACTGTCTTTGCCATTACAAATAAAACTTGAAACCAGAGAACCAATCATCAGAAAACCCAGATAAATAAGGGCTAAAATATGTATCCATGAAACAGGCAGCTCTCAGAAAAACTGTGGCATGGAGACAATAAATACCACCCTGGCTCAGTGAACTTGGGGATATGGCTTTACCCATAGAAACACCACAATCCAGGGTAATATAAGGGCACTGTCTTTTGGAAATCTGCCCCAGGACCCCTTCTTAGAGCTACACCTGGTTCCACACTCTGAAGTCAAAAAGACGTTAGAACAAATCCAGTCAAGAGATTGCCAAACTGTCATCCTCCAGCAGATGACTTAATTGGGCAAGCTACTGTAACTTGTAAGCCTCAGCTTCCCCAAGAGTTGAACAGAGGGCAATTTGGGGTTTATCAGTAAGTCTTCATGAGGATTAAATGAGATAACTCCCAGGAAGTTTCTGGTGTAGCACTAAGACATAGCATAGGCAATGTTCAATGACTGGTAATGAATTATGGTTATTTTTACTATGACCACCAGCAGGTTTACTCTTTGGGATTAAAAAAAGAAAATCTCTTATCTCTACAAGGGTAGATTAGAAGCCAGTTCCTCAAGATGCCCAATAAAAGCACATTGATACAGAAAATGCATTCAAAACTGACTACGAAATCCTACTCACGATGGAATTTCACAGTGTTGACCTGGGTAGTGGGAGAAGCTTTTAGTAATGCAACATAAAAAGATAAGCTTTATAGATAGGATTCTCTAAAACATAATAACAAAAGCTATCCATAACCCTAACCAAACTCTAAACTCAGGGCTGTATATATGTGAACACTGCTATCTCACCACACATCAATACATATTCAAAGAGGAACATCTGAGAACTGAGTCCCACAGCTATTACCCAATTCCCAGTAAGTTAACAAAGAGCCAAGAGGTGTGGATCACTTAGCTATGGACAAATACTCCATGCTGGGGCCAAGCAGGGCAACTCCTGCTCCACATTATCAGATAAAAACTTGAGTTGCTGCATTGTTGAATATTTAAGAAAAAGAATAACCATTTTAAAAAACAGGCAGTGTTAGTTTACTAAGGTTCGAACATTCTTAACACATGAGATGGAATAAATCAGAGGAGAAAACTTACTGACTCCCAAACCACCAGGCAATGTTTGCATACATGGCAAGCTGTCCCCTGCTCTCGCCTGGAGCTGGCTTGCTTGGGCCCCTGAAAACACAGCAGGGGCTTTCTACTGGAGCCAGTGTAGTCCAAGGAGCTCAAGGACAGAAATTGCTCCTTATGCCCTACTGGAGGAGCACAGCCTCTGATCCAACCCAGCAAGTCACTTACTCATGAAGTGCCACCTGATGCAGTGCTTCCCCAGCAGCTGGTGGTTTGCATTCTCAGCCATGAAATCACAAGTTGTTCTGCAGAATGACAGCAAGAAAATTGTCTGGGTTCCCTCATTCAAAGTTACAAACTTTTTAAACGCCCAAAATAAAAAGGAAGCAGCAAGAGTTATATGGGAGCAAGGGCAGAGCTCATCAGGAATGGGGATGCCTGGCAGCAACATGGCTTCTTTCTCCAAAAGTGGGTTCAACAACACCTGAGAGTTGGCCAGTATGGGAGTGCAGGCATTCCCTTGGAGAGAAAACCTAATTATTCTTGGAGAGACAAGCCAGCTAGCTGTCTTAACATAGCCAGCCTTGTGCACTTAAGCATGTGTTAAATTTGCATAAAGCAATTCTTCCTATCATCTCCCAGACATGATTTAGCACCTTCTTTTCCTGAGTTTTGATTCTGCTTTTCTTCCTCCCAAATCTAGACAACCAGAAGCTCATTGTTTTCTTGCAACCAGTCTTTTATGTGATAGTGTATATTTTCAAGCTTGAAACACATATTTGATTTCTAACAAATAACACTGTCCCAGGACTCCCAGGACTCCTGCCTAATCAGTGGACACATACAGACTGACATGCCCAATAGCCTGCCGTGTTCTCAGCTCTCCTTCAAGCCAAGGGCCTGAGGAGCTCAAAAGAGGGTACAGCCTGAGAATGGAGGGATCCAGCCATCCCTTCCAGATCTCCCCCAACTTTGGCCACTGCTGTCATCTCTATGAAGGCTGCATTGTCACTGGAATCAAACACATACCTTGCCTCCAGTCCTCAAAGTTCTGGTCAACCTCTCTCTCCACTGGAGAGGCATGGTCCAGCTAGCACAGCCCTGAGGAAGTTCAGCCTGTACTCCCAGCTATCTCCAGTAAGATACTCAACTCCTTCAAACATCCGTATTACACAAAGACCACACCACACCTGCTACCACCTGGCTCCACAACTCCTGGAGCCTGCACAAGGCTGTTGGACTCTAGGCTCTAAGGATGTCCAACAAAGAGCTCTCTATGCAGAACTGCCTTTCCTCCCTCTATGTCTCAGCCAATGGCTTCATTATTTGCCAAAGTTTCTACTTCACTGTTTTCCCCCTCCTCCTCTTTCTCTTTCCACTCCTCCTCCTCCGCAAGTCCAATGAGTGTGCCAGGCTGATTCTAACTCTGTCAAAGCACAAAGCTATCTATGGCTCCCTTTCCATCTCTAGTGCTCCATTGCTGCTTAGACTATGATCTTCTCTCCCCTAATCATGTAGAAAAGACTCGCAAGGAGTGTCCTCCACCACCTGCCTCATTCCCTTTGAGTCCCATCTCCACAGGCTGAAGATGAATCCTCAAGGAACTCTCCCTCCAGCCATGGTCCCTGACACAAATGCTCAGTACATACTACCCTCTGCCCACTGGCTAGGTTCAAACAGTTTTGTCTAATCTGCCTCAGACCCCAGTGCTGCATTCACCAGCCTACACTTCACTATGACGTAATCTTGGCATTTCTGCACACAGGGTGGCTCCCCCTCCATTCCATCTCCATTTGCTAATCCCTCCCCAGCCTCTAATGAATGAATGAAGCAAACAGTGAAGAGGAGAGAATTCCACAACTTGACTAGAGTGTACAACAGTGTACAAGGAGTCAAAAGTATAACTTAGGAGAGAGACCAGGGGAAAGTGACTAGAAAGAAATCAAGACTGCCTGGGTTCAAATCTCAGTATCATTATGAAAAAGCAAGTGCCCTACACAATGCATTCAACCTCCTGGAGCCTCCATTTCCCACCTGTATTCTGGGAATGTAAACACGGGTTCTCCAAGAGTCCCTCAGAAACTATACCTGAGTGTTCTTCCCATCAGATACCTGTCTCCTGCCCATCAGTGATAGAGGGTGGCTAGTGGAACTACCTGTATCAGCAGGTGGAAATATGAGGCAGGGAGATGCTACAAAGACAACCATTCCTCCACCACCTGAGTAGATGCAACCAAGGGGACTTCAAAAGAGCCTGGACAAGAGGGTCATGTGCAGGATGGGATGGGGGAAGGCCAAGCTGGGAGAGAATTCCCATGCATTCATAAGGAGGTTCTCCATAAGAGCAATAAGGCATCAAGATGCCTATAGCACCAGAAGCATAGAGACAACCAGTAAGGAAACTACAGAGACTACCAGTCAAGGACAGCCTTTGACCATGGAGACAGGACCCTGAGGAAGAGGAACCTGAGAGCAGACAGAGCAGCCAGGTTCCATAGCATAGGCTTTTGCAGCCATGGTGAGGTCTGAGTGGGCTGTCAGGAATGGGAGAGGAGAGCTCTGGCAGGATCCTGGAGTGATGCCATGATTTAAATCAGGCTGAATTACTTGCCATCTGAGAAATGGGACCATTCCAGTAGATGATGCAGAAAAAAAGGCTCTGGGACCTGCCTAGACATCTGTAGGATAAGAGAGTTGGCAGAAGTATGACTAGAATACCTTGAATTAGACCCATGACATAAATGGGCTGTACAGTGTCACCTTCATCTTCATCACCATTTTTGTAATTAAAAATGGAAGTGTCTCTCCCATCAGAAAAGTGGGGGGAGAAGAAGAGAACAGTAAAAGAACTCCATCTGAGAGCTAGTTTATTACTTTTTGCTTTCTCTGGAAAACCAGCTGGAGGTTAGAGTTTAGAGATCCCCAGATCTATCTGGCTGTTTGTTAAGAAGGACTGGAATAGGGCCATGCTAAAGACCTACAAAGCTGAGTTAGGGAAAATCCTGGGCCCTCCTGTTGCATCCCTGAACTGCAATTTGGATGGCAAAGAATATTTTTATTTCCTTAAGAAATAACAACCAGATTTTTTTTATGACTGAATATCATTTAGTGACATTTCTTCCTGGGCTGTTTGCCCATTAGTGGCCACATCCCATGGCAGTACCAGAGAAGTTATGCATGAGTTCACTAATTAAAGTGTTGAATAATAGATAATTGTGGAAACAACCAGGAATAAATTACATAACACATAACTATGGAAATGGCCAACAGTCCACAAGAGGTACAGGAGAAAATAAACACAAATAGCAATTAAATTCCTGAATAAACCAGGATGAAATTTTACTGACATTGGTTAAAATGACATTCTTTGGAGGTTTCCTCATGTTTTGAGGATATAACAGATATCTAGTTATTTACGGTTCTCATCCTTTGGTTTTCCATTACCATCAGAGGAGACATGCTGGTCAAATCAGTACTGATTTCAGTTCAGAAGTGCTATAGCAAAATTGAGCTTTCCTCTGGATTCTCTAACAGAATTGGCAAGGGGCAAGAAAAGTCAATACACCCCCCTATCACAGGCAGAACAGAAATGCCACACCTAGAAGCAAAGAAAATATTAAGAATACTGATTTGTTTTGGATATGCCACACAATGTAGGGTTTTTTCCCCCCTTCAGCGGGAAAAAAAAGAAACAGAGCTGTATTAAGTTCCTTTTAGCTAAGTGTGAAAAAAGAAGCAAACTGAACAGGAATCCTAAGATAAAAGCTGCAAAGCCAGGAGTTAGATAGGATGCCATACACTCTGAAATTCATCTTGGCTGCTCACTGATAAGCCCGCTCTATTTCTATTTACTTTTGTAAATAACTGAAAAGCAGTGAAATCTGACTAGCCAGCTTTCCACACAACCAGTAACTGATGGGAACAGAACAGGGCTCAGAGAATTTCTCAGGAAAATAAACCCAAATCCATGCACCTGGGGCCATGGACTCATTGTAACATGGTGGTTCAGAGAAATGACCATCCACATGATGCCCCACCCCCACCAGTGTCTCACGGGAAATGTCTGATTTCTGGACTTGCATTTTGATGACTTCATTACAACTCTATTTACAAACTTGTGCAATATAAAAGCAGCTAAAATTTAATCACCTCACAATCTTATTTCTGCCTGTGTTAATAAATAGAACTTTTACTATCTAAAATAAATGGAAATGGCACTTTTTTTAGGATGGCATTATTCTATAATCCAAGATACCTTCAGCAAAAATAGCAGTGAGGAGGGAAGATGTGAAAACATGTGCAGAAATAGAGGCCCAGAGTCAGCCTGCTTCCATATGGACATTTTTCTGGGCTAGGACCTAAGTGTTAGGTGCCTTTAATTCTCCTCTGAAAATATGACACTTGATAACCTCGTTGAGGCTGTTTCTCAAAATAGGGACTAGGCTTCCCAGCAGATGTCTGGGCTGGCGAAATCTGAGCTGAGCAGCCAGTAACAGCCTCTCCTCGCCCCTTCTGAATACACTCAGACCCACTGCCATCCACCTGGGGTGCAGAACTGCCCAGAGATGTCAGGCCCAAGGTTTTGTGCTTGGCCCACTCATTTCCCAAACAACACCAATAGCAAGAATTCTAAACAAAGAGCAGTGACAGGAACCCTGAGAAACACTATGCTGAATGAACAAGGGCACACAATGGAGACATATGCCAAGTGAGACCAGGCCCATGCTCGTTGATCGGACCAAGTGGTGGACACAGGCCTTGTGGAAGACATCAGGTCTGCTGGGCCTGTTCCCTTTGGAAAGAAAGGACAGAGGGGAGTGGGGAAGGGGGAGGAAGAAAAGAAGAAAAGAGAGTGAAAGAGAGGGGGGAGGGAGAGAGGAAGGGAGGAAGGGAGGGTGGAAGGGAGGAAGGGAGGAAAGGGGAGGGGAGGGGAGGGAAGGTAAACAGAAAAGACTGGCTTTCTCTCCCAGGCTGACACACTGTCTAAATGTCTCTTCCCCAATTCTGTTTCCAGTAGTCCTGCAGGAAAACACCAACTTTAAAAAGTTCCTAAAGCCAGTCTCAGCAACAGGGAGGTGTAAGCAACTCAGTGAGACCCTGTCTCCAAATGAAATACAAGATAGGGCTAAGGATGTGGCTCAGTGGTTGAATGCCCTTGAGTTCAATCCCCAGTACACCCCCTCCAAAAAAAAAGTTCCTGGTTGTTCTTATGAATGTCAAAAACCTCAGCAAGGCATTTTCTCCTCATTGGCCTGCATCTCCATCTCCATCATTCTCTTAAGTCTGATCTGTTCACAATTCAGGAAGAATCACATCACCTCCCCCCCCCCTTTTGTGCTACCCTACATTTCTCCAAGTTAATTCTTCTAAGTTTCATATGATGGACCCCAGATTCGGGGGGTCAGGGGTTCCTTGCTGTATCCATATTGTTCCTGATTTGCCGTGGCTTTCTGAGGATTGGATCTGCCACTCTGTGACAAGTGGCAGGCCGGTACGTGAAGAAGGCTCTGTCTGCTGTTGCTATGGAAATCCAGCCACCTTGTTCCCTTTCTACCTCTAAGGGTATCAATCTGGGGCCCTTTCTTTAGCTACGCCCAGCCGGAACAACCAGACATACAGGCTACGGTGGGAAATTTTATGCACGACTTTTCTATACAGAACTTTCATTGCAAGTCTGCGATTTCTGGGGAGGAATGACATCACCTGATGACAAGCCAAACACCTGAAACAGGCTCAGCTATCCTTGACCTTACTGTGACCACCACCCAGGATTTCTCACTAGCTGTGTCAACTCACCTGCCACCAGGGCAGATACTGGTTTGGAGGGAGGGGCCTGAAGACTGTATGGTTTGGAAAACTCTCTTTATGAGAAGGAACACAAAAGCACAACACAAAATGAGAAGTGGGGCCACTGGCTTCCATGAACAAGGGGCACCTGGGTTTTTAGCTTTAGTAAGGGCACGCACCACCCTTCCCACCAGGTTACCCTGCTCACTCCTCTTCCCCCTTCCCACCACCCCCACTCCAGCCTCATCATCTTCCTCTACTCCCTGCAAAGGCAGAGCACTTCCGTTTAAATGAACCAAAAAGCCTTTCAGCACCAATGAATCAAAGAAAAACTTAGCAGAAGGTTGGACATTTCCTTTAACAGCAACTATGTTATGTTTTCAAATGAGTTTCTCCCTTCTTATGTGAGCACAGGCCTGGTCTCACTCAGTTTGTCTTTCAAGAGAGAAGGAAACTAATACTTATTGAGACTCAAAATAACAGGAATTTTCTAGCAACCCACTGAGAAAGTGTCATCCATTAAACAGATGAGGAAACTGAGGCTAGAAGCCCTCCCGATGAGTAAAAATAAGGAAACCCAGTTCTTGTTTGCAAGTGACTTAAAATAGAACAGGGAATTTAGACCTAGAGAAAGTATAGTTCAATAAGCCCAAAGAAGAGAAATGAGAGATTTTATAAAGCATGCAAAGGAAGAGACAGTGGAGATGCAAGGAAATCTAACAGAAGAGACACTCTGGGGAAGGTACAGACCCAAGGAAAAGGAAAGAAGCAGGAAGAGTATATGTCTGGACAGTGGGGAAAGGGCCATGGGGGACTCAGCAGGAGGGCACTTCCCTCTGGGTGAGAAACATTTTTAAAGAATTTAGGAATATGCTTTTTTCTGAATCAAACAGCTTATGATTGGCCACATATGCTTTCCGCTAGTGTCAACACAGACCAGAATCACACTCAAAAGTCCTTTATGTGAGCTGCTTAAATTCAGGGCAGTGCTGTGGGAAAGAGCTGGGGTGCTGAAGAGGAGCTGGATCCTGCCACTACTATTTGCCAGCTGGCTCTCTGCAGCTCAGATACTTCACCTGAAAAGGGAATCAAAACTCCTCCAGCTCAGGTAAGGTGCATGATATACAGAATAGAGTGGCCCACGAATCAGGTACACAATGCTCTCAACCAAAAAGATTTGTACACAATGAATACAGGAAGAGCCTTTTAAGACCCCTCTCTAGTTCCCATCTTGCCACCCTCAGCAGTGACCCCCACTACAAAGGCTCTCTAGCACAGACTCGGGTGGAGTGGTCTGGCTTCTTTAAGGCTGGCTTGCCAGGACCATGCTATCCAACTTCAAATTTTGTCTCATAGACTCTGGTTCCGTTCTGCGTACAGCTTGTCCAAGTAAAGCCCAGGGGAAGACTGAAGTTTCTCTCTGATAACTCTAATTCCTGGGTGTTTGTTTCTTTCAAATCAAAATAGAAATGATGAAATAAAGTGCTGAGCTCAGTGCTTCCCCCAGGGAAGCTCTTAGTACTCACAAGTTTGATACACCCTGCTCCCCCACACTGCAGAATCTACCTTCTACTCCATAAGGTGATTTTTAATTCTTGTAACTCTTTAACATCTTCTAAAAGGTACAACTTCATTTTTCTTTAGTTTAATTCTAACCTACTAAGCTAAACAAAGATTTTAAGCCAATAAAACAGCATACTTCACCACATCCTTATAGTTTGTCTACAAACAGCATCTTTGCTTCTCATGCTCAAAAGAGTGTTACATTGAAACTTTACAAGAATTATTTCAAAGTGTAAATGTCAATAATGTAGAAAAAGAAGTTCAACTAAGATGCAACAGTGGAATTCACTTTTAGGCTTTGCTGATCTCAATGCACATGAACATCAATTAGATTGTTTTACTGATTATTTTTTTTATAAAACTTAACACACAATAGGATATGGTTACAAATTATGCCACAAAGCCACACAGTTTTGCCACTAGCTTTTAAAATATTAATGTGGTATTATTTAAAAATATAGAGTTATTTTCTCAAGGTATGGGATACCTTGGGCTATATGATCTGTGCTCATTAAAAAGGAAAAAAAAATCCTTTCAAAGGGAGTATTCTAGGAGCTGCCTGTATTTCAGTAACATTCACACATTAATACTGAAAGCAAAGGATGTATTTGAATACAGTGACATTTACACAGTATTTTAGATAGTGACCAGGTCCCCAAGAAAGCATAATAGAATTTCAGTCCTTAAAGCTGAGGGCTCATCTACTCTCTGAAAGCTGTGAGCTGTCTGCTGACATCTGAACATCCAGCCCAGGAAACTGATGTAACAGGTAGCTTTGTCAACATCCTTACACCATCCAGGGCTTTAATCCTCAATGACATTGCCCAGGTACACCAAAGGAGAATGAGGAAAGAAAGGAGATTCCACTTAATCCCAACCTGATGAGGTGGCTGGGGCTCAACAGGTTGACAGGTGATAATGACCCAGGAAGACAGACCCAGAAATCAAGCCACTTCAAGAGTGTCCCTCAGTCACCTCAAAATATTCAATTGTATTGGCTTAGTTTTAGCGTAGTAGAGTTAGTGATCTACCATTTAAATGTCTTGAAATATGGATGCAACATGACTAACTTTCACCACTGAGCAAGTTAGGGGATAGCAGGATACTTCTGGAGCAAGGACAGCTGAAGAACTCTTTGGTCCTTTTCTTTTCAGCTCCTCCCACGACATACAAGCCAGGTCCTATGAGATGGGATCCCTGCCCTTGTCTGTGTTTTCTGTACATTAGTAAATGACAGCAGAAGGGCAGAGTTTCCACTTTTCCTGTTAAATCCCCTATTTGGAATTTTGAGCAGTATTCTAGGGCAGAGGAATTATAACAGACTATGAGTGATTCCTTGCCTACTTGCTCCAACAAAAGCACAACCATCCACCTCAGTTTTGCAGGAGCTTTTGTTACTCTTTAAAAACATCATTTTCCTTTTCCTCTAATTTGCATGAGAATAGAACATGAGTAAATACTGGACCCTAGCAGGCAGGCACTGAGCCTTGAGGATACTTGAACAGGAGCTGTCACTCAGCCCAAAGATGCTACACTTTTTGTGTGAATGTGATTGACTAGCTTGGTCCAAAAGCAAAAAATACAGTTTTCATGGTATATTTGTTCTGATTTCCCAACAGGAATGCTGGTTTCTTTAAGCATCATTTCATCACTGTTCAACAAATGGCTTATTGACCTACAAATAAAGGAAATGCCCCCTCCTTTCTCCAACCAGCAATAGACGCTACACAGAAGCCCTGGTGCTCCCCAGTCCTACACTGACAAGACCATGCTCAGCCCAGATGCAGGCCAGGTGCTGCAGCATGTTCCCCTTTTTCTCACATGCTGTCCTTTCTCCCTGTTCCCTTCACAGACTCGGGCCTTCAATTCATGATGGAGAGAAGAATTAGGACGGGTGAACACACCTTCAAAATCAAGTAAACCTGGTTTTCTTTGAATAACACCACATAAAAGAAGAGAGTCAACACCAAGTAAAAGAAAAGGCTATCATAGCTCATGATGTCATCAGTAACAGCAGATTGGGCTACCAGGTGTCATAACCCACACTGTGGTCATGAGGCACACAGCGGGTCACACCCTGAATGCTAGGTCTCCATCTCACTTCACTTTATTTCCATTCCATCCTTTCACTATATTTCCTAATGAATGAGCTAAAAACAAGCTTCAGGATTTCTGAATGGTATAATCCATCAATGGAATATGATAGTTATAAAATTATAATTATGAGGATGGCATGGTAACACAATGCTTAAAATTAAAATGAAATTATAATTCATTTAAACTATGTCCAATATGTACACATAGAAGGGGAACAGAAGGGAATGAATAAAAGCAATGATTCATGAGGAATGAGACTACAGATTATTTTTCTTCATTTTAAAAACTTTCTATAACTTCATATTACTCTCACAATTAAAAATAAGCTAAGATATACTTTCACATATATCTGCAAAGACACTGTGCAGGGATTTCGGGGACTAGTTCAACTCCAGCACATCCATCCCCTGGGATACTTCTGAGCAATAAACAAGGGGAAATGCAACAATGTGGACAAGTCTTGAGGACATATTATGGAGAAAAAAAGAAATCTCAAATGGTCACACAGGGTTGGGGGTGTAGCTCAGTGAGAGAGCACTTGCTTCACCTGTGTGAGGCCCTGGGTTTGATCCCCAGCACTGCGAAAGATGGAAGGAAGGAAGGAAGGAGGGAGGGAGAGAAAGAAGGAAGGAAGGAAGGAAGGAAGTAAAGAGGGAAAGAAGGAAGAGGAGAAAGAAAAAGAAAGATCACATACCCTCCATTTATATAAAATTTTTGAAATGACAAACATTGCAGTGATGGAGAAGAGATCAGTGACTGTGGGGTTGGGGAGAGTGGGAGGAAAAGGAAGGGTGGGAATAGAAAAGGGCCAAGGCAGACTGCTGCATCTTAATGATACAAATCTGCATGCAGCCACACATTCACAGTAACATCACCTTCTTGGTTTTAGTTCTGTTACAGTTGTGTATGATACAAGAAGGGGTACTGAGTGAAGGTTCACAGTACCTCTGTACTATCTTTCCAATTTCTCATAAGTCTTCAATATTAAAAGTCAAAGAGGATAAGCTAAGGAAAGAATGAATACTATGTGAAAATGCTTTTCTCATGCTGGTCCCACTAAGTGGGTTCACTGGTGTCCTCCCTCACAGTTTGGTTTCCTGCACCCGCACCTGTGTCAGATTCTTACCTTGATGGCCTCTGCGCAGCATAATGTCCTGCGCAAAACCTGTCAGTATACCTTAGATGATAAACAAGATCCTGGTACAAAAAGGAAACATAAGAAAAAGCAACACACCAAGGATATTCTAGAAGTCCTCTTACAGATTTCCAGACTAGTATTCCTCTGTGTGCCATGATTTCAGTATTTATTTTGTTTTATATCCTATATACTAACCATCCTCCACTAAGACATTAACGATGATACAGTCAGTTGTCCCCAGGTATCCATGCAGAATAGTTTAGTTCTAGACTCTGCAAGGATACAAAGATCCACAAGAAAATGATGTTGTATAGTAGCTATATATAACTTAATAATGACAAGGAAGCATGTCTGTATATGTTCAGCACAGACACAGTGTTTTTCCCTAATATTTTCTTTCGGTTTGTGGTTGGTTGAATCCACAGATCAGAACCTGTGAACATCAAGGGCCAAGTGTACTGACTTTTGCAGACACTTCATAATTTTTAGTCATGTTTAAATCACACAGCCTTCGTCAGGCTGCTGTTAAGAGCTCTGAAATAGCCACTAACAGGTTCAAAATCTTTCAATTGGAAATTCCATTTTCTGGCAACAGATCCCCATGTGTTTTTTCCTGGACCTTGCTCCTGCACACTTTGTTCTTTGACAACATCTGTTGTCACACCCAACAGATCAGATCTCATGGGGCCCAGCCACTGCTGAAGCCACTTGTTCCTGCTCCCTATGGGGTAAAGTGTCAGACAATATGTCTCCTGTGCTTTCTCTCAGGCTGGACGGCACAGCTCGAGGAAACGGGTCCCTTCCCACAAAGGCAGGTTTGGTGTCCCCAGCAGGGTTCCCCAGCTGCTCTTATCCAAGGGTTGACTATCAACTCTTGTCACATCAGCCACTACAGCTTTTCCATAATTTCCGTGACCTTGCCTGACATGACCCTCCAACTTCACCCCCACTCCATTCACAGTTCCATAGGGAGGCAATGAGGGAATATGAATCCTGGAGAAGACAAGCTAATCTCTCTTCTGGGCTTTGCTCATTTCCTGTCTTTCTCCTACCTTCAGAATCTACCCTGGTTCACTGGCTGGGACTATTCTTTCCTTCCTTTTTTGACATCTCCTTCCATTCCAAACAGGAAACTTGTCCAGAGGGTAGCCCTATTCTCCAACTTCTTCATCCCCTCTGAAACTGGAGACTTCCATCTCTGAGCCAGATCAATCACCTCCACCTCTGTAGGAAGACCCTATGATTACACACGAGGTACCCTTTCCCAGGACGGACCCTCCTCCTCCAACCTCCAGAGAGCTCCACAGCTGCCCACTGCCCTCATACCTCCGGGTCCATGCTGTTTGAGGGCCTGGAATGCCTCCAAGTCCAACAAAGATGTCAGCTCTTCTAAAAGATACCCCTGCGTTTTTGTCCTTGCCTCCTCCTTATCCCACACACCCCTGCCAAATTAGAAGTCATTTCTGGAACCTCCTGATTAGGGTTCCAATCCATGGTTCTGAACACTTTCTCCATTGCTCTGCCACATCTGCTCTGATCCTCTCCCTCCTTGGGGTATAAGTTTTGTCCTCTTATCGAACTCTACCACCAGAGTAGCCAAGAGCAGCCTGCTGAAAATGTGAGCTCAAGGTATATCTGTCAAATGAGTAAATCACACCCACAAAAGAATACAAATATTCTAAATACAACTTTGAATTCTGTGGGCTCTGCATCCATGGATTCAACCAAATGGGCACTGAAAATATCGAAAAAATATTTGTATCTATACTGAACATATACAGATTTTTGTTCTTATTGTTGTTCTCTAAGCAAGATAATACAATTATTTACATAGCATGTATACAGTACTAGGTATTATAAGTAATCTATAGATGATTTAAAGTATACAGGAGGATGTGGATAGGTTATAGGCAAATACTACCCCATTTTACATAAGGGACTTGAGCATCTGAGGGGATTTTGGTATCTACAGGGTTGAGGGGGTGCTGGATCTAATCCCCCCCATGGATACCAAAGAGTGACTATATTAGGGCCTTACCACTAACAAGGCATTTCCTAGGCAGTCTGTGATATAAATGGTCATCTGTTGTATGGTCTCAGATCAGAGAAAGCTAATATTCCATCGGAGGTGATAAGATACACACATAACTATTGTGAAAAAAAAGTATGCCATTAAGTAGTGTAAAATATACAAAAGGCACATTACAAACCATAAAGCACAATTCAAATATGGATATTTAAAACAATTATTGACATTAAATTAAATAAAACAAAGTTAGATAAAAGACAAATGTTACCTGCAGAGTAACTTACAATTTTGTAAGAAAATTATTCTAGCATAAATAATATAATATCTAAAGACTTGTATGGCAAAGTTTCTGCAAATGTGAAATAAGATGTCTATGAACTTTACTCTGTAGTATGTATGTGTCATTTATTTTTAAGCAAAAAGTACCAAAAATATCTAGTAGCATTTAGGAACTATTTCACACTTCTTTTTATCATTCCATAAATTTAAAATTAAAAACATTGAAAAATTAAAATATCCTAGATTAATGAAGAACAAGTATCTAAATTTTCTACTTGAAATAAAAGGACTACATGCAGAAGTAGCATTTTACTATATCATTCAGACCAGGGCAGCAAATGGCTTGTAATTTGTCTATCCAGAAAGGAACTGCATCAAGCAGGGATCCCTTCCTCTTTGTCCCTGACAGTTCTAGAGTTCATATAGTTGTGGCTACAGGACACATGTGCCAAATAACCCCTCCCCTGAGCTTTCTGCCAACATTCTTTGACCTCTAGTCATGGGCCACTCCCTGAAGCTCCATGAGTGAACCGTGTCCCTAGCACACATCCCAAACCTTACCCTGGCCAGAGACCCTGTGTCCCTGTTGCCTTGGCTGTGAGCCCAGGCAGGGCTGGGGAAAGACCAATGTCTATATCTAACTCATCCTGGCACAGAGGTGTGGCATTAGATCCTGGCTATAAAACTTCTATAGCATCCTAATAAAGTGTACTAAATGCTGACTGATGTTTATGAAGGAAAGGTTCTGGTAGGTGTTATTCTATGCTATTCTAGTCTTGATTATAAACCCCAATGTAGATAAACACACTGAAATACTTGTATAACTTCTCTCAAAGTATGACAGGAATAGATATTTTGTACAGAGGATCCACATGCATTTTTAATTATTTTTAAGCTACATGAAAAATAAATGACTATATAGGTGAACTGTTAAGGAAAAAAATCAAATATGCTTCCAAAACAGCCCAGAGAGAATGCCACCCCATCCTGAGTCCTAAGCATAAGGGCCCATTAGGCCCCAATATCTCCTCACAGCCAAATCATTCTCTGGCATCTTTGCAAACAACAAGAATTTTAGGCCTTCAGGACCAGAGGACACCTTTGAATATCAGCTAAACATTGTAGAAACTGTACCCTCCAATCCTGAGGCAGGAACATCACCTTCTTTCTCCTTCCCATCCTCCATGCTGAATCACAGATCTTGTACCTGAAACACCAGAGCCAGATGACTCCCAACCAGGACTGGCCCTAAGAAACACAGTGAACTCGGGGTCCTTTTCCTTCGGAGCTGTTCTGCCTTCTGCATGATGCTGTCTCTTATGTTACCTGCAGCTCATGAGATCATGTTCTCTCCTCCCTCTCAACTACCCTAACTGGCCTTTGGTACAGGATCATCCAAGGTTCTTGTTCACCAGGTATAAATGACAGATAAGACTACACCTCCCCTGGGAGAGCTATGAATTGAAAAGGAAATAGGGATTCATTTTTAAGTTCTAAACCTTGACACAGAACTAGGTAGCTGGATGAAAGAAATGGTGGCTGTTCTTTCTTTCTTTCTTTTAACAGAAGTAAAAGAGAGTGGACCACTGAACAGGTGAGGTGAAGTGGCCTCGTGAACCACTTGGTGCAAGGCTTGTACCTCTGTCTCCTAGAAAATGAAGTCCCTCCTGGGGCTACACATCTTTCTTCTCAACCTCTCAGGGCAGGTCTCTACAAGGTCAGCACCACTAGAGTGTATAACTACCAGGCCAGTTCTTGTTAAATTTAACTCTACTGAAATTATTTTAAGGTAGATGGGTCAGCTGAATTACTACTAAAATAAAGTCAGAATGGGTTATTTTATTTTTTAAGCAAGCTTTATACAGAATGGTAATCTTGAATTTACTGCCTTAAAGCGCATAAACGGACTGTGCTTAATGTAAAGAAAAATTATCCTACTGCATAGCCCTGATTATGAAATGGTACAGCTCTCAAAACGGACATGTGAGGCAGTATTGCTCTCTCCCTTGGATCTTGAATATGAAATAGGAGGTGTGATTTAGAAGGAAATTTCACTTAGAAAAGGAGAGAACAGCAGCATGCCCTGACCCATCAGAGTCTCAGCAGCAAAGCACTTCAGACTTGGCAAAGCACAGCCTCTCAACACACTGTCAGACAATTTACTGGCTCTTTTTTTTTTTGGTACTGAAGATTGAACTCAAGGGTACTCGTCCAGTGTACTCATCCCCAGCCCTATTTTGTATTTTATGTAGAGACAGTATCACTGAGTTGCTTAGCGCCTCGCCATTGCTGAGGCTGGCTTTCAACTTGTGATCCTCCTGTCTCAGCCTCCCCAGCCACTGGGATTATAGGAGTGCACCACTGTGCCTGGTTGGCTCTTTCTCTTCTTCCTCACATTCAGTTGGATGGGTGCAGGGGTCTAAAAAAATGTGTATTTTGAATGAACATGATACACATAAAATACATTGATCTCCATTTTTTATAAACAGTGAACAAATGCTTCTTGGATAATTCCGTTCTTTTCTTTTCTTTTCTTTTTTTGAAATGGGGTTTTCTATGTTGCCCAGGCTGGTCTCAAACTTCTACACTCCAGAGATCCTCCTGCCTTAGCCTCTGAGTGATGGGATTACAGGCACATGCCACTGCACCTAGCTGGGAAGATTATTTTCTAATGATACAAAATGTCTTCACTTCAGTTTATATCCATCTGAGGGCATATATAGAAAAAACAAACCCAACTATCTCTTACCACACATTCATAAAACAAGTTACTTTTGACACAAAATATGTTGCCGAAACATAAAGTGTCTTGTGTTTTCTCCTCTGCTCTCATACCAGAATCAACATGGAAGATTTCTGTGACCTTAAAAGGTATGGGGATTTCTCCCCACCAGCAAGCAATTCTGCAATGGACCCCAGCTGGGAGTCTTCAGATTCTACCTGGACACAGGCAGATTGCATAAGTTGAGGGCTGAGTCCCCAAGATTGCTTCCATCCCCACTCCAGATGCCAGCCTCCAGCCCAGGTGGGTTTGCCTGTGCCTCTTATCAACTGGTCAGAACATGGGTTCCCACAACCTTCCTCAGGTTCAATTAATTAGCTTGAGTAACTCACAGAACTCAGGGAAATCTTACATTTACCAATTTATTATAAAGGCTATTACAAACATACCAATAAAGAAATGCCTAGGGTAAGTTATGGGAAAAGGGGTGCAGGGCTTCAATGCTCTCTCCAGGGTGCCACCCTCCAGGAACCTCCTCGTGCCCAGTTATCTAGATCCCCCACCTCCGCCAACCCTGTCCTTTGGGCTTTTGTGGAAAATGCACTGTACAGGCCTGATTGCTAATGGCCTGGGAGGAGAAACAAGTGAGGCCTATCTACTAAGATACTGGGCCTCTCTCCGCAGCACTCCTTCCTACCATAATTTGGATCTTCAGTGTCCTCCAAAGCCCCAGGCATTAAGGGTTACATTCCTAGAGTGGTGCTGCTGGGATGTGGTAGAAACTGTAATAGGTGGAGCCTAGCCGGTGATTCAAAAGGGTATGACCTCAGTAGGGATTCTGGGACCATGGTCTCTTCTCTCTTCATGTTTCTGTCAGGAGCAAAGTGGCTTTTGGCTCTGCCACACTGCCTGCTGGGATGTGCTTTCTTGTTTGCTACATACCTAGAAGCAATGGAGCCAAGCAAACATGGACTAAAACCTCCAGAACTGTGGGCCAAAATAAACCTCTTGTTTTTATAAGTTGATTACTTCAGGCATTTGTTATGGCAACATAAAGCTCAATAACACACCTCCCTCCAGGATATGGGACAGGACTCTTCTGGAATGAGGAGGGTTTTATAATCTCCTTTAAGGCAAGGTAGGTCCAAGAATTTCCTCACAACCAGCAATAAGACAAAGACATTTGGGCGGGGTAAAATTACAGCACCCATGACTCACCTTGGGAAAGAGAAATGCTAGTGCCTTGGGATGAGGATTTTGAGCCAGAAATCATGGACAAAACCATGTACACAGATAGATAGATCATAATATCCATTTTAATGATTTAATTTACCCCCATTTCTATAAATATGTAAACTAGTTTGAATTTAAAGAATTAGAAAACATTTTATTTTTTTAATATATATATTTTTTAGATGTTGATGGACCTTTGTTTTATTCATTTATTTGTATGCGGTGCTGAGAATCCAACCCAGTACCTCACACATGTAAGGCAAACACTCTACGGCTAAACCACAACCCCAGCCCTAGAAAACATTTTAATTGTGTTAGGTTGGTTCAGAGTCCAGGGTGTCCAGTTAAGGGAGCCAGTCAGGGCAGCTGTGGAACAGAGCGGCTAGCCAGATGCTGATGTCAGCAGTAGAGGCGCCTCCTGTCAATCAGTGGGCTTTTCCTGACTTATCCAGGAAGGACTCTGACCTTCTCTTCCTGCCCTAAGCCCTCCCCTTCCTGACCGGGCCTTTTAAAACTTTCTGTACCCCGGAACACGTGCGCCATTCTCCCGGACACACTCTGATGGACGGGAGAGTTCAGCCCCAGAGCGTGTATCGCCAATAAAGCCTTGCCCAGCGGTTTTAATTCGCCTCCTTTTGGTCATCTGGCTTTACAAATTGCAAGAAAAATTCTTAGTAAAAATTTTAAAAGCCTCAGAACAATGGCAATTGACACAAAAATGTTGCCTAGCAATTCAGTTAAATTTTTAAGGAGAAAATTATTCTGTTTTTCTCCAAAGATACCAATGTCTCTCAAAAATTCAATTAGGGGAAATTTAACTACCTTTGTCTCCTGGAGAAAAATTTACATTTTCCAGCTGATTATGGTAATACCCCAGTGACCTAAGGCTTGTAAGATATACTAGAATAAAATGGGTTGATTACGACTCATTCTGAATATGTCCTTTTTTTAGAAAGTAAACAGTATTTGCTTATCCAAGTCTGCTTTTATACTTACCCAATACATTTAAAATGAGGGATCTTTTTAACCAATTTGCATTTCTCTCATCTCTCTGGGCTGCTCTGTGTCATATCCAGATTCATTCAAGATCAGGATCTTTGTGAAACATGGAGAATAAGAGAGCGAGTAAGAGGGAGGCCTGGTCCAGAAGCCATCCAAAGAGAGATATGAGGACACGAGTCTTAAAATGGAATCTTTGAAAAGGAAAGGAATGAGTGAAACCCAGCACAGAAAACAAACATGGAAAATCTGCTGCTCAACTTTAACCATGCGGCATTCCTGGAAATACCTTCTCATTATTGTTTCCACAAGTCATATGCCTGGAAAGATGAAAGTGAATCCATTTTTAAACAATGAATCACACCTTCAATGAGGGCACAGTCAGGAATCCGGAAATGAATTTCTTAAATCCTTCAACAATAGATCATCTGAATTATATAAAACAGTCTGTAGTTATATTTTTCCCAACAGAGTAAACTTTATAATGTCACTTCTCCCAGCAGGGCACACCCACATTTCTTTGTTTCCTCCTTTGTTCCTGTTTGGCATCTTCCTTTCATTTTACTTATGCTTCTCAGAAAAGGTTTTATTTTCGAGCTTCGACCATCCTGCAATTCTGTCATTCATCAGAACAACAAGGGGATTTCCAGACAGTGCTACCAGGAGCCACCAGACCTAACCCGTGAGAAGAGTCAATGCTAGCCATATTCTAGTAACAGATTTTATTATACATTCTTGATTTTAAATGATCAACATCTTGAGCAATGATCCCCAGCTCAATGCCACCCAAATGGTAGAGGTCCAAGGCATGACAGCAAATAAGGATATGTAAAATATACTGAAGACACCAAGAAATGACTATGCCATGTCAGTCATCTTGTTTTCCTGTATATTAGAGAGCTGTTTACTCCAGAAGCTCAAAGAAAAAATATAACCAACACTATTAGCTCATAAAATTCCAGGGTGAAGTTGGACTGTTACCTACTTTGCATTACTCACAGGAAACTGCTGGTGATAGAGAATTCTGGAAACTTTTTCAGGAGAGTGCCAGTTACAAAAGGCATACTCACATCTATAATAAGCTGCTCAGAGAATTTTCAATACTTCATTAAGAGCTGTATGGCATGGTCAACACCAAGTGTACTTTCCTTACTGCACACTCTCACCACAGTAACAGGCATGGAGTAGGTAATCCATGTGTGATATATTGAGGAGCTACCAAATCTTTGCAAAGTGACTGCACTATTTTAAATTCCTATAAACAATGCATGAGAGTTCCAACTGTTCCACATCCTTACTGACTTTTGTTATTGTTATTTATTTATTTATTTAATACCAAGGATTGAACTCAGGGGTACTCAATCACTGAGACACATCCCCAGCCCTATTTTGTGCTTTATTTAGAGGCAGGGTCTTACCGAGTTGCTTAGTGCCTCACTGTTGCTGAGGCTGGCTTTGAACTCACGATTCTCCTGTCTCAGCCTCCCAAAGTGCTGGGATTACAGGCATGTGCCACCACTCTGGCTTGTTATTGTCTTTTTTATTAAAGTCATTTTAGTGGATTTGCAGAGGTAACTCACTTGGTTTTTATGTGCATTTCCTTAATTGCTAATGATACTGAGCAATTTTCAGGTGCTTACTGGCAATTGGGATGTTTTTTGAGTAAATATCTGCAGAAGTCCTTCAGCCATTTTCCAATTGAGTTTTTTTTTTTTTACAATCTAGATGAAGAGTTCTTTATATATTCCAGATACATGTCCTTATCACATAAATCACATACTAATAATTTAATCATTCTGTAAGTTATCTTTCCACCTTCTTGGTGGTATTCTCTACAGCAAAAAGTTTTTATGAGTTCCAATTTATCCATGTTTTCATTAGTTGAGGATGCTCTTGGCATCATTCTAAAAAAGCCTTCTGACCTCAAGATCACAAAGATTTATTCCTGTTTTCTTCTAAGAGTTTCATAACTTTATCTCTTACATTTTGGTCTGTAGTTCATTTAAAGTTAATTTTTCTGTATAGTGTCAATAGCAAACACAATTTTGTTACTTTGCATGTGGATATGCAGTTGTCTCAGCACCATCTGTTGCAAAGACTATTCTTGCCCAATAAAAACAAGGGTTTATTTCTGGACTCTCAATTACGTTCCATTGTCTCTGTCTATATCTGCATATACTCTCTTGATTATTGTTGCTCTGTATTAAGTTTTAAAATCAGGACATCTCAAACTTTGCTCTTTTCAAGATTGTTTTGGCTATTCAGTCTCTTGCATTTTCACATGACTTTTAGAATCACAACACCACGTTCTGTGGAAGACTTCACTGTAATTGTTTAAAAGAATATTCTGAATGGTGATATCAACTTTGTATAGTTAGGTTCATTTGTTTCTATTGGTGTCACCTTATTGACTTCTTTTTTTCAGTTTTAATACTACCTTGTTTCCTGAATAGGTAAAAAAAAAAAATGGGTTTCAAAATCAAAACTACACAAAAAGGTATGCTCAAAGAAGTCTCACACCTATTTTATGTTGGATATTCTCCCACAGACCTCTATAATTTCTTTTTCTTGTTTACTTGCTTGTTTGTTTTGCTAAGGAAAGCAATTCTGTTCTTATTCCTATTTTTCCTTATTCATTGCCCCCACCAAAAGAAAACACACCAAAGACAATTTCCATGTGCTCTTTTCATATGACAACAATGAACAGAAATCATTCCATGTTAGCTAATCATGATTTTTCCTTTTCCATTTTTACAACAGATGCAAAGTAATTTTAAAAGGTGAAATGAGACGGTGAACAATTTTTTGGTACAAAAGGATAGGATGGCAGGCATATGACCTTTGGTGGTTAAACTGTAATCCTACCATTGCATTAAATTTTATCTGTATTAAATCAAGTACTAATGCAAACCATACGTGAAAATACATTATTTACTTACAAAAAATAGATAAACAAAAAATATCTCTAACATCTAATCAGGAACTTGGACCAAATAAAGCCAAAACAAATTGGCCAAGCTTCACATAAAATCCTAATAATACCCTTGTACAACCATGTATCCATCTTCTTCCATCTTCTTTCAATCCTGTATCCATCCCCTTTCTTCCATCTTGTTTGAAGTAACCAAGTGCTTCCTTCAATGTTAATAATCTTCTAGATCTGATACTGGAACTACTGAGTGCCTAGACTTTTCTAGAAAGTGCCCGGATATGTTTTTTTGATTCCCTCAGCCAAGAGGAACTGATCTCTATAACCCTTGCCCCTTTCAGAAGCTTGTGGCTGCTGTCTGACCTCGTGGAGGGGACTGCACCAGGCAAACCCTTGGGAAACTGAGCTCAATTTGTTTTGTTTCTTCATACTCTTGCTAAGACCTCAGCACAGTGCTTGACAAATATGGTTGATTCATTGGTATCTTACTCCTTGGGTAATGTATGAGAGTTCTAACTGTTTTTTAAAAGTTTTTTTTTAAAGTTATGCTCTAAAAATACTTCAATTTCTATGTATTCTTCCCTACTTAATTAAAAAGAACTTCATCAAGCTGTTAGCCAAATATATATTTTTTAAAACTACTAATAAGAAACTAAATCACAGAATTCTTGTGAAGCCTGAATTAATTTGAATATTTTATTCTATTTCTGACCCTGCTATTTAGAACATGTCAGATTCCTTTTCCTAAAAATATTTAAAATGCATAATGTAATTAAAAGAGGAATTATCCTTGCTACCTCATACAGCTGTTGTGAGAATAAAAAGAGAAAAAATCTGTCAGATAACCTGGGATACTATGGGGGTACATGGTAACAGTCATTTGGTGTGGACTTTTCCACATCATTTTCTGAGAAAATCACACTGAAGCCTTTCTTATGTCTCTTTTTTACAAGGTTATTAATGGTCAGCCTGAAGAGTCACGTGAAATAGCATCATCTACAGATCCACTATGCATAGCAGGCCAGTTGCTTCATTCTCATGGCATGTCCATTTACAGAGAAGATGGGCTTCATCTCTGAGAAGCGTAGAGTCACACAGAAGTTTGGCCAGATGTGGGCTCACCCACAAAAGAGAACAAACAAGAAGATAGCATATTCTAGGAATGACCAGTGTTTTTTCTAGAGAAAATCCACATGTTTAGACCGACTTCCTGCTGCCAAGGACAAGGGTCCACAGGTCTTATGGTGTAGAAAAGGGGGGATCACAATGAATCATGGCTGCTGTGAGCCAGGCACTTGATATATGTCATCTCATGACACTCTGATCACACATCAAGGTGGAAAGACCTATCCCTACACAGCCTCCAGAGGTTGCCTTCCCTGGCCACAGGCATTCAGCTGACCTGCCATGACTCCAGCCCAGTCTCTGTTTTGCTTGAGTCCCTGCAGAGAGGAAGAGACTCACCTTGTCGGGGTATGGACATGATGTGACCAATGGCCTGGATCCCATGGCCAACATGTGTAGCCATCTCCCCTCCAAGGGGCTTAGCTATTCTTACTCCATGCTCTAACACACCCATGGTTAGAAAGCATTCTGAAATCATGCTTTGAAAAACTATGTGGCTTAGCAGAGACTCCCGGATTTCAGTCATGGCAGCTGTGTACTGAGTTCCCAGCACAAAGCTGGGAGTGTTCCCAGGCATCAAGCCCAAGACCCTTCCTTTTAATTTGACTCTGCGTCATATCACCCTGGGTATTTTATCTGACAAGAACAAATTAGCATTCCCACTCTATATATACTTCAGGAGCAAACTAAATGAAGTACTGAAGCAAGGCACAAAAGGGCGGGCCATGAAATTCCCTGCAGGAGCCCCCTCCGGCCATTCTATTCCCAGGATCTTTTGAAAGCTAACTCCCAGTGCCACAAGCAAGCCATTGTGTATCAGAAAAGGCCACTGTTGGGGCCTTTCAGCACACACAATAACTCGTAGGCAGGGTCCAATTTTAGAATTTGATGGAGAGCAATGACTGCACCAACATGGGTCTGCGATTTTGTTTAGAAGCCAGAATCCCCAAGAAAAGCTACACGGAAACTGGCAGCTGGCAGGACTGTTGCTGGGAGATCACTATGCGCTTTTAGTCACCCAGATGACCTCCTGTGTGCACTCTTCCCAGCACGCAGATGGAGTTGAGCACAGTCTTTACACAAGGATCCTCCAGGAAGAGGGCCAGTTCCACCCTCACTGTTGACTAGTGAGGAATGGAAACCCAGCCCAGAAGCTATGTGACTTGATGAAAGTCTCCAACTGGTTAAGTGATGACAGGTGCTCTAATGAGAAATTTTATTACCTCACTATATTGTTAAACTCAAAAATATTTCCTGTCCAACAGCCTGCTTCCCTGAGTTATTGCTTTAGGTAAATAATTACCACTTCTTCTAGACATGGGAATTTACCTACAGGGCAGAGTTAAGGTTTTCTTGACTAATTTTACTTGTTATTATATTGTATATGATACAGATACAGAGAGACTGGGAAATTTCAGAAGAGCAAAAACTAAGTAAGTCCAGTAGAAGCTTAGCGTCTGATGACACATGCCTTTCAGAACTCTACAGTAGCAAGACAGGACTCCAAGCTTCACAGTGGTCACAGTAAAGAGGAGAAGCACACCAGATTCAACCCTCACATATCCCAAGGTTAAAACGCCAACATCCTGGAGGAGCACACTGCACAGGGCCTGGCAGTGAGGGCATGGTGAGAAGGAAATAGGTTATTCACCTGAAACATAATGCACTTATTTGCTAATTTTAAAATTACTTCCCCTGGAAAAAAGATGGCTCTTTTTGAAATACACTTTTTTATAACTAGAAGCAACATTTTGCTTAATTAGCAAAGATAGTTATAATTTATTATCCTAAACAAACTGAGAGCATGTTATTATTTGGAAGAGTATAATTCTTCCTTTCAAAGTTAAAACCATATAGTATTTTCAAACACCTAAAATAAATTACAAAATGGCTTTCATATATCTTAACAATTAAATATCTGAAATTAGCATTGAAAATGAAAAGGGAGAAAGATTACAGGATGTTTACTCACATAGAAGACATTTACTCATTTTCTTCTGTGGTCCAGTTTCTGGAATAGACTTTGAATATCCACAAATGAAGATGCCTGGTCCCTCCCTGGACAACTCTCCTCATTGTAGGAAATGCTTATAAACAAATAAGCATTGGAAAGGCTCAGGCTAAATGAGAGCTCAAGATAAGGGCATGGATGCTTTATACCTCAGGAAGAGAGTGGTGGCCTCAGGACACTGCCAGCTGAGATAAGGGTTGAAGAAACAGCATAAATGGGCATGTGTATAACGTGGAGGGAAGAGTATGTTCTAAGTCGAGAAGATGGGGAAGATCAAGCGCACGTGATCACCTTGGCTTGCAGGGATGTTGCAGCTGGGGACTGACAGTGTGCAGCTGGGCCTGTGAGGAGGGATACAGGGATGAGGAAACAAAGTCAGGACCTAGAGATGACAGAAAACCCATGGAAGACTCTAGGCAGAGTAATGATATCATTCATTAGCATTTAGCCTTGACTTCTCTTGGAGGCACGAGAGGATGGGCTCAAAGCACATCTTGCCTTTCCTTTATGAGGGCATCTCATAAACTGGAAAAACTTCAAACCCACTCCGAAACTACTGCTCACCTCTCCTACCTCACTTCATGCCGTTCTCCCCAAAGCCCCAAGACCGCAGCCACAGTGGCCGCCTTCCCACTCCTCACACCTGCCAAGCTCAGCCACACCCCAGGACACCTGTGCCTGCTGCCCCACACCCTAGCAGCATGGCTCACTCCTCTCTTCACTGTGCCCCGTGTACAAAGACAACCCCCCAAATAGCAGTCATTGTAACTCTCTTCCAATCTAGTTAATTCCTAAAACCATATTTTATATTTATTTGAATATTTACTATATCTCCCACTAGAACATATCACATCAGGGTTAGGGGTGACTGTGTCTGTCATATTTATGGCTATATTCCCAAGTGTGCAAATCTGACAAAGTTGGTGAGCAGCAAGCAGGTCCACAATGACTGTCTATTCCATGAATGAACGAAGGTGAGACTATGACTGAAAAGCAACGGCAAAAATCCACAACACCAATGGCAACGCTGTCTGAACTGAGCACACAGCTGTGTGATTGGGTATCAAGTGGAAGAGTTGATGTCCAAATTAAGGAAGGAAACCCAGATGACTCATGCACCTCCTTACTTGCCAGGGAGTGTGGCAAGGCCCCATTTGTCAAGCCCAAGAGCTCACTGGGAAGACTGAACGTGGAAAAAGAAGCACAGGCCAAAGTTAGCTGAGTTTATGTTCCTGGGTGGCATCACTTGGAGACATGTTGGAATGGCAAGTCCTAAGCTGCTCAGATGAAGAGACAAAATTGGAGGTGATGGAAGGAGAGCGTGGACGTCCTGGGAACAATGACTCTACTGGTTGTGCTTACTTTCAGTCTAAACTAGACATAGCCCATGCTGCTTCACCTGGAGTCCTTCCACTGAGAGGAATGCCTTCACCTCGAGTCCTTCCACTGAGAGGAATGCCTTGCCCAGGGCTTATGGCAGGAAGTGCTGTTTGACCACATTCCCTGGGAAAAATGTAAGGCATGAGAAGAGATGCTGGATGAGGAGTGAGCCTGGGGAATCCCAATATCTCCAGTGTGAGAAGAAGAAAAACCTTCAAAGCAGTCTGAAAGGGCATCAGAAAAATGACAAGAGAGGCCTTCACCACGGAGGCTAGAAGAGGAACTCTGAAGGAAGAAACAGTCATAGGAATCAACAGCAAGTAGAATAAAGGTTGTACTGACAGTGTCATGGTGGGTGGCAATCAGAAGTTAGTGTGACAATGACCGCAAACAACTTTGCTAGGAAGGGCCAGGCATGAGGACATTCGTGGAAGGCAGTCAAGCCAAGCACCGTGCCCAAGAACCAACAAGGCACTAAGGTGACTGCTTCATTTTAATCACTGTCACACTGAAGTTTGGAGAAAAAAGCAAGGTCATTGCAGTGATAGACATATATTTGGACACAATAGTAAAACCTTAAGAAGCAATTGGGGCAGCACCTATTCAGTAGCTCTGCGTGAGCAAGTACTGGGACAGGATGGCGAAGGTGACCCTCCCTCTTGGGATTCAGCCCACACAGCAGGGCTGAAGTGGGTACCAGGAGCCCAGAAGGAAGATCACCAGGGCACAGAGGCACCAGCTAGTCCTCAGAGGAGCCTAAAAACATGCTTCAGGCAGGAGGAGAGACTTGGGCTGTATCTGGAAAGAGTTAGAGTTCCACCCAATGGGCTGGGCAAAGTAAGACCAAGTCAGGGTAAGAAAGTCATTTCTTACCCCTTTTCCATGTTCCCAGTCCCCTGACAGCCACCTGCTCACCTGTTTCAGCTTCCCATTGGTTTTTCGAGGCTAGTCTGGCATTTGTATTCCCATGCTGGTATAAGGACTCTGATCACAAGATCAACAGAGAAACCTCAGCACTGTGTCAGGAAGCACTGAGGTCTCAACAGCAATGTTCTTAGTCATAGCAGAGTGATAGCATATGGAAT
>CM053407.1:96207830-96247367 GCA_028644305.1 Xerus rutilus
TAAGGGATGGAGCCAGGACTCCAACAGGTCTGTCTCAGCCCAGTCACCATAAGATGCTAACTGCAAATATAGCATAACTTTTTAAAAGTATAACATTTGATGCAAAAAGAACCAGATGCTTTAACTGTATATTAAGTTGGTGACATCCAAACACTCTAGGTAGGGTGGAGGTAAATGAGTATAGGATAAAATAAAATTGTAGGAATCAAGTACTACCTTCCTTCCAGTCCCAGAATGTCTAGGAGACCTCTTGGGCCTCAGCAGATCAATCACGCTATTGTTTCTAGTGTGATGTCCTCCTAAAGTGGCCTGTGACAGCAGCCCAAGGCCTGACAACCCAAAGCTGCACTTCTAATGCTCCACTCAAGAAAATGTACCAAGTTGAACCTCAAGGACTTTTTCCATGTGACCAGTCCTCTGACAGCCACTTGCTCACCTGTTTCAGCTTCCCATTGGTTTTTCGAGGCTCGTATAAGGACGCTGAACACAAGGTCGGTGCTTAAGCAAATCTGCAGACACAGGGAAGATCCAGAGGAACTAGATTCCAGAGAACCCTAGAGTGGGGCTGGTTCCCCAGCTGCTGACCCCAGTGTACCAGCAGTATCCAACAGGCAAACTGCCAAGAGGGTTAGGGCAGAAAGCCCACCAGGCAGTAACTGGATGGTGGCAAGTCTCACCTTTGCTGCAGCAAGGTCACAGGTAGAGGTGAAGCAGGTTGTCTGAAGCCCTGGCAGAGAACTTATTGTCAGTCTGAAGTTCCAAAATGCGGGTGAACAGAAGAGCATGAAGGGAGAGACCGCAGTGGCCAGAGCTACCTGTGGAATCCTACTACCTGAGAGCTCCCTGTCGCCTGGATGCCTGACCGGCCCAGAGGGAGGAAGGGTGGGGAATGAGGGCCAGACAGCCTCCTGCTGCCAGGGAGGCTGCTGTTTGTTCCTTCTGAAACCCTTCCTCCTCCCTGCAGTGGCTCTCTGCCTTCTGCGATGAGCTCAAAGTCCACACAGATTAACTGTCCGTGTGAATTGGCAGAATTTTTTACTGTATAAGAAAATATACATCCAGTATCAAATCCTAAGGGAAGAGCCATCAGATGATTTCCATCACATGAAAATTTATATGTGAACTTTTAACAAGAAACTAGTATGAGCTGTGATTCATTGTCCCAGGGTTCCCTAACTTTTTTCTTTCTGTTTAAAATCACCTCCATAGTAATGTATTACCTCACAAGCTTCCTTGGGCTAATATAATTCAAATTTGGTGAGTAACAGTGTAATATGTGGATAAATTACAAAATAATAAATATTTCACTTTCTGTATGGAAATCAAATGTACAGTACAATATAGAAATTTAACCATATAATGGACCAAAGATGCACTGATGAACTGAATTTTTTACTCTTATTTTATTTGAAAGATCAACTGGCTCTAATTTTAAGTGAGAAAGACAGATGGCTTTTCAGGCTGCTACATGCTAACCTTTTTGCACAAATAACACTGTGTGTGTGAGGACAGTCCCCATTTCCCACAAATGGAAAGCACAATAAATTCCAGGCAAATGGGTGTTAACTATGTTTTACTTGATTTTGAGCTGTATGTACACCTAGATCAAGGAAGGCAACACTTTTACTTAGAATATTCAACTTAGCAGCTTTGGGAGGGGTACTGGAAAACAAATTTGCAACATATTCATATGAAGTATATCCCCTATTCATTTACATTTCAATATCCACGTCCCTAGGCTTCTTAATTAACTCTAAAGAGGTCAAAGATAATCTCTCAATTTGTTTGTTTGTCTGGGAATTGATCCCAGGGGCGCGTAACCACTGAGCCACATCCCCAGTGCTTTCTTTTTATTTTGAGATAAGGTCTCACTAAATCGCATAGGGCCTTGCTAAGTGCTGAGGGAATTACAGGCATGAGCCACCTGGCCCAGCTAGCCTCTCAATTTGTAAAACACTCCTCTCACCACTATCCTCTCCATGAGGTGGAGTGATGCAGGGGTCAGTGTTAATCCAACAAAATTCCAATAAAAATAATCACTCTACTTGCTTAAATTTGGTTTTACAGTAAACAAAAATTTGAAACCACTGTTATTTTTCTTTTTTCTTTTCTTTTTCTTTGTTTGATAGTGCTTGGGGGGTGCACAGGGCTTTGTACACATGCCAGGCAAGCACCCTACCACTGAGCAATAACCCTAGTCCTGTTTCTACTTTTTAAAATAATGTCAACACTTTCCAAGCTCCCTGTTATAAGCCACTGTCTGAAGTATTTTGGGGCCTGAGAGGGCAGGTCCTGGGGCACACAAACAAGCTGGAGACAAAACAACTTGCATGAGTCCAATCAAATAACAATAGCCACCCTGCTGCTGAGCCAGGGCAGGGAGTCTCCACACATGGTCCTATCTGAAAAGGCTCTAAGCCTCTACTTACATTTAATTATTTGTAATAAATAATTATTTGTGCATTTAATTATTTGTAAATTATACACACCCTAGTAGTATCTTATGAAACATTACAGAAATTATTCCAAAGTAGAACTTTAGAAATAAGACATTAAAACAAATATTTTCTTCATATCCAATGGAGCATGAGATACACACCAGGGGGCAACACCTCCTCTTTGGAGATTACAGCTCTAACAAATGAGCAAGTGAGAATTCCTGCTGTGGTCTTAGTGGTAGAATAATGAGGACCTTCTCCCTGAGGGGAAGGGTATCCACTGCTGGGCTCTAGGTTTCCTGTGTCATCTGTGATTCCATTTTGCCATTCTCAATAAAGAAGGTTTCTTCCTCCTCACTGCATGAAGGCAAGTAGTATATAGCCACCAGGGACTCTACTTTGAATGAGTGTTCTAGAGCTCGGACTACGAGAAGCAGCATCAACATCCCTAGTAATTTGTCCGAAAGGAAAACACAGCAAATACATCTGCAGCATGGCCATCTCTCACTTATAGGAGCTCTGGCCTTTCCAAGACACAGCACCTTCCCTCACTGTTGCCATTAATGCAGAACAGCAGGCACACAGAGAGACATCATCCTTGCTCACCAAGTCTATCTGACCCTACCTCTGCATAATGACAGGGAACACTAATCAAAAGTTTACCAAGTTATTAGGTGTCCACTCTGTGCCAGATCATGTGATATGTATTTAAATTGTTTGATCCTCACAGACCTATGAAGCAGGTGTTATCACATTACCCTAATACAGATGAGGAATTAAAAACAGTGTTTCAGGCCTGGGGATGTGGCTTGAGTGGTAGTGAGCCTGTCTAGTGTGAGCAAGGTCCTGGGTTTCATCCCAGGAAAGAAAGAGAGAAAGAGAAAAAGAAAACAGAACAAAGGATACCTTAATCATGTTCCCCAGAAAACAGTGTGTGAGGTGCTGACCCTTCAGCAGGGTGTGTGCTCACTCCTGGGGCACCAGAAATGAGGTGGGAGAGCAGAGACAGTGCAGTGCCCACATACCTCCGACCAAGCCACTGAGGCAGCTCCAGAGAGCTGCTGTGTGTCCAGGAAATCTATGGAAGTTTTGATCTGAAGTCACATCATACATATATTAGTGGCTTAAAGAAAAAAGGAGAGGAATGCGCTGCAGAAGAGGGAGGCCAGGGGTTGACACCTCGCAATAGAAGGAACAAGATGCAGCTGCCACCCAGTCAGGCACAGGCTATAATTCAAGGTACGCACACAGGTAGGTCCATGTTGCATCAGCTGCACATGGTGTACAGTGGTCATGCTCAGGAGCCTCTTGCCAGTCTTCCCTGCTCCATCTGCAGTTTCACTCTTCCATGGTAGCTTCCAGGTAAACACAAAAGACTTACTTAGCTTAAAGCAAAGGACAGCATATGCAAAGACATCTTGTTCTCACCATAATAAACCTTTATTGTATGAAGTATCAGGAAAAAGAAACTTACTTTTTTCCAGTTTTATTTTTAAATCAACCCTTCCTATTAGTTTATTATTCCAATTAAAAAAGTCCATGTTCACAGTTATACCAACACACTCCATTGAAGAATCTTTGGTCAACAGATAATGTATGCTCTGCCTCACTGAAGATCTGTCAGGAAAAGGCACAGTAAAGATCCAAGGCTAGCTGGAGATGTTCTGACAAAGAGCAGAAAAGTCCCCAATGGGCAGCTCCTCTTCCCCTCTGGCTGAACTTAACCAGTCAGCAAAATATGAAAACATGGAGGTGCCAAAATGGAAGTTCCCAAGGGAAGTGTTCCCCTCTGAAGTCTGTTTATACACCCTCTTAAATGGACTTGAGCACCTGTGTTGTCTCAAAATGCTTCTGCCAAGCATAACCTCTAATGGTGGGTGACTCGGGCACCTGAGTTCATGTGTATTAGTTGGAACAAAATAAAATGCACTCTTTTCAGAGGAGAAGAGAAGATGTTTACTCTAGAAGAGTTTTCATACAGCCTCAAAATACCAAAGCTCAGAACCAGGACTAGTTCTGAGGTGGTAAGAGCAGTCCGGATCAAAAAGACTTCAAAATGAGATTTCCTCCCAAGGCACAAATTCTTGGTTAGAGTCCTGAATTTCCTCAATGTGTTCATTCATTTGTGTATTTATTATGTGTCTACTGTGTGCCAAGCACTGTTTCAGGGATTTCATGGGAGAAAAGGGGTTAAGTAAACATAGTGTGGATTCTGGCAGAAGATAAAAACATCTGGCTTGCTTACACTTGAAGCATTGTGAGAAGACACAAAGTTTTTCCCTGAGTAAACAAGAGATAAAATACAACTACAAGTACTCCTGGGAAAGACAGTGTACTAACATAAACTTAATAACCTGCTGTCAGATCCAAATTTGAGACTGCAATTTAATAGAATATTTCTAGAGAAAATAGAGGTGCTAAAAATGAGAGAATAAATATAGAAAATTACACAATGAGATATCTAAGAAATTCAAAGGTCTTTTCCTCAATAATGATTTGATGGTAATTTGCTCAGTAATTACTATGTGCCCCAATAATTTTATCATTCAACCAAGAATATAAAATTTTAGAAATCTGTGTGTATATGTATATATATGCATATATATGTACAAAATATATATGTACAAATACACATATTTGTACATATATGCATATATATTTTTTTTGTTCCCAACACATGGTACTAAAATCTTATTAATCAGCTTTTGCTAAATTTAATTATTTTTGTAGACAAAGGATAGGAGCTCATCAGCTAATGAATATAGGCAGGCCTCTTTCCTCCTTAGCAGCAACCTAAATCCTGTTTATCCTTTCCAGTCTACAGAAATTCTTCCACTGCCAGGGATCCCTAGCATGATCAGACCGATTGGCCCACCCCATACACTGGTTCTGCACTGGTTCTCAAGTTTTGGTACACTTTATTTTGCACCTAGAGAGTTTCTCATACATGCTGTTTCTCTAGTATACTGTGATTTCTGAATTTTTACAAAGCATCCTGGTTGATGCTGAGCACATTGTGAGAACTGTGAGTCTGAGGCAGCAGGAAGCAGGTGCCAAGAAGGTGGTAGAACAGCTCTTTGTCACAGGTCTGATTTAGCAATCAACCTCAACCTACTTTCTATAATTCTCAAATCCAGGTCTTTAAAGGAGTGGAATAGACATTTCTCTGAAGAGGAAATACAAATGGTTAGCACGTGTATGAAAAGACATCCAGTATCACCACCCCTCAGGGAAATGCAAATCAAATCACAACAAGATACCATTCCATGCCTGATAGAATGATTGTTATAAGAAAATAAAAAAATAAATAAATAAACAAGCATTGGTGAGAATGTGAAGAAACTGGAATGCTTGTATACTGTCTGTCCATGCAACTGTAAAATGGTACAATCACCAGGAAAAAGTATGCAAGTTCCTCTGAAAAAGTAAAAATAGACCATAATTATTTAATAATCTCACTTCTGAGTATCCAAAAGAATTGAAATCAGATCTCAGAGGTATCTGCACTCACCTTCATTGCTGTATCATTCCCACAATAGCCATGATGTGGAAACAACCTAAATATATATAAAGGAATGAATAGATAAACAATAGGTGTATAGGTAATGGAGTATTACTCAGTCTTGAAAAGGGAAGAAAATCCTGAAATATGTGAAAATATAGAGGAACCTACAGATCATATGCCAAGAGAAATGAGTCGGTCACAGAAGAGCAAATACTGCATAATTCCATTTACATGAGGTTGCTAAATAGGGAAATTCATAACAGCAGAGAATAGAAGGGCGGTTGCCAGGAGGAGGGAATGGGGTGTTGCTGTTCAATGCATATGAAGTTTCAGTTGTACAAGATGATTAAGTTCCAGAGATCTGTTGCACAACATTTGTGGCTGTAGTCAATCATACTGCTTTGTATGCTTAAAATTTGTGAGAGTAAATCGCAAATTAAGTGTTCTTGTCATAATAAAAGGAATAAAATAAAATGGATGGACTAAAATTAAGATAATAAAAAACACATACAACACTCACAACAGGCATAAGAGAGTGGACTGGATTGGATTTCTCTAGCCCAATGACATGCTCCGGAAAGTAGGGGCTCAGTGTCTCAGGGGGCTATAAACCCCAGCCCACTGTGTCCATGTGTGGCCAGCTAAGAGTGTTGAGAGTGTGTTTCACAATTTTAAAAAGGTTGGGGGATAAAAAGAGAATAACAATAATTACTGACACATGAAGTTTCATGATATTCAAATTCCTATGTCCATAAATAAAAAAAATATTGTTAACCTAGCCAAAGTTCATTTACATCTTGGTCTGTGGTTACAGCTTCTGCATACTGGCAGAGCTAGGAGTCATCCCAGAGCCAGGTGGCCCTCAAAGCTGGAAACATCTGTTACCTGACCCTCTGCAGAAAATGTTTGCTGACTCCTGACCTAGGACAAAATCCAACATTTCTGTAGGGCATACAAGACTCTCAAGGATGTAGACCGTCCACCTTCAGGGTCCGCCTCTCCTAGTGCACCACTTCCTTCAATTCCTTTTTCCATTCTGTCTGTAAAACACATGTGGAGTGATCCTTGGAGCTGGCTGGCTACTCTCTAGTGAGTTGGGTCACTTTTATTCCCATCAGGGTGGGAATACATTCACCAAGAGACAACTCTGTTATTTCTTAACCCCGAGGCCAGTGTATAACCTCTTTAGTCACACTATTTGAATAGTATGCATATATCTGGGGGCGGATAATGCTGGGAATGTAATCCAGGGCCTTGTGCATGCTCAATGAATGCTCTACATTCAGCCACACTTCCAGCCTCTTACATAAAACTTTATAGAAGACAATGGGTACTAAGAGAGAGAGTAGTAGTATTTTCACTAAACCTAAATTAAATATTTAAGGAAAACAGAGGGAGTTGCTACGAATTACAAACAAGTAAAAGTTTACTTAGGTGATGGAAAAGAAACTGAAGAAGATAGAGGAGGAAAAAACAATTGTTCATACCAGGATTCTGCAATCAGATTTTATCAACACTAATTTTAAGTTCAAAGTTGACATTAGAAAAACTGAAACTGAAAACCACAGATATGCACTCTGAGTGTGACCCGCAAGCAAAGGTTGTCAAATACATGTAAATAAATACATTTCAAATGGACTCATTTATTTAGTGATGATCATCATTCCCAAACAGGGCAGATGTATAGTTTCTACTGCTTTAAACGTATAGATCTCTAAGGACCCTGTTGTCACAGGTGTGCCTGCCCCCTCAAGTCAGGACTTCTTCCAAAAGGGTGGATTTTATCCCCCTTTTACAGCCAATGGGAAGTGAGCACAGGTGCAACTTGGCAAGGCCTCATGCTCACGGGGTGGTGTGTTTGACTCCAGGCAGTTCAGTTTCAGGACAGCATCCTTATCCTCAACTCTATTGCTCTCACTCCAAAGAAGCCAGAATCACAAAACATTAAACATCATAGGAATTATAAATAATTGTTGCTTAACACTTCACTATGGGTTATGAAAGGAAAATAATCACTTTAATTTGGAACTTTGAGAAGGAAAATTCAGATCAGTGAAAACAAACACATACAGGAGAGAAACTAATTTGAAGATCTTCAATTTCCATTCCAGATCCTAAAATACCAGTGAAACTGTGCTAAGCCATCTAAAGCACTCACACAGGCAAAGGACTGCAAAAGTTGGACCAGCAGGACCCAAGGCACCCACACAAAGGATGCTTTGCAGGTGTTTTCACACAAAGCTTGTACTTGAGAACCTTTGTTCCTCTGAATGAAAGCTGGAGGCAAGCTGTGAGAGAGGTCAGGCAACTCCCCAGTCTGCCACAACTTGTGGTAAAGAGGAAAACGCCACAAGGACTTAACACTACACAGGTCCAGTGGTGGCTGACCTTTCACCTATGGAACACCAAACAAACAACAAGAATGACACACTGATGACAAAAACCGTGGTGGCACACACCAGCAATCCCAGCACTTTGGGAGGCTGAGACAGGAGAATCGTGAGTTCAAAGCCAACCTCAGCAACAGTAAGGCGCTAAGCAACTCAGTGAGTCCCTGTCTCTATATAAAACACAAAATAGGGCTGGGATGTGGCTCAGTGGTCAAGAACCCTGAGTTCAATCCCCCGTACCAAAAACAATTCTCATTTTTGGGAAAAAAGTCAAATGCTAAGTGACTGAAAAGCCACCTCAAAATTTACAAACCTATATATTCTTTGTAAATTTTTAACCTACATTCTAGCTTTCTAACATACATTACTAAGGTAATGACATAGTAGATATCACTACCTAAAATTTCCCATTTACCAAAGCACAAACCCATATCTATAATGATGTTCCTTAGAAATGTAGTCATTAGGTAATAAGCACCTGGGCTCACTTACCTTCCAACACAGGCTTCTGCTTTCAGACTGGCAACTGCTCTTGGATTGTTAGCTCCTGCCTGAGTGGCTAGGCAGCTACATCTGCTGCATATTTATAGTGGCTAGATCTAGCTGGCATTTAAAATTAAGATGCTAAAAATGAATGACATGCTTCACCAGAGAGACACACTAATTTTACTTACTTGAAAATAGTTAACTTGCCTAAATAGTTTCATAATCAAATACAATTCCCAAAATACCTAAATGCTTCAGTGATCTTGGAATTCCAACTCCTCATAAAAGCTATTTTAGATATTTATTTTTAAGAGTGTCATTGACCCATCCATCCAGTTCACATACCCGGCAATCATTTCTCTGGTGAGGCCAACTCCATCTGGAGTCGCTGCCTGGGCATCCATCACCTGTAGGTATGGTCTTCCTCAGCTGTTTGTTCTTGGTGCTCTTCCTTTACCTGTAACCCTCCCCTTTATCATACCTTACTGTAGCCTCAAATACCACCTTCTTCACGCAATTCCTCACCTGTCCCTGCAGCCGGGCACCTCTCCTCCTCTCCCATGAACATATCTCCATTTGCCAGCTGTCCCTGTCGTGGTCTGACTCCTCTCTCTTTCTGCCCCTCCAACACATTAAGACTTCAAACTCACACCCAACTTTATTTCAACACCACTCCCAAAGACACTGCACACCACCCTCTCTGTGTCCCAGAAGAAAAACACCACTCACTGTCCCCAGGTCCAAGTCAGCACAGGCCTGATGATAACACCCCTGCAAAAACCTCCATGTGTCCCTTCCTGTCCATGGCCACAGCTGCAACTCTCACTGAGTGGCTCTTTATCTGTTCACCCAACTGTCACAGCAAGCTCCTAACTATATCCTAGTTCTTAATCTTTTACTTTCAAATAAATGAGCCAAGCCAAGATTATTAATTATCTATTAAAGAAGGACAGAAATGCACCATGGGAGCCGGGCGCGGTGGCTCAAGCCTGTAATCCCAGCACTTAGGGAGGCTGAGACAGGAGAATCGCGAGTTCAAAGCCAACCTCAGCAACGGCGAGGCGCTAAGCAACTCAGTGAGACCCTGTCTCTACATAAAACACAAAATAGGGCTGGGGATGTGGCTCAGTGGTCAAGTACCCCTGAGTTCAATCCCCAGTACCAAAAAAAAAAAGAAATGCACCATGGGGTGGATGTCTGGAGCTGGGAGCAGAAGACAATTTTTACATCTCTGTGGGACTTTCCTTACTCAGGAAAAGCTCAGACTATCAAGCTTGGTTGAAATACTGTCACTAAGCAACCTTTTGAGCACAGGCTCAACACAATCTTTCATATTTGCACTGTAACTTTCATAAAGAAATGTCTTTCAGTAGGAATTCTATGTTCTACCTAGCGCCGCCCCCCCCCTCCCCACCCCCCCAACCCCGCCTCAGACAACACTGGCTCCAGAAGACACAAGTCTAAGTCCTCATATGTCTGTTAACCAGTCACGTTTTAAAATAAAAGACACAAGATCTGTTATTTTAAAAGAATGCTGAGAAGGCTGGGGTTGTGGCTCAGTGGTAGAGTGCTTGCCTTGCACGTGTGAGGCATTGGGTTGGATCCTCAGCACCACATAAAAATAAATGAATAAAGATACTGTGTTCATCTATAACTAAAAAAAAAAAATGCTGAGACACCTCTAAGAAAGAGAATTCTTCTCTGATACTAATTCTTTGACTTAGGTTTAAAGTCTGCATTTTTTTTTTTTTTGGTGTTGTTTTGTCTGAAAAGGGAAACATCAATGTTAACAAATTAAAATGAAAATGATCTGGCTGTTCCCTTGAGCTCTTTACTGCCTGAACCCCAGCTTCCCAGGCTAGTTTCCCCAGGCATAGGGAGCAGCTGGCAGAGTGATGCAGGCAGAGCTGATGAGGAGGGGGAGGATCCAGAGCAAATGGAGAGGAGGCACACACAACAGCTAAATGTTTGTACCACTCCAGACACGGGAGAGTCCAGGTCAAGTCCAAAGGAGAGGGTGAGGAGGGCTGGCTGTAGAAAGAGCCCTCCTGCCTGCAGAGTAAGCTTTGTGGGATGTTATGAATATGCAAGAACAAGGCAAAATTTGTATGCAAATTCTGAAGCACAAATCCCCTGGAACCTCCTATTTTGTTTCACTTCCTACCAGAGATGCTGTGTGAAATTGAAGACAACCTCAGTGTCTAGGATCAGAATTCCTTTTTTACAATTAGGATTTTGTTTTTTACTGTTGGGGAAGGGGTGCTTCTGGATCACAGGGTCATGTGCTGTCCCAGTGTTCTGGCCCTTACATCCCTCCCTGTGCCCATGGCTTCACCTCTTTGCAAAGCAGATTTGCAGAGAGGGAGAGGATTGAGGGGGGCAAGAGGCCAGACCCCACCAGAGCAAGAAGCTGTCTTAGAGGATGGAGAGGAAAAGAAAAAAAAAAAAAAACAGAGCAGATGGATGGCCAGGGAGCTGCCATGGCACAGATCCAGGTGTCCTCACCTACAGATGTCCATTAGAGTCACCTGGGAAACTTCCAAAACTACCAATGGCTTGGGCCCCAGGCAGTATGGAAAGCTGAGACTCCTGGAGGTGCCCCACACAACCAGTCCCCAGAAACTGACCCCAGTGTCAGTGAGGTGCACTGTGGGAATTCCTTGGCATCCTCCTGACCAAACCCTGATACAACAAAAGAAAGAACAGAACAATCCACAGGCTGGCAATCCAGCTTCTGCCTCACCTTGGAAAATGCAAAATAAGGGTTTCCACTTCTGATGAGGATGCTTCTGAAAACTCACTAAGTGTTGCAAACCTCTCTCCTTGTTCCCTTCTTCCTCTAACCTGCTCACCTGGAGTTTCAGACTTTGTTTTAATAAAGAGGTACTTAGCATTTTTTAGATTAATCTTTGATGACAATGAGCCCTATTCTTTTCCCTATGAAATGCACCCTGGTTTCTCCAAATAAAAGCTACTGTGATAAACACAGGAAAAGAGCTGGTTAAAGAAGCAAGTATCAAGCAGTATTCTGAAGCTCAAAATGAAAACTTGGGCTCTGAGGCCACAGGACTCCTTTTGGATAGAATAAAACAGGAATTTGAAGGATCCATTTTAATCAGCACTCACAGATTTGAGAAGGATGACTCACACTCGTCCTCAGTACATTTGGAGCCTATGATTAGATGTTCCTTGACTCCATTAAGCGTCATTTTCACAGACAGCAGCAAGAGCTGTGCCCATTTTACCTGCTGCCAATTCCTGGGAGCCCCTTGCCCTGGGAAAGAAGAGAATGATCCAAAATACTGGGAAAGGAATCATTCCATGGATACAGAGTGGCCCATGCCAAGTGATGGCATGAGATGGAGGGGTCTGCTGTGCCCCTCCGAGCATGTTCACATGGGGCTTTCTTGCTTTGGGGGCTTTTCCTCCCCCTCTAGCCAGCACCAGACCTTCTCAGTGAGTTGTTCAACCCTTCTGGTTTAGTCATTCAACCCTTCCACAAGCTTTAAGAATGCCTGCAGAAGGCCAGGACTACACAGGGTAGAGGGATGAATTAAAAGGAGACACAACCACCCTCTGCAGTGAACATGGGCCAGGGGTGAGGAGGATGGGTGCGAGCTGAGTCCAAGTGAGATGGAAATGGGACAGAAGATACCCCAGGAAAAGAGAGGGAAAACTGGTGCACTGGAGGGAGGGGAGAGTCGACCTTTATGGACAATTGGGTCAAATGGGGATGAGCTGTTAGCTCCACCATGAGCCTGGCCTTTAGCTCACAGAGGAGAGGAGTCATTTGAGACATGTAGGTAAAAGAGCAAGATTTGGTCAAATAAGAGTTATGAAATACAGTAAAGCTTTAGCACTAAAGTCAAGGAAATGCTGGAAATGCTGACATGCCAAGATGGGACAGGCCCTCCTGGTCAAGACCCTGACATCAGTCTCTGCACAAGCAGCAGCCAGGAGACTGCACCCCAGGACAAGTCTTCGCAGAGCCAGGATGGGATGCCTATTGCCAAGGTCAGGGACAATGCCTCATCTGTCTCCATGATGGCCACATCAGCTCTGAGGTTCAAATCTACATCACATTGAGCCAGAAAGTAATAGTTCTGTTCCTACTATGCTGTGGGACAGTCTCATAGTCAAGGACTGCCTCCTAATACTTCCTCCACAGTTTGGAGGACACAGTTCCATTAAGTCAGCAGCAGCTGGGCCTCGACTCCAAGCCCTAGTTCTTTCAGTGTCAGTAGACGGGCCAGCAACAACCCACATAGGGCCACATGCTCAGTCAGCAGATCCATGACTAGCAGAATAACACTAGTAAACTTTCCGTAAGAAGAGTTTATTAAATTTTAGGCCCTGGGGATACTGATGGAAGAGGCACATGAACCAGTAACTGTCTGCAATGATATGCCTTTGGCCTGAAATTATTTGAACACTTTTGTAAGTTAAAACCTCACAAATACACAAGTGAGTTGTCTGTTATGTGAAGTACATCTCAACAAAACTGGTCTTGTTTTGTTTTTAAATTGTGGAATAGAGTATTTTAATGCAGGTTTTCACCTACTAAAAATTCTCATGTTTCAAAGTCAATTTCTAAAAGTTCTGGAACTTTTATGGATTAGTGCATTCTTCATAGTTTCAGTGGAAAAATGAACCTTTTCTTTAAGTGGTATTTTTCCCTTCCTTTCTTGATTTCTTCTCTTTAAGAAGAATGGGCTAGGAGGCTGAGGAGATGGCTGACCTGGCTAAGGGGCTAATTACTTACAGAGAACTACACAAATAAATAAATCTACTGAAGGACTAGGAGCCAGGTCTCATGGTGCCAATGAATGGAGTTATAAACAGAGCATGGGGCAGGCTGAGATTTGCCTGTGTGCAGATGCATACATGGGACTATAAGGAGGGAGAGAGAGAATGATAGAACACATGTATATGTTAACAACAGAGATATCTGCATGAAGAATATTTGGGAACTCTTTAACTGTGTAACTTTTTTGCAAATTTGACATTATGCCAAGATAAAAAGTTAAAAAAATATATACTGGTAAAAATGGAGAGAGGACTGTTGATCCACATAACCATAATGGCATCATTTCCACCTGATAATTCAGCACAAGTGCTCTCAGCCCACCACCCACTCAGTGTTTCTCTTAGGTCCCCCTGGCCTCCTGCCCTTTCTGTTCACCTATCTGACTCCAACCTCTGTCTCTTTTCGCTTCTTCCTTACTTCCATGTGCTGAACCTCTTTCTCTTTCCTGGCCCTCTCCTCAACTACTGAGCCCAAAATTCCATTTCCAAATGAGATTAGAGTATATCTTTCATTATCTAGGATGTATAAGCTACAAACATCTAAGAAGAACTACAGAGAGCCAGGTGCAGTGGCATACGCCTGTAATCCCAGCTCTTTGGGAGGCTGAGACAGGAGAATCGCAAGTTCAAACCCAGCCTCAGGAATGGCGAGGCACTAAGCAAATCATTGTGACCCTGCCTCTAACTGAAACACAAAATAAGGCTGGGGATGTGTCTCAGTGGTCGAGTACCCCTGAGTTCAATCTCCAGTACCAAAAAAAAAAAGGAACTAGAGAAACTTTATTTGAAATAATTTATTTTTTCCAAATAAGAGTTATGATCTCATTTTTATATTCTAAATGTACAGTAATTTTTACAGATTTTTTCTCTCTGGATAAAATGAGTATCACTATTACAATATGTGGCCTTCTGTTTCTGTGGGTCAAGTAATCTTTATTAAAAAAAGACAATTCTGTAGCCCTGGCTAATTTACCTCAGTGACTTGTGTGTATATATAACTAACAACCAACAAGGTGAATGGATGGATGGATGGAGAGACAGACTGTCTGATAGATATGAGGGCACAACATTCTTTCTCCATTGCAATTTCTGTACTGTCAAACACAGGTGATAAGACGGCTTCCCTTATAGGGCTGCTACAAGAATTCAACATGATTAACCACTGAGAGAACAGAAGCCTAAGCCTGAGAGATAAGAACACTCAATAAAGACAGCAGATGGGGAGAGAGATCATCTCACTTACAGCCTAGGCCCTCAAAATGCTTTCTAAACTCCCAGCAATATTCTAAAGCTGCCTCGGAGGAACAGGATGTGAGGGAGGGTGTATCTGTGGACATCACAGGGCAGATCCATTTCACATTATTTACTGATCTTCTTTGTCCCTGCATGAGATGCCACAGGGACACATCAAGTCAACAGCTGGTCCCTGGAGACTTCTCAACTACAATCGGAACTGCACTAAAAACACAGTGGCCGACCTGGAGTGCCAGCACCACAGATACTAGAACATAAATACCCATATCAAGTGATGAGTATATTTAGAAGTTCTACATTCACAGAGACTCCCACACACATGCACAGCAAGCAGGGTAAATCTGATCTGGAGATTAGCTGAATTGAGAAGCAGGGAGGGAGAGAGGGCGTGCACAGGAAGAACACAGGGCCTGGTGGATAGCACGCCCATGTACGGTCACTCAGATTGCTTCTTCCACCCACTCCAGAGACAACGGCGGCAGCGGCGCTATATTTAGCCGGGTCTGAGACTCTAGCCTCCAAAACCAGCGAATTATAGATCAGCCACTTCCATGACATTCTTCCAAAAGCAAGAACAACAGACAACAAAAACTACACCAAATGAACATGACAGCTGTAATTTCAAGAACAGGAAAACAATCTCTCAACATGCAATGTCTGCTTTTCTAGATGATTTCAATTTGGAGATAATTGGCAGTTACACAGCCAGCAGAAATGCGGAACCTGCGGAGCGTGCACACTTCCCAAGCTGCAGGTTGTGACTAATGGCAGTGCCCACGCAGCATTCGGCAGGCAGCGGGGACATGCTTTCCTCTAAGACACTTGTGGTCTTGTAGGGAAAGATACAGCTGTTGTCATTCTCAAATTACCACCACCAACCCCGCCCTGTGTTCAAGCCCAGCACCAAGAGGTGAATGATCTGTGCTTAGCTTTTTAAAACCCAATGATTGGGCTGGGGTTATGGCGCAGTGGTAGCGTGCTCGCCTAGCACGTGGGAGGCACTGGGTTCGATCCTCAGCACCACATAAAAATAAAATAAAGATATTCTGTCCACCTATAACTAAAAAATAAATATTAAAAAAAAAATAAAAAAATAAAACCCAATGATTCAGTGAGAGGACACACCACAAATTTATGCAAACAGCATTGTACACACCTTAACTTTGTTGTGAAGTTTTGACATCTTTAAAATTATCTACAAAATCCTGATGATTCTAATAAAGCATATAGCCCAGAAAATATGCAGAAGAAGATAATTAAGAGCCATGTTCCAACTACTATAGAGGAAATGGGGGTGGGAGGGCATTTACAGGTGTACTTTCAAAGTGCATTATGCTTTCTTCAATAATTTCATTTCCTGTTTTAAATATGTCACATGAATTTTCAACTATATTTACTAGAACCTCTAATCATTTCATTATATGACCTTTGACCTTATTATAAAAATAATATACATTATTTTTAAAATAACTTTTTTTCTTTTAGCAGTTTTAGGCTCACATGAAATTGAGAGGAAGGCACAGAGATTTCCCACATTCTCTCATCTCCCATGTATGCACAGCCTCCCCCATTATCATCAACCCCACTAGAGTCATACATCTGTTTCAACAAACTCATAGTTACACATCATTATCACCCCAAAGACCATATTGTACATTAGGGTTCACTCCTAGTGTTGTACATTCTGTGGGTTTGAACAAATGCATAATGACATGAATTTACTACTGTAAATATCATACAGGATAGATTCACTGCCCCCCAAATCCTCTGTGCTTTACCAATCCATCCCTCTCTCCCTCCTAACCCCTAGCATCTGCTCTACTGTCTCCATAGTTTTCCCTCTTCTAGAATGTCATATAGTTGAAATGATGCAGCTTTTTGATATTGGTTTATTTGACTCAGTAATATGCATTTAAGGTTCCTTCATGTACTTTCATGACTTGATTCCAAATAACATTCCATTGTCGGGATGTATTAAGCACATACATTTTCAAAGAAAAACAATCCAGATAAAATAAACATACTCCTCCCTATCTCTCCCACTCAGTGCAGCTATGAAACCTGACAGAAATGGGTGGGGATATAGCTCAGTTGGGAAAGTACTTGCCTTGCATGCACAAGGCCTGGGTTCAATCCCCAGCACCACAAAAAAAAAAAAAAAGAAAAGAAAGAACAGAAAAAAAGAAAGAAAGAAAACTGGCAGAATGCAGGGAAGACTATATGAGAAGTACAGTGATGCAAACTATAATCCCAATGGCTAGGGAGGCTGAAGCAGAATTCCAAGTTCACAGCTCTCCTCATCAACTTAGCAAGACCCTCAGCAACTTACCAAGACTGTCTTAAAATAAAATATAAAAAGAACTGAGGATGAGCACTGTTGGGTTCAATCCCCAATACTAAAAAAAAATAGTAAAAATAAAAATTAAAAAAAAGAGAGAACAGTGAAAACAGTTTTGAAAAAGAAGAATGTTAGGAAAATCACAATGCACAGTTTCAAAACTTACTATACAGTTACCATATTCAAGACAGTATGGTATTGGTGAAGTAATGTTTACATATCAAGTAAACAAAATAATCAAGAAATAGACCCACAGAAATATGACCAAGTTTTTTTTTTTTTTAGACAAAGATGCAAAGGTAATTAAATAGACAAACGAGACCCTTCTCAATAAATGGTTTTGGAACAAGTGGAGATCTTCTGCCAATGAATAGGAAGGAAAATAGTGACCCAAACCACATATCTTATATAAAAAATAACTCCAAATGAACATGCATATAAAAGTAAAAACAATAAACCTGTAGTAGAAAACCTAAGAGAAATTTTCATGGCCTGGAGTTAGGCAAGAGCTCTCAGAAGGGGTACCTAATGCATGTCTAAAGCAAGAAGTCCATAAGAAACTGAACTCCCTAGCAGTTGGAAACTTCTACTAGCAGCATGGTGGTGCACAGCTGCAATCCCAGCGACTGGGAGGCAAGTTCAAGTTCAAGGCCAGTCTCAGTAACTTAGCAAGACACTGGCTTAAAAGTTTAAAAAAAATTTTTTTAAAGGGCTGGGGATGTAGCTCAATGGTGGAATGTTCCTGGACTCAATCCCCAGTAGTACAGAACAAAAACAACAACAACAACAAAATACTCACTTCCACTCTTCTGAAGACATTGCCAAATGAAAACACAAGCTATATAGACTAGAAGAGATAAATTTACAAATCAGATATTTGACTTAGGAGTTGTACTCACATTATATAAAGAAACTTCAAAACACAACATAAGAAAACAACCCAATTGAAAATACACAAAAGACTGCAACAGAGATTTCACCAAAAGATACATGGATGACAAATAAACAAAAATGCTTAATGCTATTAGCCATCAGGTAAATGTAAGTTAAAACCATGATGGGATACTATCCTATACTTATAAAATGGCTAAAATAAGAAAACCTTGAAAATACCAAATATTGGTGAGGATAAGAAGCAAATGGAACTGGTGTGTTGCTCATGAGAATATAAAATGGTGCAGCCACACTGACAGTTTCTGTAAAGCTAAGGGAAAGAAACTTTAAATTCACACAAACACCTGCATGAGAATGTTTGTAGAGCTAATAGTTCTCACAAAACACTGCAAACAACCCAAATGTCCTTCAATGTTTGGATGGTATACACAATGAAAATGAACAAACTACTCACATACTCAAATGCGTAAGGACCTGAGTCTCAAAGACGGTGTGCTAAGTGAATGAAATTAGGCTCATATGCTTTTATTTACCTGGAATTCTCAGAAGAGTGACAGAGAACAGATCAGCAGTTGCCAGGAAGACTATTAATTAGAGAACAAGAGGGTAGTCTTGGGGTACGGCTGGAGTGAACGAAATCTACTGTACCCTGATTCAGCTGGTGGCTACGTGGCTCTACACAAGTGTGAAATCCACAGAATTATATGCAAAAGAAGTAAACAGGAGTCTATGTTGGTTAAAAAAAAAATAACCCAAATAGAAAATAAGAACTGCTTTCAAGTACCTGTCTTCAAGATGGATGTCCATGGAAAGCTGTCCTCCTCCCACTTAATTGTATGCAGTGATATATATCCCTTGTAATGAGAGGGGGTGGGTAATTGGTTCCAGGACCTACCTTGGGTACCCAAATCTTCAACTACCCAATACTTTATGTAAAATAGCAATGGTATATGATTCACAAATAACCCATACATATTCTTCTGTGCACTTTAAATTATCTCTATGTAATTTATAATACTAAATTCAATGCAAATACTACTGTAGTAGCTGTTACCCTTTGTTGTTTAAGGAATAATGACAAGAAATAAACTCTGTATTTGCTCAGTATAGGTACAATTTTATTTTTCAAACATTTTTGATCTGTGGTTGGGTGAATCTGCAGTTGCAGAACCCGCAAATACAGAGGGACCACAATATTTGTTTTCTCAACCTGTCCTTAATAACAATATGAAACAGTCCTCAGGGGTCAGTTATTGTTTCCCCTTATGATAATGATGGCATACAGACACAGTCTGAATAAGAAACAGGGCAAAGAACTGTAGATAGCATGAACTGCATCTTCTCCAAGTACACCCACCTCATCTGGGTTTCAGAGTTTGGTGACTAATTGCTAGCAACCAATTGGTTCACAACAGTGTTTTTTCTTTTTAACTTATTATTCTTTCCAAGTAAAAACTGAGTCTATCATTTGATTATTTTGCAAGCCATTTGATCTTTCTTTACTCATTTCCTTTCCCAACAGAAACCTTCAGGAAAATCAATAACCACTCACAATCTTCTCCTTATCTGGTCTCCTAAACTCTTGGCCATCTAGATTCTGCCATCTCCTGACTGACTCTGAGCTCAATGAAGTCACAGGCATCCCCTCCCACTGACACTTAATCTCAGTCCTCATCAGAGCCTAGGTCCCTGCATCATCTGTCTCCTTCAGCCCCGCTTCCCTCATCTCAATTTTTGCTGCTACAGCATTCTGGGCCATCCCTCAGGGAGTTGGTGTTCCCTAGAATTCACTGAGCTTCCTATGTCCTCACTTCACACACTTCTCCCTGGGCACTTGCTCACTTTCACAACTGCAATACCAAACAGCAGATGATAACAGCAAAACAGCCAGTTAGGTTTTACAGATCGTCTCTTGGTTCCATGACACTGTGCTATGGAACGAAGTGTTTGCATTCCCCTAAAAGTCCTCTGTTGAAACCTAATGCCCAAGGTAGGGCCTATGGGACATGCTTGGGTCATGAGTAAGGAGTCTAATGAATGGGATTAGTGCCATTATAAGATCAGACAGACAATAGAGAGCTTGTGCATTCATATTCATTCTTCTCCTCTCTCTCTCTCTTCCTCTCTATCTCTCTCTCTCTTTTTTTTTCTCTCTCTCTCTCTCTCCCTCTCTCCTCTCTCCTCTCTCCTCCATGTGAAGAAATGGAGATGGCAGCCATCTGCAAGCCAGGAAGAGAGCTCTTGGAACCAACCATGCTAGCACCTTGATCTTGAACTTTACAGCCTCTGGTACTGTGAAAAAAAAGTGTTTATTGTTTAAGCTGCTCAGTCTATGGGGTTCTGGTTACAGTAATCCAAACTGCGATACTGGGTTAAATAGCAAATAAAAATATAGGATGCCTAGTTCAATATGAACTCTGGACAGAATTATGCTAATTTTTTTCATCTTAAGTTCTCATTTTACTGGGCTTCTTATATGTTATCTGGCAACCCTAGACCCTGGGTAAATTCTTAATCCACCCATGATATGATATCCTTAGGAAAATGAGGTAAGGAGAACATCAGATGAATTGGTGATGAAAATGAAAGAGGCAGTCACAGTGAAGGAGCAGTTCCTGCAGTGGCATTAGAAGGCCCAAAATAGAAATTAGTGCCACCTGTGCTTTGATGATTTAGATCCTTTCTGAACCCTGGTCTCCTGAAGGGCAAGAAGCCCCTCATAATAGCATCCCCCAGGTGGCTGCCCTCATCAGCCCTTCATTATACTCTCACCCAATATGGAAGCTAATCTTTGCTCCTTACTCCAAACTACAGAGTGGCTATAGATTCCAGATCCCACTTTGAGAAATACTCAAAGAGCCAGCATCTCTGGCCGGAGGTTGGGTTCGACCACTTCGGTTGCGGGACTTGAAGAAGTCTTTGAATCTTGCTGAGTCGCATCATAAAATGAGCCAATAAGTCCTGTCCTATCCTCTTCACACTTCAACTGGACAACTGTGCGTTCGTGCCTGCAAAGGCAATTTGTAAAAGGCCCTTCAAACAGTAATTGTTCTTATAGTCTTCACAACTAACCAAGTCACACCATATAGTACCCCAAACTCACCTTTTCTTCCCTCATTCTGCTCCTACCACTGGTCACCACTCCTCCCCATTCCATCACTGACAGGTGTCTTAAATGCCCTTCTCTTCCTGTTCCCAGCTCACAGCCTCCTTCCTACAGCAGCTCAGAACCTTCTCTTCTTGCATCTGTACAATTACCATGGCCTAACCCACCTGTCTCCCTGCACCTTTGAAGGGCAGGCATGCCACTTCACACAGCTGTCAGAGCTTAGTCTTCTAAGACAAGAGCCAATAATCTCTCATAGATCCTCCACTGCCTATGGCTAGGGCCCCTGGTGAGCAGCACATCTGTGTGAATGTCCATATGAGATCCTGCCCAGCTATTCTCTCTGCTGGACTGCCAACACTCACTATTCTATAGATAAGTCTCCTTTCTCAAATACCTCTGTGACTGGCTCCTGCTATCCTTTCATGCATTTCCTACCCAGAGCTCCTAGACCCAGGCACAAACTCAAGGACAAGTGGCCCTGGGCTCTTGCCTCTGGGATGCTCAGCAGATGCCCTCTGCCCACAGTAACACAGCTCCATGCCCACTCACTTCGTTACATACTCCGCATGCAGTTGGTGTGCTTAGTGTCTGAATTCCAAGTGAACATTTCCAGTAACCCACAGAATTAATGTGAGTAGCAGTGACCAGAACAAACAACAAGAAGTAATTACCTTTTAGTGCCAGGAAAAATGATGTCTTCCTTTGAGAAACCAGAACGTGTCCTACTTTCAATAATGGGAACCATGGAAATTATTTGTTTCCCTTTTGCCCAGCTTGTCAGACACACAAAGATAAAACTGATGCTCAACCACAGCACACAGCTTTGCCTTCATGGTTAATATCCCTCTTCACTGTGGTTTTTTTTTTTTTTTTTTTTTTTTGGCCTGGTATTCTGTTTCTATTTTTATTAAACTTCTTGCATCCCAGCCCTATACCAAGGCCTTGGCAAAACAGATGGGGTACAGAGAAAAATGGCAGCATGCAAAAGGGACAACAGATGGAGAGACGAAGGTGCTAGAATGAGAAATTCTCCACTTGAGCAGTAGCAACCTTGGGGTGTCCATATTTCCATCTGAATCGGAGAGGTTACAATGGTTCAAGGTGGACCCTTGTACTGTGCAAACACAGTCAAAGGTATATGCCAATCAGAGGAACAACAGAACAGGCAAGTCACAATGCCAGCTATACATATCATATCCTGTTAGCTACCAAAAGACAGTAAGTGCCATCAGCCACTCTGACTTTTAAATCTGATTGTTGCCAGGCATGGTAGTGCATGCCTATATTCCTAGCAACTCTGGAGGCTGAGGCAGGAGGATTGCAAATTGAGGCCTTGTCTCAAAATAAAAAAATAAAAAGGGCTGGGGATGCAGCTCAGTGGCAGAACATTGCTGGGTTCAGTTCTAGTTACACACACACACATACACACATGTGGCAAGAAATCTGATTGTTAATTATTGGGAAACATGGGTTCAGAGGAGTCTATCAAATTGGAAGTCTAGGCCAGCTGATCACTAGGCTCCTTCCCATCAGGGATCATGTGAAATCCAAAATGTCACAGCTTAGGTAGTCAAGGACAAGTGGGAAAAATTTGTTGATGTCATTAAATGATTTATGCTCAGCCTTCCTTTAAGTCTTGTCTCAACCCAGAAGTCAATTTAACCACCCACCCTTAAATAAATTCAGATACAAAGATCAAGGGATATGAATGATGTGCATCACCTTTCTATAGCTCAAATGTGAGTCCGTCACTATGCTGCTGGAACCATTCTGGGGCTCCCTACTGCCTGTACGACCTTTCCAGTGCCATCCCTCACAATCTCAGCCTTCTCCCCTCTTTGTAGGCTTTGGGAAGACTAAATTACTAAAATAATGACACTCGCAACTGACACACTAAATGATACTCCCCTGAGATATCTGGGATGACTCCCTGCTTGCTGTCAAGCAAGCTCCTCTCTCTGCCTGTGCACCCTGACCTCCTGTCTAAGCTCCAGCGTACTTCCTCCAGCAGAGGCCTCCGATGAGATGTGGGTGCCCTTCCTTCTGGTCTTGTCTCTCCCATAGCAACTTCATATGCACTGCACAAAAGAAACCCTGCCTCTGTACTCCTCGCAGAGAGCCAGGTTGCCAGCATCTAGCACAGTGTCTCTCTCATGCCAGGGGCTGGGTAAAAGTCAGGTCATGAGTGAGGGAACAGGTGGCTGACTAGCTACAGGGAATACTAAGAAAAGGAAAGAGGAAACCCCGGCTAGAGCAGATGAGCCACGTGAGAAGCAGAGATCACAGAGTAAGATAAGATGCTTCACCCACAGCACACCAGGGAGATGAGTGCAGAAGCCACAGAGACAGAACAGACATCATCAGGGGGACTATAAGCAAGGCTGAGCCACATCTACCACATATGAGGGGAATTTGAGTGATAAGAAGATACAGACATGTAATACAAGGACACATCCCCAACATAACCAGAAGGGAAATCATGGAGACCAAATTGTCTTTGATAGTCTCAGCCAATAGTTCCAGCTTTAAGAATCATGATAACACTAGGCACAGTGGCGCACACCGGTAATCCCAAAGAATCAGGAGGTGGAGGCCGGAGGATCACAAGCTGGAGTCCAGCCTGAGTAATTTAGCAAGAACCTCAGCAATTTAGCAAGACCTTGTCTCAAAATAAAAAATAAAAAGGGCTGGGGATTTAGCTCAGAGGTAATGTGCTCCTGGGTTCAATCCCCAGTACCAATAAAATAAAATAAAATAAAATAAATGATCTCAACTATAAAAAGTTACTTTTAACACAATCTGGGAAATGTAGGTACAGATAGGGACTTAAATGCCACTGAGAACATCATTGTTAGTTTTAACACAAGGCTAAGGAGGTGATCGCTATGAGGAAAGTCATCCTCATTAGCTAGCACATGCAAGTATTCATGAACAAAATGACAGCTTTTGGGGTTTTTGTTTTGAAATGTTCAAGACAAAAAAAACATAAATAATCAAATAACAGATGAAACTAAATTAACAAAATGTTAAATTTTGTCAAAGCTTGAAAATGGGTCCATGGTGTACGTTAGGCTATGTGCTCTATCTTAATGTACACTTGAAATTTCCATAATTCATTTTACATCATTTAAAGATATCCACTGAATAGAATTAAATGAATCTTCAAATCAATAGCCGTTTATTGTTGATTAGTGAAGTCCCCTGAAAAGTGATCTGTTCCAAAATTTGATTCTAAGTACCTAATCATTTAGAGGGAGCATTGTTTAAATATAAGTAATAATAATGAAAAAAGAAAACTGCCAAATCAGAGGCTAAGAAATATAATTTGGCCAACCTAACTCAATATGTATTCTTTTTTTTTTTTTTTTTTTTGGAACCAGAGATTGAACTCAGTGATACTCGACCACTGAGCCACATCCCCAGCCCTATTTTGTATTTTATGTAAAGACAGGGTCATTTACCTCCTAAAACCTGGTGTTAGTAAAACACTTTATTTGCTGAGGCAAATAGCATTCTTCTGTACTTCCAGGAATTGCTCCCTTCTGGCTACTTCAAGAAGGTATGCATATTTGCTGCCAGCTACCAGCCTGGGGCAGAAAAGCTCAGTGTGGCCTGTGGGGAGGCATCCTCACATTTGAGATCATGTTCCTTTCCTCCCTTGTCCACATGCCAGAGCTTGGGAAGGGAAATTCCTCCCCATCATGATGGCCAACTCATTGTCATTCCTGTGAGTCCCCAGTAAAGAGGACTTGGACCTTCCAAGGATATCCAGGCAACCCAGGCTTGGGAGCAATGCTCACCTGAAGTTAAGGTTGCTGCCTGGTCACTGTGATTCCACTTCTTCTTGAGCAAGACAATTTTAGAACTAAAGAAGTAAGTCACTAGGGCTGGGGATGTAGCTCGATTGGTAGAGTGCTTGCCTCCCATGCACAAGGCCTTGGGATCAATCCCCAGCACCACCAAAATAATAAATAAATAAATAAAAGAGAGAGAGGTAAGTTACTAAAGATAGGCTAGACACCTGATCAAAGTTTTTAACCTTTAAAATTTGATAAACTTGGCACACATTAGAAATTAAACACTGACCCAGCAACTACAATTCTCATCCATGGGTAGTAGAATGTAAAAGGGTATAACTGCTTTGGAAAACAGCCTAGCAGTTTCTTAATACATTAAACCTACAAAATCCATGTGACTCAGCCATTCCACTCCTAGGTATTTATCCAAAAGAAAAAGAGATAAAGATTAAATGGCTAGATGCCCTAAGAGCACACCTGTAATCCCAGCTACTCAGGAGGCTGAGGCAGGAGAATTACAAATCTGAGGCCAGCTGGGGCAACACAGCAACACAACATCTCAAAATAAAAATAAAAAGAGCTGGGGATGTAGCTCAGCAGTACAGTGCTTGTCTAGCATACACAAGGCCCTGGGTTCAATCCATAGCACTGGGGAGGAAAAAAAAAAACCTATACATAAATGATCATAATAGCCTTATTCATAATAGCCAAACTGGAAACCACCCGAATGTCTGTCAACAGGAGAATAAATAGGTAATTGTTGTGGCGAGTGAAACACTGCTCATCAATAAAGAGAAATGAACTCAAGAAATACCACAATATGGGGCTGGAGTTATGGCGCAGCGGTAGTGTGCTCACCTCGCACGCGTGAGGCACTGGGTTCGATCCTCAGCACCACATAAAAATAAAATAAAGATATTCTGTCTGCCTACAACTAAAAAAAAATGTTTAAAAAAAAAAAAAAAAAGAAAAGAAATACCACAATATGAGTAAATATCAAAACCATTATGTTTAGTGAAAGAACTAGACAGAGAGAGCGAGCGAGCTGCAGTACAATGCCATATATGGGAGAGAAGGGAGGAGAGCAGGGGAGAGATCTCAGTGGTAGATCCTAGGGCAGAAGAGGAGGAATGGATGAATTACAGAGAAGCATAAGGGAGCTGTTAACAGTGATTTAAAAAAAAGAAAACAAAACAAAAACCTCTTTATCTTGATTGTGATTTTGAGGATGTAATCATATGCCAAATTTGATATTCATCATATTGTATGCTTTGAAGATATACAGTTTATCGTACATAAATATGCCTCAGTGAAGGTGTTTTAAAAATTCAGTACACCTTTCAATCACACAGAAGAAGAAAGAAATTGCTTGAAAAGAACTTAATCTTCAAAATAAAAATGGCATGAGAGATACAATCTATACATGAGAATCAACGGAAATTCAAACTACAAGACTAGTTATTCCTCCTTAGTAAGGAACACTGGATCATGCACTGTATTATCAGTGTATGAACCACAGTCCCTTAGCCTGTAGAAATTTAAGTTTTTATCAGTCAATAACTTCTTTTTTTTTTTTTTTTTTGGTACTGGAGATTGAATTCAGGGGCACTCAACCACTGAGCCACATCCCCAGCCCTATTTTGTGTTTTATGTAAAGACAAGGTCTCAGTTGCTTAGCGCCTCACTGTTGCTGAGGTCAATAACTTCTTTAGTCTTTTTTTTCTTATTTATTCATTTGTTCCTTTGTCTACACAAAGTTTTTTCTACATTTGATTCCCCTAGCTTCTAACTAAACCATGACACCCTTGGGGCCCAGGAATATATACATGTTTTTGTATCCCCTCAGTTGTACTTCCATTCTTATAGCTGTGCCCAATATATATAGAATTAAGAGTCTTAAATGTACCACTTCTTCAATAAAAGCTATTTCAAGGTTTATGTTTAAAAATACTGCTCAATAAAATACAGCCCAGGGGCTGGAATTGTAGCTCAGTGGTAGAGCGCTTGCCTCACAAGCGTGAGGCACTGGGTTCGATCCTCAGCACCACATAAAAATAAATAAAATAATAAAGATATTGTGTCCATCTACAACTTAAAAAATATTTTTAAAAAATTAAAAAAATAAAATAAAATACAGCCCAAAAAGTAATGCTGCAAGTTTTGGAACTTGCATGGTCAGTGAGGTAGACCAGCCCTTTAGGACTGTCACTGATAGGTTATTTTGCAATGCAAACAGGACATGCTGGGACAATGAGGTGTAGGACATATTCCTGGGGCCAAGGGTTCACATTCTTTTTAACTCTCACATGCCCCTTGCCTTCTGCTAGTCAGAGTTTTTTATCATGTGCAAGAATTGCCAACACTAGAGTGCTCAATCTCACAAGTGTCTGTACTTCTCCATACCTTTCACTCTTCTTTTTTGATCAAGGAAAAAAAAAAAAAGCCCACCATTGAATAAACTTCCAAGGGTCTATTTACATGAGCTAGTCTTGGTATGATACTCACAGCTACCGCCTGGCTCTGATGTGGGTCTGATAGGGATGTTATATTTAAGATCTGCTTCAGCAAAACCATTTTCTGAGAATGGTTCTCATAAAAATAAACTGGACTCATCTGAGCCTCACCCTACAAGTAGAACTCATTGCTCCTCCTTCTTTGGATATCCTGAAGCACTCTGCACATATTTCTGTGACAGTCCTTGTCCTAATAACTTGTTAGAGATGCATTTTCCCTTCTGTATCACAGACTTAGGGAAGGAACACCCAAGATATCATACATATATGAATTCTAACTGGTGCCATCTGTTTTTAGAAAAATCATGTCCCAATTAAGTAAATTTTTAAATGGTCCTACATCAGTAAAAATTAGTCTTTTTTTTTTTTTTTGGTGCGAGGTATTGAACTCAGGCGCACTTGACCACTGAGCCACATCCCCAGCCCTATTTTGTGTTTCATTTAGAGACAGGGTCTCACTGAGTTACTTAGAGCCTTGCCATTGCTGAAGCTGGCTTTGAACTTGAGATTCTCTTGTCTCAGCCTCCCAAAGTGCTGGGATTATAGCATGTGCCACTGCGCCCGCCTAGTCATTTAATTTTTAAACCTCCATAATATTTAGTATAGAAGGAAATATGACAAAACTTTAACATGGAGACAATCACACACGTATCATTTTAATTTACAGTTTGTCTTAAGAGGGAAGATGATTGATTCAATGAGAGCAAACAAAATTTTAAAAAAATAAGTGTGGCTTTATGTTCCTTTTTCTTAATCAAAGTATTATTTTACACAAGTTATATATCTCATGTCTTGAAGAATGATTTGTAAAAGTTTTTTTTTCTTCATAAAAATATTCTGCAGAAACACAATTGAAATAAATGTCCCTGAAAATATTTCACAAAATAGTTTTTATTTCATAGTAGATACCTGCAAAGGCTTTAGAATCACTTTGATTTTGCTGATCGCTCATTGCAAGGCGCTAAGTATAACAAGAAGCTTGCTTGCAATCTGGGCTCAACTGTGCTTTCTCTAAGTAAGGGCATAAAGCATGTAAAATTTTTAATAAAAATATATATTTCTTGAAGAGGATATTTTTGTTAGAGTGTAATTATGCTCCATATAGGTTTTGTTGTTGTTGTTTTTCCTTTGTTTGTTTTTTTTACGGGGGGGGGAGGTTGTTTTGTTTGGTACCAAGGATTAAACTCAGAGGTGGTTAACCACTGAACCACATCCTCAGCCCTTTTTATTTTTTATTTTGAGGCAGGGTCTTGTTAAGGCTTTGAATTTGCAAGCCTCCTGAGGTGAGCTGCCAGGAGGGATTACAGGCGTGCACCATCATGCCTAGCTTAGTTTTTTTATTTTGTTTTGTTTTTGTGGTTTTTTTAAGACCAGACTGGTCTTCCTGGGAGTTGGACCAATATGTAATAGGCATTTCAGGAATTGATGCGGGAGGATAAAACACTAACAGATGAATGAATTGATCATATTTAACCAGGACTGGGTGTCTGAATCACCTAACAACTCTTTGGCACACTTAGCTGAGTCCCACCCCATGCTGGTTCCATCAGGATCAGGGAAGAGCCTAGTTATGTCTTATTCAAAAGCTGCTTGTAACTTTGAAACACAGCTCTGGTTAAAAATCACCAGCAGGGAATGGAGCTCTCATGTTTATTTAGGTAGACTCAGCATCAAGGCTGAATGATCATACCATTCTTATTCCAGACAGGGCAATTTGGTGATGAAAATGGACGTTATCAGGATTACACCAGGACAAGAGGTGTAGGTTGGACTGTCCTAAATTGAGACATCTGGTCATTTTTCAACACTTGAGAGGTTTCTTTGGTAGTGGTGGTAGTGGTAGGGTTTCTTTTGTTGCTGTTGTTTGTTGTTTGTGTGTGTGTTTTGTTTTGGAGAGGGCTTTTTTTTTTAATGGCAGGGAAATTTTTTATTCTTAGAACATATGTAAGCAACAGCTCATACTTGTATAAATAAAATTGCCACATGCAGCTCATTACACAAAAACACCAACTTTTAGAAAGTTTGTACCAGTGTCACCACCAGTGGAATTTGGATATCAAAGTCTCCTCTTCAGAGGTCCCTCCAAGCATGTTCTTCATGAGCCTTCAGTTCACTCAAGTTGCTTTGGAAAAGGCACATGTTTTCTCCTAATCTTTTCAAAAGTTGGGGCCCAACTCTCCTCCTCTGAGTGACAACTAGATTTACTTACTTTTGACATGTAGAATATGAGGCCAGTGAATGCGTAACTTCTAAGGCTATGCCAGGAAAGGCCTCAAAGGCCTCAAAGCTTAGGTTCCTCCTTCCCTTCCTGCTCTACAGGCATTGGCACACACCACATTGTGAGGACGCTCAAACCAACATACAAAGAGCTCCACGTGGCACAGAATGAGGCATCCTGCCAAAAGTTAGCAAAAACTGAGCCAGCTTCCATTTACTTTAAATGACTCTAAGCTCAGCTGAAACCTCATGAAAAACCTGAGTCAGAACCATCCAGTAGAACTGTTACCCCATAAGCTGCTAAGATTTAGGGAGATTTGCTACATAGCAATAGATAACTAGTACTTGCAGTCTTCAACTCTATCACTTTTGTGATAAGGCATGCTTTTATGAGGTCATCTGCTAATTGGGGCTACTTGTGCAGCTTGTTGCCCATGTAGGGGCACGCATAGGCAAGGTATTCTTCTCCCAACATCTCTGATCACCTAGAGAAATGGGCTCAGACCACACAGGGTCAGCCCTGGGAACTCGTGCCAATGCAGAAGACATGAGCAGCGCAGACCATCTCATCACTTTTTTTTTTTCAGTGCAGAAATCACACCAGGACATCTCTGAGCTACATCCTGAGCCCCGCTTCATTACTCTTTTTTGTTTGTTGGTTGGTTGGTTTGTTTGTTTTGGTACTAGGGATTGAATTTAGGGGCACTCAACCACTGAGCCACATTCGCAGCCCTATTTTGTATTTTATTTAGAGACAGGGTCTCACTGAATTCCTTAGCTGTTGCCTCACTGTTGCTGAGGCTGGCTTTGAACTTGTGATCCTTCTGCCTCAGCCTCCAGAGCTGCTGAGATTACAGACGTGTGCCACCATGCCCTGCCCACTTCATTACTCTTAATCAGTCCATGGACCATTCTCCATCTGGAAAATGAAGAGGGGAAAATGCCTGCCTGCAGGCTCATGAGCTTATCATGAAATTCAGATACAAATGTAGGTTCAAGACTTTGAAAGCTATAAAACATTACATAAATATAATTTTACAGTAAATAGATCCTAATACTGCATATAGCATATTCTTAGCCTACCTCTGTAGGTAATAGTAATGAATAGGACACATTTTATAAAGAAAAGCAAGATACTATGCTGTCAAAATTCTGAGCAAGCTTGGAGTGGCCTTATTGGAGCAAAATATAGAGGGCACAGAGGCTCAAGGGTCCATGCATTTCTCCTAGCATGTAGTTCCTTTCTCCTATCTCAACTTTCCTCTCCCAATATCACGCTAAGCGAAGTAAGCCAATCCCAAAAAACCAAATGTTGAATGTTCTCTCTGATAAGTGGATGCTGATCCATAATGAGAGAGAGGACACGGGGAAAATGGAGGAACTTTAGTCAGAGGGGAGGGACAGGGAAAGGGGTATGGGTGTAGTAAAGATGGTGGAATGAGATGGACATCATAGTCCTAGCTTCATGTATGACTGCATTTATGATGATTCTACATCACATACAACCAGAGAAATGAAAAGTTGTGCTCCATCTGTGTACAATGAATCAAAATGCATTCTGCTATCATGTATACCTAAGTAGAATAAATAAATTAAAAAATAAAATTAAAATAAAGTAAAAATAAATTCCTCTCCCACTCCTACATCAGGATACTCTCCTCCCAGATTCCCTTCATCAAAATCATTGTTCATAGAGTCAAGAAGTGTTATCTAAACAGCACTCCCTAAGCTACAGATGATGTGGACCAAAAAAACCAAAGGCTAGGTGTTAGTGGTGAGCACCTAGCAACATTCCTCTATGCCCTGGAGTCATACAGCCTACTTTCCCAAAGAGGAGCCAACAGAACCTCCCATGGTCTATATGCACGTGCATACACACACACACACACACACACACACACACAGTCCTTATGGGGTTGGACATTTTTAATTTTTTGTGGTACTGGGTATTGAACTCAGAGTACTCTACCACTGAGCTGTACCCCAGCCATTTTTAAATTTTGAGACACAGTCTCTCAATAAGTTTCCCAGGCTGCCCTGGAATTTGTGATCCTCCTGCCTCAGCCTCCCAAACCACCGGGATTACAGCTGTGCACTATTGCACCCAGCTGGGATTGGGCATTCTTAAGACACTGAGAAATGCAGTGAGTCTGCTTGAAAATGTCACGTGCATCCATGTCTCACTGCCTGGCTGCCTTGAAGGTGTGGAATTTGCTGTTAAGAAAGTCTTATGTTTCAAAGAACTTGTGCAAATCTTCTGCTTCAACATCACTGTGGAACAGAAAAGCAAATTGACAAAGACTACAGTAATCCAGATTTTATTTATCTTCTCCTGTCTGCCTTTCTTCTTAAAATCACAAATTTCAAACTGACTGCAGGATTAATCTCCAGTGTATTGGCACAGGTGCCAGGGGGACTGACCCATGGCCTGTCTGGAACTTGCTGAAGAATATGTGTGGCCCTGGGCTCAGGGTTGGCTGGCAGTCCTGCCCAGAGAAAGACAAAGCCTATCACATAACAACAGAAATGGTGCCCAGGGAGCAGCATTATACTGCTTCTGGGTCACAGGTATAGGCTTTTATCCTCCTCCCAGTGACATGCTCCACACTAGCATCCAGCAATTGAATAAAAGAATGAATTTCTTCAGACTCTTCCCTCCCCTCCACTCAGCTCAGTCAAGGACACTGACCTCACTCTATCTCAGCCACACTCTCTCCACCATGGTCACCCGGCATTCGCCAAGCAGAGCTTCAAGACATCAATCCTTTCTTCCCATTTATGATGCAGGTAGTTAGGCCAAGCCCTTGTCCCTTGAGGCTGGGTCATGGCCATCTTAGCTGTCCCAGCTGGTCTTCACCCTCTCTTCCCTCCTCTCCTTCTTCCTACACTCTGGCATCAATGAAATATATATTTTATATATGTTTTTGTACCAAGGATTGAACTCAGGGGCACTTGACCACTGAGCCACATCCTCAGCCCTATTTTGTGTTTTATGTAGAGACAGGGTCTCATTGAGTTGCTTAGCGCCTCGCCATTGCTGAGACTGGCTTTGAACTCGCAATTCTCCTGTCTTAGGTCCCTAAGTGCTGGGATTACAAGCTTGCGCCACCATGCCCGGCTTAATGAAATATTTTAAGGACAACTTTTGCCCACCAGTGTGGTGCTCTCCCTATGCTAGGGGATGCTTATGAAATAACCATAGACTGCCTGCCTAGTTAGCAAAGGTCAACAATCTGGCCTCACCCCCAGCGTCAATTTGGAGGGGTCACATAAATAAGGCATCATTCCCAGCAGTTCAGTCTTTATAAGAATTTCTGCTCTAAGGCATTTTGTCTTAGTTCATTTTCTCCAACTGTAATTGAATACCGCAGACTGGGAAATTTACAAAGAACAGAGGTTTATTTAGCTCATGATTCTAAAACCTGGAAGTCGAAGTGCACAGCACCCCTATCTTCTTGGCATCCAGGGAAAACCTTGTGCTATATCATAACATGGCAGAAGGCAACACATGGAGAGAAAGAAGTGTCTAGTTAGGGTTTCTCTTCCTCTTCTTACAAACCTACTAATGCTGTCTTGGGGACCCTACCCCATGACTTCATCAAACTCTAATTACCTCCCCAAATCTCAACCTCCAAACACCATCAATACATGATTTGAGGGATTAAGTTTTCAACACATGAAACTTGGAGGAACACATGTGAACCAAAGCCACATTCTAATGCTAAAGTACAATGATAAAACCATTATTTTTTTCCCCAAATGTCATAATTCTGGTGATAATCATGCTTTCAAACTACAAGAACTTAACCTGAGTTCTTTTCACAACTTGATATTGAAGCACTACTAATATTTTAGAAGACATTACACAGGACACAAAGCATAGTTATCATAGCATAGTTATCAGAGCATGTTTAAAACATCTTAACGTTCTACCAAACAATTGGGGAATCATTTTATGGCATGTGTGAAATCACTACTTCAATATTCCCAGTGTAATGCTAAACTTGTGATAAAGATATATCACTGATAGGATTATATTCTCAGAAATAAGTCCCTTTTTTCCATCACTGCCACAGAAACCTGTATTACCTAAATCAGAATGTTATACAAAACAACAAATACTAAAATTTGTCCTAGCTCATTACAAAGGTAATATAATAGACCATAATTTCAGGTTAATGCTTTTATATTCACTTGCAGAACACAGACATATGTAAAAATGCTTTCTACTCCTTTATAAAATCTGGAAACATAAAATATAGTTGAACATGGAAAGGAAAGTCCATTATTCAAAACCAGCCATCAAGTCACTGTGCCCATCTGACTGAAAAGTATTGCTGGTGGTGATGGGAAGGTACACCACCCCAATCCTCATGGACAGGAGACACTGAAACAGAGGCAAGGCAAACTCTTAATCACTCCTGCTCTTACATGTTACATGTGACAAACACAGACATACTGTTTTAGTCAGCTTTTCTGCTCTGTGACTAAAAGGCCTGACAAGAACAATTTTAGAGGAGGAAAAGTTTATTTGGGGGCTCTTTGTTTCAAAAGTCTCAGTCCATAGATAGCCGGCTCCATACTTCAGGGCTCAAAGTCAGGCAAAACATCATGGAGAAAGAGTGTGGCAAAGGGAAGCAGCTCACATGATGATCAGAAAGCACAGAGACTCTGCTCGCTAGATACCAAATATATACCCCAAAGGCATACCCAGTGACCCACCTCCTCCAGCCAGACCCTACCTATCTTCAGTTGCCACTTAGTTAATCCCATCAGGGGATTAATTTACTGATTGGGTTGAGGCTCTCATAACCCAATCATTTCTCCTCTAAACCTTCTCATATTGTCTCATGCATTAGCTTTTGGGGGACAACTCACATCCAAACTATAACACATACCTTTCAAAATTTAGCTTATCTACTGATCTAAATCAAAGTAAAATATACAAATGTCCTCTGATCTGTTCTGTCTCAGTCCCTTCTTACACTTTTCCCACTGGATGTCCACATTTGCTCAGTAATTTAGAGAGTAACCAGACAATCATTTTTAAGAAATTATATACTACCTTCACGTGTTTAGAATAAGTGAAAACATGTCATCACACCAATAAATATTTGGTGTTATAAAAATACTGCCCCCATCCAAGTAAAAATGTTATGCAAATGTGTAGCCCCGCCAGCATGTGAGTTTATCCTTAAAATCAGACCAGTTTAAAAATAAGCCAGTCATTACTTCCCATTAAGCTCCTTGGTTAAAGTCTCATCCTTGACATAAGAATAATGCATAAGTTTGAACTCAGAAAATGAAAAAAATAAACATTAAGAAAACATTTCAGGGGCTGGGGCTATAGCTCAGTGGTACAGTGCTTGCCTAGCATGTGTGAGGCACTGGTTTCAATCCTCAGCACCACATATAAATAACAAATGAATAAAATAAAGATCCATCAACAACTAAAAAAAATATTTAAAAAAAAAAGAAAGAAAAAAGAAAACATTTCAGCCAGGCGCGGTGGCACACACCTGTATTCCCAGCGCTTTGGGAGGCTGACAGGAGACTCACGATTTCAAAGCCAGCCTCAACAATGGCGAGGCACTAAGCAACTCAGTGAGACACTATCTCTAAATAAAACACAAAATAGGGCTGGGGATGTGGCTCAGTGGTCGAGTGGCCCTGAGTTTAATCCCTGGTAGGAAGGAAGGAAGGAAAGAAGGAAAGAAAGAAAGAAAAAGAAAAGAAAACATTTCAAATATGTAATTTTCCTGTGGGGTTGCCATGGCTCATCTAACAAGCAATGTTTTCCATAGACCAACAGTTAAAATAGAGAGTCGAAGATATATCTTCCACCTTTGCCTAAATCATCTACAACAATTGATTATAACAGTTGTAACTAAGGCTTCTGCACAGTAAGTCACACATCATACAAAGGGATAAACTCCTTTTATGAATGTGATTAAAACCAATGTTTAAAAATAAATAGTTTGAGGGGGCTGGGGTTGTGGCAGAGTGCTCACCTAGCACATGTGAGGCCCTGGGTTAGATCCTCAGCACCACATAAAATAAATAAAAAATAAAGGTATTATGTCCATCTACAACTAAAAATATATTTAAATAAATAAATAAAATAAATAGTTTGAGGGATGTGCCACTTGCACAAACCCTGGGAGGTTCAAGAACACGCTCAGGAAGTTCAAAACTGGGTGCTTAATACATTGAACTTGAAGAAAGAAGGCCATGGTTTCTCTATTCCACATGTCTAAATGCAAGATGTAATATAGGTATTGTTTGGATCAAGAATGTCCCCCAAAGGCCCATGTGTTAAAGACTTGGTCCTAAGCTTGGTGGTATTGGGAGGTGATATAACCTCAGAGAGGCAGAACCTAGTGGGAGGAAGTTAGGTCATTGGGGGCATTCCTTGAATAGGATATTGGGACCCCTCTCTTTCTTCTCTCCTAGCTTCCCAGCTGCCATGAGATAAACAACTTCCTCTGTCATGCACTCCCCACCATGATGTGTTGCGTTAGCCCAAAGACCCTGGGGCCAGGCAACAATTAACAGAAACCCCTGAAACTGTGAGCCAGAATAAACCTTTTATCCTTATAAATTGATTGCCTTAGGTATTTTGTCACAGTAACAGAAAGCTGACTAATACGATAAGGACAGATGGACCCAAGGAGCACAAGCAACACCAGGCACAATAACCCAACAAGCACCACTTCTTCTCTCTTCTGTTCAGCAAGTCTGTCCTAAGACATCAACCCTTGGAAACCGTGCTAGTGTCAAGCATGCCCCTGTCAACAAAACCCACTGAAGGGAAGAGGCAATGAAAGAATCATCCAGCTCATTAGTGAGACACAGCGTAGTTCAATGGCTGCCTAAAGTTACCCATGCACACAAAAAACCACAATTAGCATTTGTGAGTTTGGGTTCTGCAAAGCTTCTACTTTGAAAGGAGCTCATTTATTGGGCAAAGCAGATCTCTGTGCTTTCATTACATGTATCGGCGCAAAACAAAGTGAGCTGAGTCACCTCTACTACAAAAGGGGAGGCTTTTCAATGTTTATTAATTCATAAGCCAGGATCAAGGCAGAACCTCTTACTGGAGGGGGCAGGAAAGTCTGGGTTCAGCTCCTAATATTAATTCATAAATGCTTCATGTGTTCTCAGCAAATGCTTGAGGTATGGTCTTCTACCAAACACCATACATTTCTTTTAAAATGTTCAGCTCCTGATATTAATTCATAAATGCCTCATCCGTTCAGCTCCTGATGTTAATTCATAAATGCTTCATCTGTTCTCAGCAAATGCTTGAGTATGATCTTCTACCAAACACCATACATTTCTTTTAAAAAATTAAAATTCCACTGAAAATGCATCAGGAATTATGCATTCTAGAAATGTAATAGTGCTGTTTCAAACAAACATATGAAGACAGGAAGCTACTGTATTAGGAAGAAGTCACAAGGACATTTGCAAGTGATTGCTTCTTTAGCAAAATGCTGTGAGAAACTCTACCAGTTCAGAAATACAGCAGAGAGATAACATTAGCCCCTCTGCAGGAAGCCAGAGTAGAGGCTCTAGCAAAGGAGAATTTGGAAACTGAGTTCTGTGTTCTAGTTGGTGTGGCAGGATGGCAAAGGTATGAGGAATCAGACACTGGACTCCAGACTAAAGAGTCATGTGATAAGCAGATTAAATTCTTCATATTAAACACTTTTATATGCACTTTCAATGAAAATATATATATATATATATTTTTTTATCAACCATCTTTACTATACCCATTTTGTGCAAAGTTAGAAAAATTATGATTGTAACAATTTTTTCTATTTGCCTCAACAAATGTTTTCAGTGAACAGTGTGTACAGCTTCTGAAAATTTGTTTTTTCTGTTATGTTTGATAACATGTATTAAAATGCAATTTTTGGGAAAAATAAATAAATAAATAAAAATGAGAAAAAAAAATAAAAAAAAAAAGAGTCATGTGATAATATTGCCTACAAATGGAGAGGACAGTTACTGTCCTGCTGACTTCAGAGTGCCCCTACAGGAAGGTCAAACCTCCTCCACAGGTATGTGAGGACTACCCGTCAGCAAGAAAGTAACATCACCACAAATGAACACAGCTCGGAAATGAGGGGAATCCTTGTGAAGAGCACTTTCATTTTCTCCATTCAGAAAAATTTATAACCGAAAAACCTATCATTCCAAAAATGTAAAATATTAAGTAAAAATAAATTGACAAATAAGGTGATATTCCAAAGAAATATCTTTTCAACTTAGTCTAATTTCCAAAGTAGCTTTCCTTACTTTTCAAAACATTGTGAAATTCACACACTAACTCCATTCAGAACACTTTTTTTGACTATGGATCATTCCATTAAAACCAATTGAATATATCTGAGAAGTGGTAAAGAACAGCAATTTAGGGGGCTGTTACAGCCTGAGAAATACTCAGACTTCAGCACCCCAATTAACAGTTTTCAAATAAAATCCAGAGATTAGGCAAAAGTCAAAGAATATCTAAAATTCATTTTTGCCAGACACGGTGGTGCACGCCTATAATCCTAGCACTTTGGGAAGCTGAAACAGGAGAATCGCAAGTGCAAAGCCAGCCTCAGCAATGAAGAGGCACTAAGCAACTCAGTGAGACCCTGTCTCTAAACAAAAACACAAAATAGGGCTGGAGATGCGGCTCAGTGGTCTAGTACCCCTGAGTTCAATCCCCAGTACCAAAAAAATTAATTAATTAATTAAAATAAAATAAAATTCACTTTTTATGAGTGGTATTGTTAAAACACTGGTAACCATTATGATGTAATAAGTGGTTTAGGCCCCAAGTAGGAGGTACAAAGTTCCACTTCTACCCAAAACCAATTCTACATGATAATTATAGGCAGCATGATAGATGGGTGGGTAGACGGATGGGGAGTCTTAGCAAGAACCTACTCTCTGAGGCAAATGTTTAGATCCGATTACAGCCAATCTGTCTATATCCAACCTAATGGTTTCTTTATTGAATATGAGTGAATTTTTCTCTTACTTAGTGGAGTTGTAGCCAACAAAACTATATTCAGAAACTAAAAAATGAGCCATCTGAACAAAAGTATACATTTCTACTTAATTTTCACTCCCACCCAAGACTATTTTTAAACACAACTCCAAAACCATTAAGTTTAGAAAAACACTGTCAGAATTGATTTGGGAATCTGTGGCTTGCAGCTTTACCAAGTGCCTGAAGTTAGCTTTAACCTCATGCCAACCCACCACTTACACACACACACACACACACACACACAAAGGGGTTTTCTCCTCCAGTTCCTTAACTATAGTTTGCCATTTAAAGCGTTGAATTGTTTGAGATATTCAAACATAATTATAAAGTCCTCTTCCAGTTCTCTCACACTTAGGGCCACACAGAGTATTGAGATGATGAGCTATACAGATGCTCCCCATCATTTTAAGTCAGGTCTCTGTCCTACCTGTCTACCTCCTCCAGCCAGCAGGAAGGCAGGAGACTCTGACTCTCCCAGGCACAACTACCTTATGGGCTGGGACTTAGTGATCCTCTTCCCCATCTGTTCAGGCTGACACCCACTATGAAAAAGAAGTAGAAGTGACATTGACAAGAAAACAGAGACATCATGAAAAACACATTAGCACCCTGATGTGTAACAGACAGAAAGCCTTGGTTATCACCAGTCTTGAGGATTACAGTCTAGATTTCACTTCTTCCCTATGGATGGATGGGGACTGCCTGCTGTATACATCAGGGCTTTCCTGGACACAAAAC
>CM053407.1:96247467-96297635 GCA_028644305.1 Xerus rutilus
GGAGACTGCTTAAAAAACTCGGAATGGATCCACCGTTTGACCCAGCTATCCCACTCCTTGGCCTATACCCTAAAGACTTAAAAACAGCACACTACAGTAAAGCAGCCACTTCAATGTTTATAGCAGCACAATTCACAATTGCAAAACTGTGGAAGCAACCCAGATGTCCTTCAATAGATGAATGGATAAAGAAACTGTGAGTTACTCTTAAAGCAAACTAAGGACACATTTATCAGCAGAGGCTGGAAACTGTCAAGGACATGCCTTCCCAAGATACCTGGGGTCTTTTCAGAACCCTAGTGGGAGGAAGAAGAGCCACATACCATAACCACATGTTATACCACGTAAAGTCTGAGCTCCTCCTGGCCCTCACCGAGTGAGAAATGAGATTATGTTGGGAGAGGGCTCTGTTCCCCTGCATCCAAGCCTCTCTTTTACTGACCAAGTGATTATGGCTGAGTGAAGGGGTCAGGAGTCAAGGAATATGTGCTATTTGTGCCTTGAAGGGAAGGGCAGGTGCCCCTTCTGCCTCTTCCTCTGGAGCTAGAGCACATGAGGCCCATTCACCAACCAATAGTAGAAATCAGCAACAACTGAGCAGTGGCACATGCCCATAATCCCAGTTACTCAGGAGTCTGAGACAGGAGGATCCCAAGTTTAAGGCCTACCTGGGAAATTTGATAAGACCCTATCTCAAAATAAAAAAGAACCAGGATGTAGGTCAGTGGTAGAGTGCCCCTAGACTCAAACCTCACCACTGCAAAAAACAAAACAAAATAAAACACAGTAGCTCCCCGACTTTCTACACGGACTTTTAAAACTAAGAAAGACCTTTTCTCTTCTTGATGCTACCATCACATCATGTTCCTCAAAATAAGGCACTAACACCTCTCAAATCTGCAAAGAAAGGTTGCATTGCTGGCAAGCCAAGTTAGAGCACATCCGTTAGAAATATTTTAGTGCCAACTGATCTGTCTGTTCTCATATAGTCTGGCAAAAACAAGATTAAGCAGCAATTTAAGAAAAAGCCGATTTTCTGAAAGAGGGATCTAGCATATTCTAGGAATACTTAGAACCATGTGATTTTAGGGCTTATGTGAGCCCCAAGATCATTTTATCTGACTCCTTCTCCCATCGAATAGAAAACAGAGCTCATTTACAGGATTCTGTATGTCCTATGCCATTCTCTGAAGACACAAAGTAGGATGCCTGCCTCTGAGGAGCTCAAAAACCAGTGGGTAAGAGATGAGCAAATGGAAAATCATGACCACAGCTGAGGGATTCTGACAGGGGAAGGCTTGGGGCCATGAGAGATAGGTGTCAGAGAGCTAAGCCCTCTGGAGTTCTGGAAGGCCTCAGATGGGAAGCCCCCAGTGCACCCTTGAAGAGTGACAGAAATCATTCTGGGAAAAGTGAAAAGCTCCTCTCAACCACCAGGACAAGATGAGAGAGAACGTATGAGAAAGTGAGAATAATTCTGGAAGAGAAACTGAGATGGCCAAGAGAAAATATTCTTATTCCAGAGGCTAGAACCTTACCATCCATTATGAAGCCACTGTCCACATACAGCGATTTAAATCTAAATTAATTAAAAGTTAGTAAGGTGAAAAATTCAGTTCCTCAGTTGCCCTAGCCACATTTCAAGTGCTCAGTTTCTCCCATGTTGGGTAGTGCTGAGAGAGAACGTTCACTCTGGCAGGAAGTATTATTAGACAGCTCTAGGCTGGGCAAACCTGCAGGAGGCATACCATGAGATGTCTGCAGGTCACACTATGAAGGGTAAATTTAATTTTGCATGACTGGCACCAAGGCCCAAATCCCATTCCTGACCCAATGTTCTTTCCACTTACCCTCCCTGTCTCCATTGATAGGAAAAAGTCAAATAGGATTAACAAACAAGCAGAAGGTATTTTGAATCAGAGAGTTACTCTGCCTGGCCCAGAAAAGAAATGATACCCTCACCTCCACTAATTATGGGTGTAAGCCTGTCCAGATATCCATGGGAAGCAAATGCCCTTGCTGCCCTGTCTGGAGGGACATATGGGAACACCCCAAATCCTATGATCAAATGGCTCCTCACCTGTGATCTCAGGCAGTGAAGACTGAACCAGGGTGAGAAGAAGCGGGGAGAAGGAGGAGCCAGGACTCCTGATTTAGCTGGCTCCTTTTTGGAGATGTGTGTCATTTTTTAAGGATAAGAACTTCAGTGATTTTCTAAATCCATGGGAGTCACTTACAAAGGCTCTACTTGGTTGGGTGGAAGTGGGAATTGGATCTACAAAAGTATTTGTGATCTGAGAATTTGTCTAATCCAATGTGACTACCTAAAATATATTTTGACAGTTGATTTTAAAAGTTTTTATTTTATTTTTTTAACACAAATGTTTTTGGCTGAAGCATTTACTCTAATTGGGTTTGGCCTTGGGAAGACATGTTCCTGGTAGGCAGCAGGTCACAGCCTGATGAGGCAACTAGATGCAGATGTTAAAATCCTAAAGGGTATTTCCCAGCTTTTCCTCAGCCATCTCTTTGCTCACAAACATGGGGAAGTTCCCTGAGACATGCAGTAGGAAATACATATATTGTTGGAGACTCTTTACCATTTGTCACTCTAGTGTCCACAGCAAACTCTAAGCTAGAATAATGAACATTAGGTCTTGAAAACAATCACTATTATTAGTTTGTAAAAAGCAACTGAACCCATATAAAGCCGGCATGATAAAAATTGTTTAATACTACTTCAGGAAGACAGATGCGAAATAAAGAATTATGGAAACATGAAGGAAAAATGGTCTAAGACGATGCTACTCCTCAGTTCAGGTGCTGAAATCCAACGAGAGGCCCTTGGCCATTCAGAAATACTTTGTGATAAGGTAGAAGTGAGACAGCAAAGGAATGGAATAGGGAAGGAGTGAGAACTAAAATTTACAATTCTCTTAAATACATGAAAATAATGCTTCTTTACACTTTAAGTACAAAAAAAGTATAACAATGAAAATAGGTAAAAGTTTTCCATGGGTCATGAAATATCAAATCTATGTTCTGCTATAGCACAAGGCAGCTGAAATGCATCACTAAAATTAACTGGCACGTAAAATCCACAAAAGCCATAATTAAACGTGGATAGCAAAGGAGGAGTGTAGGGAAATACCATATAATAAATAATGCTGTTAAATGTTTTTACTTAGTTCAAGTCGAAATGAAAACCAAATTTTACTGTATTTCAAATTTCAACATCCTCTGTCTAAACATTACTTTGATATCAAATATTTCTGCTCACTTTTTAAAACTTTTGACCGACTGCAAAATCAAATTGAATCATAAATTTAACAACAAAGTACAAAAGGCCTTAGAAACTTAAACTAGTTATTATGGTGTATAGCTATATCCTATAATCATTGCTCTCTTAATAACTATGGAAATACACTTGGGTGCACACAGTTATGACTTCATCTACCAGATCCCAAATTAAAGAGGCCACAGAATTCATTCCTCCATGTAGATGGGGGCCATCATCCCTCCTGGGTCACAGTGTCACCCAATAAAAATCTGTTCTACCTGTGCAAGGGAGAAGGTCATAAGAGAAAAACAAGAGGGGCAGCAGACAGGAATCCCAGGGACAGGAAAGACTCCACATTTTACCAATATCTTTATATCAAATTATAATTGTAGTTCAGTTCCATCATTTTGACACAATCACTGAGAAATAATAAAAATGCTCTGTGATTATTTGATATCATGACAGGAAATATGTAACTACTCTTATTAATAAAAATTATGACTACAAAAGAATAAAATACCTAGGCATACTCTCCACTTTACATGGAGAAATCCCTAATCCTTAACACTGATAGTTTAAAATGAATTGCCAAAATAAACAGTAGTTCAGAAGTAACATCTTTTGAAAATAAAGCTTATATTAAGTGGTTTTCTGTAACAGATAATAATTACATATGTTCTCACTTTAAAAAAATGTAAACACATTCACTACATGTTAGCCAAAAGCAAAAAGGCCTAGAAACCTAAACTTCTTATGATAGTGTATAATTGCTAATATTTAATATCTGTAGGCTTATGAGGATTTGAAACAAAATGTGATTGTAGCTGGCCCCTGGTACTATCAAGAACAGGCCTTCTCTACTTGATATTATATTGGCTGTTGACTGTAGTAAGAATAGCTCAAGTTACCCACTTCAATTAATTTTTTCAAATGGCTTCTTATTCTAATAACTTAATTAAATATAAATTTATACAGAGAAATTAATAAAAGCTATATCTGTGAAGCCCACTGATTTTTACATATGCAAACTGCCTGACCACAGCTTTTGATCAAATGCACCCACTATTTTGTCATGTCATGGCATTAGAGACTCCCCTATTCTATAAAAATGTGTGTTTCCTCCAGGAGGGAAAAGAAAACAAAAAAACAAATAACTATCATCCTGCCAAATCCCAAATCTTCTGTTCCTTATCCATCAGAGTCCAATGCAAAATTCAGCCGAGTTTCACAACATATGACTACTGGGGTGGATCCCATAAATATTCAAACAGATAAAACAAAAGTAAAAAGATAAAGTATGGAATTAAATATCTTTTAAAACATCACCAAAAAGCAATTTTACTTTATGTTCTAGAATATTCTGTCAGTTATTATCCTTCAAATTGTTCCAAACTGAGCACTAAAATTCCACAAACAACAGTTGTTAGTTACTTGTTAGATTTTGCTGCCTCCTTCCTGAAAGCACATTTTTCCAGACAGTTGTTAGTCACAACCATTTAATTAAATTACTAATAAAAAATATAATTTCAGTCCAAGTTAAATCTGTAATTATATTAATAATTACTAAGATATAAAATCAGTAAGTTTACATTTACCAAGCCATTTGTCCTTCCAGTAATCCTCAAGAAGGGCTCTGCAGGTCATATTTTAAAATATGCCTTCTCCTGAATTCACTGTGCCCATTCCAGCCCAAATCTACATAGCCCAAGAATGACACAGAGTTTCAGTCAACAACAAGGACAATAACAAATTCATCACATCAGTTGTTTGTGGTCATGTGGGAAAACAGCTTATAAGAAGTTTGATTTTATAAACAACCTTTGCAGTATTAGATAGAAAATGTTTCCCTCAAGCACACTGCAAACACCATCATACTTTCAAGGTAGAAGAGATGATTTTCAGCAACAAATCAACAGAATCTAACTGCCCCAGATTATGTACTAAAGCTAGACATTCCACAGTCCTTTCTATTCTTTATGATAGGCAAGCAATACACCTAAATAAAATATTCAAAAGCCTAATGCTACTTCTTTCCTCAGATTCTAACACAAAATACCTGATTATTAAACTCATAATTCTTTCCTGAAAAACAGAAATTCTTAATTTTTCTTTGTGTCTCACATGTGAAGGCTAATCTGTGCTCTGCAATTTTGTGAGGGTAGACCTCAGTTTACCTCTTGCTACATAGTAGCAGATTAGAAAAAGTGGTTTCACTTCTATAATCAGGCTTCAGGATTTACTGAATAGTTTTGTACAGTTTTGGTGACCTCTTAAATGTTCTCTTCTTCATATTTGTTTATAAGGTGACAGTGATAAAATAATTCGGTCTCCTTAAACACATTTAATAGACTACATAAAGTCACAGTTTTAAAGGTAATTCTATTTCACATATCCCAATGTTATTTTGGGATACCCATTTCCATGGAAAAGGATTTTCCATATTTGGGGGGGGGTTGTTCAAAGGGAATTACATAACCACAACTACGTGCACTACAAAAAAAAATTTCTTTTTTAACATTCCTCAGTTTCAAGATTTATTTGAACTACTGGCCTGGCACACTTTTTGCTGGCATTAAAGAGAGAATTAATAATAAAGAACCAGTTTTAAAACCTTTTAGACACTTGGGCAACGTACTGCCTATGGGCATTGGGCAGTGTGAGTCAGTGGGACAAAAGAAAAGAGATTTGTTGTCCCCAAAGCTGCTTCCTACAATCCAGTTGCTATAGTGGAAAGTGGGCCCATTCGGTGAGCAGGTGCAGGGCCCACCCCAACCAGTCATTCCATTAGCAAGACTCATAACACATTTGCTCCAGGCAAGAGAAGGAGGTCGAAGGTCTGCGGCCCACAATGAAATTCACCAAGTGCGCCAGGGCCGCGCGGACCCAGTGGTGCAGCAGAAAGCACCCTGGTCGGGCCAGACACCGTTCAACCTGTTTCAACATCCCGCTAAAGGGTAGAATTGTTTGTCCCGTGTTAGGGAAGTTATTCTTTCTACAAGTAGAACACTCAAAGTGATATATAATCTCTACCCTCAAGGTATGAGGATGGCAAACAAATACCCAGAAAGGTTTAGGCAGAAGTGGAATCTCGAAGACAAGGATGCAGGAGTCTGAGCCCCGTACCGACCTGCCCCATGAGCCCCCCGACACTGTCAAAGGATACCCGAGAAGCAAGGCATGAGAGGGGCAACAGTCGTGAGGAACATCTCTAGGCAGTACCTTCTGCACACACCTACTGAGATCGCCAGGCCAAGTGGGCCTTCGAAGTCGCGGAACCCTCCCCTTCATGTGGCGGGGAACAGCGAGCTACCTCGGCCGGTGACTGTTGACTTAAGTGGAACACCGCAAGAGGCAAGCCAGTGGCATAGCTGGAGCCGGAGGCCCGGTGTTCCCCTGTCTCCCCCTCATCCTGCTGAGCGAACACTCGGAGGGTCTGAGGAAGCTCGGAACTGGGTGGGGGCTCTGCCAGAAAATGCTCTCGCACGCAAACCCAGCCCGCGCGGAAAGTGCGCTCGGGCCTCCGCCCGACACGTTACCTGAGCAACGACCCGGGCGCCCCAAGTACACAACACTCCCAACGCCGCACCCGCAGGCATGGGCCCGAAGGCCGGGGAGCGGCGCCCCTGCCCGAAGCGCGCGGCACCGGCAGAGCTAACCCCCGCCCCAGCCCGCCCTCCAGCTTACCCGGTAGGGGGCTTGGCCGCCAAGGCGCGCGACGAGTCCATGGTGCCCGCGGGCCGCGGGGCGCGGTGCTCGGCCAGGCGGAGTCAGGCGCTGGCTGCGGCCGCAGCCGCCCTCATTCACTTTTTCCGCGCTGACCCATCGTCCTCCCACGCGGGGCCGACGGAGGACAGCGGCCGATCGGAGAGGACGGAAGGGACTGGGACGGTCCCGGGCGGGCGGGGGCGCCGGGAGCGCGGGGAGGGGCTGGCGGCGGCGCGGGGCGGGGGCGCGGGGAGCAAGGTGCGCCGCGCCCCCGCCCAAGAGAGCTCCGCCGCGCCCACCGGCACCGCCCCCGCTCCGCCCGCCCGCGCGCCGCAGCCGAGCGTCCAGCCGGTCGTGCATCCGCAGCAGGGGTTAAAAGCCACCTGGCCCAACCTCGCGGCCCCCACAAGGGCTTTTTCCCACTCCCAAGAGGAAGTCTTACCTTCTCTGGACAATGGGAGGGGACTAATTCTGAGGTTGCCCACCCCCACTCTAGGCCGAGGGGATGTGGGTAGGGAGAGAAACACCTGGGAACCTGCTGTTGTGCGGGGCGTGGTGGGAGGACAAGCCTGGGAGGACCAAATTGGAGGGAAAGACGTGAGCGTCTGCTCCTCTCCCAGCCCTGGATCCCAAGAGAACCTTTATATTTGTAACAAAGGTCTAGTTGGCAGGGCGGGGGCTCTCAAAGTGGGATGCCTAACACGCTGCACTTGAGGACTTGTGAAACCCTTCCTACCAACCAGGTCCTAGGAATCAGAAATGATGGAAGCTAAACTGTGGCCCCGCCTATGTCAACAGAAACTCCACTTTGGGTGCACTTTCAAGTCTAAGGGCCTGGTCCGCTGGACGCTGCTAGGAGCCAGTGTCGTCCAACTCTGCGATCTTAGTGCCTTATGGTGGGCAGATAAACTGGCAGAGGCAGCCGGTTCTGAGGCCGCAGAGCAAGTCAGTCAGTTAGCAAATCTGCCGAAGTCTCACCTCCACTTTTTCTAATTCACCCCAAGAATACAAAAATGATCTCGGTTAATATGAATGTCTGGCCTGCAACAACACCAATTTCACGTGGATCCAACGACTGAGATAAAAAGCCAATAAGTAAAACGTAAGATCAAAGCGTCTGCATACGGATTTGCGTTGGAGTTCCCCCTGTGAATCCTATAGCAGGCTAAAGAAGCCAGAAACAAACGTTCCTGATTCTTTCTCTGATTTCTCTTTTTCTTTAACTAAAGGGGGAGAACTGTGTCAATACTAACTGCAAGTTCTGCCATGGCTGCAAGGCCTTGGGTGTACCAACTCTTGTGCCCACCCAGAACAGGTATCTCACTTTACTCCGGTAGCCCCGCCTCCCCCAAATCTCCAAATGCAAAATACACAGCACTTTCTCACCCGGAGGATGAGGGTATTCCTCCCCAGTACTCTTCTCCTGCTGTTTCTCATCCTGTGGGGTCTCCTTAGATATCAGCTCCCCCAGAGAGGTCTTTCCTGACACCTCTGTATGGAAGCACACCCTCAATTTAATCCCCTTGTTACTTCTCTTGTTCTGATGTATATTTCCTTTGAGCACAAATTACTGTATGTATATGCTTATATATATATACATGTACATATATATATTTGTATGTATATTTCTGTTTGTAAATAGTGTTACTTTATGTTTGTATAAAATTATACATGGGTGTATACATTATATATATGGAATATAAATATATATGTACATATCATGACATACATTTTCTTCATGTGTTTGTCATGGGTCTCTTCCCCTAGAATGTAATCTCAGAGAATGTTGGACCTTGTCTATTTTATACACCACTCTCAGCATTTAGGATAGTGCCTGGCAGATGGAGTGAGGGCTCACTATAGAGAATATACTGAATGAATCAGTCTCTAGCACTCTTTCTGGGTGTATCAGAGTAGAGTCCTTCCTAGGAACTCCTGAGGCCCTTCCTTGCTCGGAACACTAGTATGGGAAAGGGCAGTCTGAGGAGGGCAGTTGAGAATGAGGCACTGTGATCTTAGGCCCCACTGAGGTCCCCAAGAAATTAGTCTGGGAGGCAACACGTGATCCAAAAGTCAGGCAACGAGCAGAAAGTCTGGTGGGGCCATGGGATAGAAGCACCAGTGACCCAGACAGTAGTCAGAGACAGCAATAGGAATTCATAAACAGTAGTTGGTGGAAAGTTTCTCAGAGCGTGTTACAGGAAAAGGATCAGAATGTTCACCTCCAAACCGGGCTTCTTGTTGCTCTCTTCTTGTTGAAGGAGGTCCGTGTAGACTCAGGCCTGAACAACCTCAGATTCTAGGAAAGCTACCAAACATCTCAGACCCAAAAAATCATCAGGGACCTGTGTCCAAAAATAGGGTAGAGGGTGAAGTCTCAGAAGGGTTGTCACAATGAGACAGAGGCAAAAGTCATACTTGCAACCAGGAGCAGAGGTGAGCTCCAGTGGCCCTTGGCATACAGTCCAAGTGGACCAGGCTTGGTAATCTCATTTGTCATATCTGAGGGTGGGGCTGAGGCCTGGAATCCAGCTTCTCCGTGTATTGTAAACCCCACTTATTTTATTGATAAAAGTTCCAGGAAATCCACCCACACGTAGCTGTAGTCCAAAATTTTGCAATTCAACAGATATTTTTGAGTATGCACTATATATGTCAGCTACTTGTGCAATATATAGGTGGCCACCTAATAGATAGAGCTAGACAAGGAAACAAAAATAGCAGACAGGGGCTCATAATGCTTTCATATAGAAGGTGAGATTCAGAAATAGAGGTTAAGAAAAACAAAGGTCTTGAGGGAGGGGTCAGGTATCAGTTGTCATGACTGAACTGACCTTTGTAGTCCCTGAAGGGGACAATCTCTTTTTCATACTTCTTTAATTTGATTAGGGCAAATGGCACAATCTCATGTAAGGACACTAATTCAAGGGAAAGGATATTCTTTACCAATTTTTTCCCTACATAAAATTAGCATTTTCCAGATACCCACCATGGCTAAATCATTTATTTTAGCGTACTGTAAATATTCAAGAATATGCTGATAAATTTTTTAAAATGACTTTTTTTGAAAAAAAGAGACTAAATATACAATGTTTTTCTAATTTGCTTGATGTAAGTGGTACAACTGGGCAGATTTCAAACTCATATCATGAAGTCACTGAACATGGAGTTAGAAAGAGGCCGCCTGGCTACAGCTCTCCAGGACTCATCTTCCTACATAGCATATGAACATAGTACCTGTCATCCACAGAACACACTTGAGCACCTCCCGTCCACTCCAGGGCCCTGTTTGTATTTTGTGCCAGCTATAACTGGTGGGCCTAGATTACAATGGCAGCAGTTTCTGTCACAAAAAGCAAGAGCTCTTGGTGCTGAGAACCAGAGTAAGACAACTTGATGAACAATCTTGTCTTGCACTATTCCTCTTTTCTTCCTGAGTCTCCTCTCAAACCTCACATTTCTCTCTTGAAGAGCCAGGCAAGACCTCAACATCACCTATCAAGGCACACTCAGTGGGGAAGCACCAAGGCTGGGTGCCTAGGATGGACCTGAGTCACATCAAAGACACACAAAGACAGGCAAAAAGAGCCAGCTCAGTTCAGAACTTCCTGAACTTGAATAAGCACAAATGTTTCTTGGGTTTTCATTAAAATGCAAATTCTGATCCAGTGAGCCTGGGGTGGGTCCTGAGAGTCTGCATTTCTAATAAGCTCCCAGGGACAGGGAGGCTACTGGTTTTGGGACTTTGAGTAGCAAGGGTTTAGGGTCACACATACTAGCTTTTGGCCTAATCCTGCTCTGACTGGTAGTTTTGCTAAGAGCAAATTACTTCTCTGTTGGCTTTTCCTCACACTAATATGCTGCTCCTTGTCAGGACAAATAGCATTGGAATAGCCCTACCACATTCTTTGAATAGGTAGGATCCACAAGCTTGTGTCAGAAGGTTGGGGGTTGGAGCTACATTCCTGGGTGGAATAGGAACCAAGAGAGATCAGATGAGGCCATAACAGAATTAGGTAGGAGGTGATTGGTTTGGGGCTGTTCCTGGTTGAGGCCTTTGGGTGAACCTATATGCTAGGTCTCAAAATCATAAGTCTGTGAGCTGAGTTAGTTTCCTCACATTCTCTAGTTTATTTCTTTTGAACCACTCCCAGCACTTAAACCACTAGACATACACCTCTGTCTTTTCCTCTCTTTGAATAGTAGTTATAATTATCAATTCCATGTTCTTAATGAGAAATAAATATCTGTTGACTGAATTAGTAACTATATCAATAGTTAACATTTACAGAAAGTGACTAGAGCCGGGTGCAGTGGTACATGCCTATAATCCCAGCAGCTCCGGAGGCTGAGACAGGAAGATTGCGAGTTCAAAGCCAGCCTCAGCAAAAATGAGGCACTAAGCAACTCAGTGAGACCTTGTCTCTAAATAAAATACAAAATAGGGCTAGGAATGTGGCTCAATGGTCGAGTGCCCTTGAGTTCAATCCCCTGTAATACCCCTCAAAAGAACACAAAACAAACAAACAAAAACATAATACCAAGTATTATGGTAAAATGTTTAATAACCCTAATCATTTATTATTTAAAGCAACTCAAAAGGTTCAATGGCAGAGTGCTTGCCTATCATGCATGTGGCCCTGGATTCAATCCCAAGCAATCATTGCAAAAAAAAAAATCAACCCAAAATACAGGTGTTATTGTTATCCTTATTGTATAGTTGGCAACATCAAAAAATAGAGAACTTCACAAAGTCACCCAAGGTTACACAGAGCAAGGATTTGTGCTGGGCAGCCTTTCCCTAGACTCCGTTCTTCTGCAAGCACCAGTTACTTTCACTTATGCCTGCCACGCAGCTCTCCTGTAAATGATTCAATGCAGAAGCAGTGCCAGCACTTACTATTTGTCAGCAAATGTGTGCTGCGCTCACTGCCAAGCAGCAAATGGAGAGAATGTGTAGGTCTGGCTCTCCTGCCACTTTGTCATGAAGCTTTTATTTAAGCCACCAGCTGTCATCATTTTTCTCCTGGTGAGATCACACTGAGAGCTCCACATCCCGTGAGGGAAGCCTCTCTTCACCTCTCTCCTGAGTGTGAGGTCTGTGAACTTACGTAATATTGCACCTACACCCTCAGCCCACACAAGAATTATGCAACTGCATGGAGGATTCCTTGCAGTGTTTTCTGGAAATATGAGTCTCTTCAGAACACACATCCATGGAGTTTTGACTAAAGCGGATTTTCTGACCTAGGCCAGTTTGTGTTGTTTTTATAAATGACTTTGCCTCAGAGAACTTGCTTGGTCCTAAGTGAGGTGGAGGTGAAAAGCTTATTACTCTACAAATAAGATAATGTTCTTCATGTTTGTTTAATTTCGTTTCATTCTGATATCTTTCCAAAAACTAAAACTAGATTTTATCAGCATTCTGCTTTCTCTTTCATACTGTGTTGTATACCACATACTCTCTATTTTCTAATTTGATCAAGAGAAAAGTAATCAGCTAATGTAGTATAACTGCATTTCTAAATTCTTGACTTATAGTTTTGAATATCAGTGGAATTTTGCGCCAAACCATGGAATTCTTCCCAGAATGATAATTTGATCTTTCTATGGGCTACATTTACCAAGGAGAAGAAAGAGGAGGGAGTAGGTTCAGTATTCCTGCCCAAATATTAATATTTAGGAGGGCTCCCACCTGACACTTATGCTATATACCTTTAGAATTAGGTCAGTCCAGGCATGTTCAAGGGACAGCGGAGATGGACTGCAAGGAGTCACATCCCATGAGGAGCTGAGAAGCCTTCTAGAAGGGTCTCATCCTAGAGGTTTAGGATGGAGAAGTGCAGGAGATAATCAAAGACTGAAGGGTCTCCCAGCATCAGGGTTGGGGGATTCATAGACTCGGATGGTGTCACACAGATTGTGACCTATTTTGGTCTCTTGTAGCTCCAGCAGGTACAAGGTGGAACAGTGTCAGAGCCACATCACCATGCGGTACATCTGTGAAGGAAGGCCCTAGCAGAGAGGCAGCTATCAGCACCAGCAGCCATATGTGGTATCTGAAGCAAGGAGGGTCAGAGAGCTAAAGGAGAGGGATAGGGAAAGCCACCAGGTATGGCAGGAGTATTGATCTGTGCAATACAGGAAGAACATCTTAGGGAAGCTATCAGTGACTTGCAGTTTCTTAAGAGTGATGGATAGCAGAGGAACATTCTCACTCTAGTTGGACATTATTTTTACTTACAAGCTAGGGTAGCCTAGGAAACATGGGTTGTATAATGAACATACTCCCCAGGATTATTTTTGGAGGCCTTTAAGAATCCACAGATTCATAATAATGAAAATGGTGGTAGAGGCTTCTGACTTTCTCCATGACAAAATTTCAGGGAAGACCTTTCTGCTACACATGCATGGATTTATGACAAAAGTTCACTATCTATTCAGTTGGCAAAATCTTCACACACAGACAACAGACTCAAATGCAACATTCTCTACCTGAAGAGCAGTTTCAGCTACCTATTGAGTCAGAAATACCACGACAGAGGGGAGATGCAGCTGCCTGGAGGTGATAGGGTGTCTTGCCAGCCAAGGGTTTCTCCTGTTATGCATCTCCTCTGTGTTCAGCAATATCACACTTTCCTCTTTAATCAGGTCTCCTTTTACGTTTCATTTTACTTTTTTTTTTTTTTTTAACGAAAGCAGAATAGCATGTCAGATCTGGGATTGCCTCAGAGCTACTCAGGTCTGCCTCAGGGCTCAGTTGTCTTTTTTTCTTTCTTTTTTTTTTTTTTTTTTGGTACCTGCGATTAAATTCAGGAGTACTCAACCACTGAGCCACATCCTCAGCCCTATTTTGTATTTTATTTACAGACAGAGTCTCACTGAGTTGCTTAGCTTCTCACCTTTGCTGGCTTTGAACTCACGATCTTCCTGTCTCAGGCTCCGGAGCTGCTGAGATCACAGGCATGTGCCACCGCACCTGGCTGTGCTCAATTTTCTAATCCCATTTTTTTTCTTTTGTTTTACTCATTGAAAAAGAAGCAAAGATTGGGGGAGGGTCTCAGGGAGAACATTCCAACATAAGCAGGCATGATAAACTGTGCAGAAATACTACTTTCCCACACTTCCAGATTAGACATTAACCCAAGTGAACAGATCTCTCAAATTCAGGCAGCTTTGGAATGTTTATGCCTCTGTAGGTATTACATTTTTGTTTTTCCAATTGATCACTTAAGTATCACATGCCTCCTTGGCAGATGTCAGTTTTCTCCATCTTGAGATCATTACCCCTGTTGAATAATACCAAAATCCCATGGGATGAATAGGGGTGGTAGATCAGGCCTTGCTGATCACCATCCTCAGAAAGAGCAGGAGCCCATAAATGCTGTGATTGGTCATTGCCAACCTGTACAGTACAGGGGTGCTGCTGAGCCCACAGATGTTGGAGTTGCTAAAACAGGTTGATTATAGCTAGTCATAGGACTTCACTGAGGGACACTTGGTGAGGATGCTTGTGTTTGTACTTTCCAGGTGACAACTTTTACTAGGCCTGGACAGCTTTTTCAGGGCCTATTTCCAAGACATGTACTTGATCCCAGGAACCCAAGGAGAAGGTGGGAGAAAGAGTAGATTCTTGAATTCTAGAACAAAGAGACCTAAGACCACCTTTCATCTCATTTCTAACTCTCTTCTAACCAGGATGAGGCGAAGGATTGCAGCCATGTTTACACAGCACAATCTTGCTGTGGTCACTCCCCTGAGGTCAAAGACTCCTGCTCTCCAACATTTGTATAACTAGTCAAAATGGTGAAGTGATTCTGAGAAAAACAAAGTAAATTTGATTATTGGTGGCTCTTTGACTCTTCTGCCTGAACCTAGCTGCAGCCATCTTTCTCTCTGAAGAAGAGAAGATAGCAAGCTTGCTTATGAAAAGAGACTTATCTATACCTGAAGATCAGCAACTTGACTCCATGGTCACTAGTATAAGAGTGGGAGAAGGACTTAACCATTCTCATCCAGAGATAAGGACAGCAAGGTGATGCCTGGGCCTCTAGGTGGTCAGGGCCTGTCAAACTGCAGTGTAAGTGATGGGGGAAAAAAAACGCCAGGCTACTAGAACCAGAAAGTAAAAAAAGAGAAGCAGTGATATCAATAATTTACTAACTTATTATGTAAGTCAGCTTTCCATTACTGTGACCAAAAACCTGAGAGATCCTTCAATTTACAAGGAGAAAAGTTTGACTTTGGCTCATGATTTCAGAGGTTTTGGGCTATGGTTGGTTGTCCCTGTTACTTTGGGCATGGTGGAGGACTCTTCCCTTCATGGTAACTGGGAAGCAGAGAGAGAGAGAAAGGGCCCAGGGTCCCAATCTCCACTTCAAGGGCATGCGCCCACTGACCTAACTTCCTCTTATTAGGCTCTACCTCTTAAAGATTCTACTACCTCCCAGTATAATCACAGACTGTGGAAAAAGCCTTCAACACACAGGCCTTTCAGGGGCACTCTAGATCCCAACTATAGCACTTACTCTATTTGTACTTTTATTCGTTATCAAAAAGTAGCAGCAACACTTATTTGAAGGAACCCTTCAACCTCTTATTCTCATTAGTTCTTCAATTTCTACCACACATCATGTTTCAACCCTAAGAAAGCCTCCACTACACCCTCCCTAAAATCCAGTGCAACATGTAAATATAGTGCCCTTTGCCCAAACATCAGAATGGAAATTGCTCTTTCAGGTACTAAAACACACAGCCTTTTCCTTTTATTCCATGTGCTTTCTCTATCCACTTGCTATTTACTGTCACTCTATGTAAAGAAAACTAAAAATTTCAAATCCTTGGCATGAATTTTACCCTTCCTCTTTTTATTATGTAGTGCTGGTTTTAAATGCAAATGATAATTTAACTTATCTGTGGAATCACTGAAATATCACAATTTGTATTTTTCAGCTCATAGGTGCATATGTATTTTGTTCATACAGCACAGTAGAAGTGCTTCATAAAACAAATTCAACTGTGCTTACTTCATTTCTGCCAACAGATAAATAAGGAAAGATTGAATGGAAAAGGAACTCTAACTTGCCTTATCTTTTTCCTTCTATGTCATTATTTTGAGTACTAAGTAGCTGAATAATATATAACTGCCCCAGCAAAGGTAAATCAGCAGATGTTTCAGAAAAAAAAAAGATGAAATTCAGCAGGGCATGGTTGTGCACGCCTGTAATACCTGCACTTTGGGAGGCTGAGACAGGAGAATCACGAGTTCAAAGCCAGCCTCAGCAAAGGCGAGGTGCTAAGCAACTCAGTGAGACTCTGTCTCTATATAAAACACAAAATAGGTCTGGGGATGTGGCTCAGTGGTTGAGAGCCCAGAGTTCAATCTCCAGTACCAAAAAAAATAAAAAGAAAGAAATTCATGGTTCTTCCACTTTCCAGAAGGATTTGCTCTTGGGAGTTATCAACACAGATACCTCTTGGCAAGGGATTGTGTGTGTGTGTGTGTGTGTGTGTGTATTTCTCCCATCAAACTCACTCAGAAAACTGAAGAGAAGATATAGTTCTGAATTCATTCAATGAGGCTAGAGTTACCCTCATACTAAAACCAGAGAAAGCTACTAACGAGAGTGGCTGTTATAACCAATGCCCCTTGTGAATATAGATATAAAGCAGCTATATTAGTAAGGGTTCTCTGGAAGAACAGAGTCAATAGGATATATTTAGAAATTATAAATACATAATGAGAAATTGACTTCCATGATTATGGAGGTCAATGAAACCCACAATTCATCATCCATAAACTGGTATCCCAGGGAAAGTTGGTGGTATACTCTAAGCCCAAAAGCCAGAGATCCAGAGGCATTGATGGTATATGTCCTGATCTGAGTTTGAAGGCCCAAGAATCAGGAGCATTAATGTCTAAGAATAGAAGAAAATGGATGTCCCTGCATAAACAGAGAGAATTCGTGCATTCTCCACCTTTTTGTTCTATCTAGGCCCTAAATGTATTGGATACTGTCCATCATATTGATGACAGTAATCTTCTTTACTCTGTCTACTCATTCAAATGCTAACCTCTTCCCAAAATACTTTCACAGACGCATCCGAAGATCATATTTTACCAGCTATTGAGTAGCCCTTAGCCCAGTCAAGTTGAATTGGTCAAGTCCACCCCTTCTCAATTTGGCGTTGGATCATATCTTCTTTAGCCAAACTAAATCTTCAAATAAAGATGACAGCAAGGTCATAATTCCACCAAAAACAGTCCAACTATCCTGTATACAATCTCAAATGAACTAATCCCTTCCCCAGAAGTGGAAGTGAAGTTCTTGAGTAACATTCTCCTGATATCAGATAGCCTTGATACTACCATGTAAAATTAACAATGCTTAAATGTTGACTCATATAAAGCCAATACCTTTTATACTACATGTTAAAGAAATAAAAGAGGAACAAAATATATATATACACACAAACACATTCATAATAAAATAAGGAGGAGATATATACCCATGACAATTGGAGTCCTCATTTTTATAACTAGTCACATGGTCATAGCTGGTATTTATAATTACCTTGTACAACTCATTCTGTGTTCTCTCTGGAAACACATCAGTGGGTTGTGATTCTTTACCTGGGAACTCAGGGTGACTCAGAGCTTTATTCCTGAAGGGGAATTAATAGTCTTGCCAGGATTGGGTTGTTGTAGTTTTCCAATGATCTTTATCACAGAGCATGGTCATACTGAGAGACATCCTAAGGGATCACTTGTGTTCCAGACATACTATTTCTCACCCTCATATAGTGTAGTAGTTCAATTCTCCCTTGGTAGTCTAGATTGATCATACTCGCCTGTACATTCACTTCCTTCCTGGCCTGTTGACTCAGTTGTGCGCAGCCCAAAGTAGCCAGGTAGCAGCCTTAACTTCTATTTCAATGGAATCATTGTCATATATCCTGATGGAATCATTTTCCCATCTGGAACTAGGAGCTTTAGACCAGCAGAGAATAAGGCTGTAGAAACAGGATGCAAAGATTTTGTTAGTAGGTTACTTGAGGTAACCACCCTAAATTCCTAGAGCCTGAATCATGGCTAAGGGAGAAATAGCACTGTATAATCAATGCCAGTTCAGAGCATTTACAGCTTCCTGGAAAGCCAGGCCCAGCCCCACCACCACCTAGCTGGTGCTATCACTAAGTCTTTAAAAGGCCATTCCACCATTCTGTTAAACTAGCTTCATCAGGCTAGTGGGGAACATTAGAACAGTGAATTCCATGAGCATTGGCTCATTGTTACGTTTCTTTGACTATGAAGTAAATTTCTTGATTAGAAGCACAATGGTATGTGGAATAACATATTGGTGGATACAGCATTCTCCAAGTCCATGAATGGTAGATTTGGAAGAAGCATTGTATGAGGAAAAGTCAAATCTTACCTACAATTTAAGAAATATATTCAACTTAGTTGATTGGTCCAATGTAATCAACCTGGCACCAGTAGCTAACTGGATAATCACCTCAGGGAATGGACCCATATTGGGGACTCAGTGTTGGTCTCTATTGCTAGCATACTTGGCATGCAACAGTGATCATAAGGCCAGTCTTGGCAAGTGGAAGTCACCTTCATTCCTGCTGCCATAGCTACTTTATTCAGGTATGGATGGGAGAGGTTTATTCGTGTCCACAAAATGGTTTATCTTATCCACCTCATTATTAAAATATTCCTTTGGTGAAGTCATCCTTTTTTAAGCATTTACAAGGTACAAAAATATCTTCATATCCTTTGCCCATTTGGAAAGGTTTAGTCACTTATTTTTTCTCCAAATTTCTTTTTCATCAATTTTCCAATTACCTTCCTTCCATTTCTCTGACCATGCAGCTAAACCACTGGCTACAGCCCATGAATTGGTATATATTCAGATGTCTTGTCATTTCTCCCAGGTCAAGTGAAGAACTAGGTTACTGCCCAAAGTTATTCCCACTGGAATGATTTCCTTTCACCTATGTTCTATAGGAACATAATATACAGAGGCTGTAATGCTACAGCCATTTGCTTTTAGGCAGTGTTTATATATTGCAAAAAACCATCTATAAATAAGGCCTGAATCTGCTTTCCTCTGTCAACTCATTATAGGGAATTCCTCAGGAAGTGCAAGCTGAGAGAACAAAGGCAGTGTAGCACAAGTGAGAAACTGCATTTGTATCACTTCTTCTAACTTATTTGTGCCTTCAGAGCCTGATAATTTATATATCACTCAATTTTTGATGATGGAGTATTGCTGTGCATGACCAACTTCATAGCTTGGTGGGTCAGATACACCTAGGTCATGATAGGCAACTTACATTGCATGGTAACCTGGTGACCCATGGTCAAGCATTCAGTTTCTACTAAAACCCCATAGGAGTCCAGGAGCTCTCTCCCCAAAAGAGACTAACTATTTGAAGATTATGGCATGCCTTGCTTGAAAATCCTGGGGTCTTGTGCTATAATTCAGTTATCAGGTCTTGATGAAGACTCCAAACAGCATCCCTACCTGCTACTGATATCTCAAGGCCATTGGACTTGCTGCATGATATGACCCAAATGGCAGAGCAACATATATAAAAAAACAGATACTTTTCTTATTCTAAGCCCCACTCAAAATTAGCAGCTTTTAGGGTCATTTGGTAAATGGACTGGAGTAATATACCCAAATGAGGACTGTGTTGCCTTCAAAATCCTAAGAGGCCCATTAAGCATTGAACTTCTTTCTTAGTTGCAGGAAGGGCTAGATGCAAAAATCTTACCCTTCACCTTAGAAGGGATATTTTGGCATGCCCTACACCACTGGAACCCAAGAAATTTCATGAGGTAGAAGATTCTTGAAGTTTAATCAGATTTGTTTCCAAACCCCTGACACATATATGTCTTACCAATAAACCTAGAGTAGGTGACACTTCTTGCCTATTAAATCCATATACCATAGTGTCATCAAGTTAATGGGCCATTTGTTTCTTGTAAAGAGGAAAGACAATAAAAATCCCTGAAAACTAAATTATGACATAGGACCAAAAAGCTGAGTAGGACAAAGAAGGCATATTGCTGGCCTTGTCAGCTCAAGGGGAACTGCTTCTAGGTGCCTTTAATTATATATGGAGGGGGAACAAAAGTATTTGCCAGATCAATAACTGCGTACCAGGGGATATGTCAAAGCAATAATTGCTTTTGTTGCCAAAACAATAAAAACACATCTGGTATGGCAGCTGCAATTAGAGCAAACATTTTGTTAAGTTTATGATAATCCAGTTATTTTCCCAGATTCATCTGTCTTCCACACAAACCAAATAAGAAAGTTGAATGGAGATATGTTAGGAATCACCATCCTTGTATCTTTCAGGTCTTAGATGGTGGCACTAATCTGTAATCCTTCTGGAAGGTGGTGTTGCTTTTGATTTTCTAGTTTTCCAGGTAGAGATACTTCTAGTGATTTCAATTTGTCCTTACCTACCATTACAGCCCCTGTTTCATAGGTAAGGGAATCAGCTTGTGTATTGTGCCAGCTGTTGGTATGTCTAGACCAATTATTCATTCTGGAACTAAAGAAATGAACACAATGGGTTTGAGAGTCCACTTGATACACTGAAAAAAGGAACTAAATTAAAACTCCACAAATCACCTGACCTCCATAAACCCTTACTCTGGCTTGTGGGCCACGGTGATGTTTTGGGTCTTCTTAAATTAGTGTCAGATTAGAATGAGTGTTGCATAGTCCCTGAAATCTCTAATTATTTCCTTTTTCCCAATGTATGGGTACACTGGTAGAATATTATAGGTCTTTTGAGAGAGGCCTAGGAGAAAGATTTAATTAATTTTTAACATTGTATGAAGATCCTTCCTCAAGGGAACATAGCCTCCTCTCCATTCAAGGGGTTTGGGATCTGAAAACTGGATCAAGTCTGAGAGCTGATCGAAGAGCTCCACATTTATTTTATGAATGAAAAGAAATGAAAATGAAATATTTATTTGATATTCAAAAATCAGTGTATTTCACCATATGAAAATATAAAAAATGAAAATCACATAATTTTCCTGATGCACTGAAAGTATGTGAGAAGGTTCAAATGTACATTTCTGAGATTATGGGTACTCCACTAAAGTAATAAAAGGACATAAAATGTATTCATACCGTAAAAGAAAAAATAAAGCTGTATTCACATATATGATATACATGATTATTTGTGTAAAAAATATGATAGATTCTTCAAGAAAAACTGAGAAGTAATAAAATAGTTTTAGCAGATTACAGTAAAAAAGATTAACATAAACATTTAAACCTGCTTCTATATTATAACAGCATACAGTAAAAAACTGAAATTAATAAAGCAATACTACTTAAATTAGCATAAAATATGAAATATATAGAGGTAAATTGTACAAACTATGTATGAGACCTGAAAATTATACAACACATCTCAATAAAAATTAAAGAATAACTAAATAAATGAAGTCACGCACTATGTTCAAGGCTCATAAGACTAATACTGTTAAGATGTCAAGTTTCCTCTAATTTATCCATAGATTTAATGGAATCCTAATAAAAATTCCAGCAGTATTCTTTCTTTCTTTCCTTTTCTTTCTTTCTTTCTTTCTTTCTTTCTTTCTTTCTTTCTTTCTTTCTTTCTTTCTTTTTTCTTTCTTTCTTTCTTTCTTTCTTTCTTTCTTTCTTTCTTTTTCTTTCTCTGTCTGTCTCTCTGTCTCTCTCTTTCTCTCTTTCTTTCTTTTTGGTACTGGAGATTGAACTCAGGGGGTACTCGACCACTGAGCCACATCCCCAGCCCTATATTGTGTTTTATTTAGAGACAGGGTCTCACTGAGTTGCTCAGCACCTAGCCTTTGCTGAGGCTGGCTTTGAACTTGTGATTCTCCTGTCTTGGCCTCCCAAAGTGCTGGGATTACAGGTGTGTGCCACCACGCCCAGCTCCAGCAGGATTTCTTGTAGAAATTGACAAATTAATTCTAAAATTCATATGGAAATGTTTAAGTTCTTGCTACAGCCAAAATAACTTTGAAAAAGAAGAATAAGTTTGGAATATTAACATCTTATTTTTAGGCTTACATAGAAGCTATAATTACTAAGATTTTATGTTTAGCATATCTCATGAAGCATATTGTATTAGCCCAATGCTAGACAAGTAGATCAATATAACAAAATAGAGAATCCAGACATAAACCTGCACACATGGGTAAATGATTTTCAACAAAAGATAATTTAATAGGGAAAGGATATAGTTTTCAATAAATAATGCTAGAACAAGGAACTACTGATATTTAATAAGATTAATTTTGATTCCAATTTGTACACTCTCTAAAATTTAATTCAAAACAGTATTTAGACCTAAATTTATAAAGAAAACAGAAGAAAATTTTTGTGGCTATGGGCTAGGTGAAGATTTCTTAGATATAACACCAGCAACACATTCCATAAAAGATAAATGTTATAAATTGTACTTTATTAAAATTAAAAGTTCAGCTTATCAGAAAACAAAAACAAAAACAAACAAAGAAACCACACACACACAAACCAAAGACTGAGAGACAGCATTGGTAAGAGACATATCTGACAAAAGATATATACCCAAACTCACATACATATATACATATATGAACTTAAGACTTAAATAAGCCCTCCACCCCAAAGAAAAGCCTAGCAAAATAGGCAAACAATTTGAGGAGATATTTCATAAATGAAGATATACAATTGACAATAAGCAATGAAAAGATACTCAAAATCTGTTAGCCATCATTGTGTTGCAAATTCAAGTCAGTGAAATGTCATATCTATTAAAAAAGCAAAATATTAGAGGCATTGACAGTGTTGGAGAGAATGTGAATGAACTAGAACTCTCATCCACTTCTTATAGTGACGTAAAATGATACCAACTAGAAGACAGTCTGGAGGTTACTTAAATGTTAAGCTACACCTACTATATCATCTAGCCATTCCACTCCTAGGTATTTACCCAAGAGAAATTAAGCATATATTTATACAAAGACTTATAGACCAATGCTCTAAGCATCTTTATTTAAAATTGCCTTAAACTGGAAACAACCCAAGTGTACAATAATTTAAAAACTAATTATAATATGTCCAAACAATGGAATATTATAATAAAGTAAGAAGAAATAACTATTTATAGTATATGCAACAACATGGAAGAATCTCAAAACAGTTCTACTGAGTGAAGAAAGCCAGACCAAAAAAGAGAATACATACTGGGTGATCCCATTTATATAAAACTCTAAGCCGGTCGTGGGGGTGCACACCTGTAATCCCAGCACTTTTGTAGGCTGAGACAGGAGAATAGCAAGTTCAAAGGCAGCCTCAGCAACGGTGAGGCACCAAGCAACACAGTGAGACCCTGTTTCTAAATAAAACACAAAAAATAGGGCTGGAGATGTGGTCGAGTACCCCTGAGTTCAATCCCTGGTACCAAAAAAAACCCAGCTCTAAAATGTGCAAATTAATCTAAAGCGGCAAAAGCAAATGAATGGCTGCTTGGACATAGCAGGTAGAGGAAGGATTGATGGTAAGGAGCAGGGGAAGTGAGCAAATAAAAAGGGGTGATAGGTGCTGGGGATATAACTCAGTGGCAGAGTGCTAGAGCAGATATTAAAACTTATCAAGGTATACATTTGAAACACATGTAGTTAATTGTATGTCAATTACACTTTAATAAACAATCTATGAACTAAATGAAACATACCTACAATCCAAATATAACCCAGGCTGCCAATTTTCAATTTCTGACAACAGAATGCTGAAACAAAAAAGACAGTTTACAGGTTATTGTTCCTCTCACTATAAGTCAAACCACATGACCCCACATCAAAGAACATGCAAGAAGACTGAATTTAACCAAAGCAAGCTTTTCCACTCAGTCTGACTTTTTGTCATGCTCTTGGACTTGCTTAAACAATGATCCTCTATAAAGTACTCATACCCTACTAAATATAAATATTAGGTATAAACTATTTCTAAAAAAAAAATCTGCTTACTGAAGAAGGAGAAGGAAGGTTCTTATCAAAGTTCAGACAGCCTTGCTTGGTCCCTACATGTCCTGTGAGCTCAGAGTTTCCATTCCTTATCTCAGTTGGCACGAGCTCATGCTTCCTTTGATTTTTCATGTATACTTTGCTTAGTATTTATCATGGTATTCTTTTCACACTGTTTACTAAGAATGGTTAGATTGGGCTGGGGTTGTGGTTCAGTGGTAGAGTACTTGCCTAGCATGTGTGAGGCACTGGGTTCGATCCTTAGCACCACATAAAAATAAAATAAAAATAAAGATCTTGTGTCCATCTAAAACTAAAAAAAATATTTTAAAAAAGTTAAAAAAAAAAAGAATGGTTAGATCTGGTATTAGAACCAGGTGAGCAGATTCTTAGTGGCCCTGTGACTCAGCATCCTCAGGTATAAGGTAATGACAAGACTCCTGAGCTGCACACAAAAATAAAATGTGTGAGGGAAGAGCCCTAGACAGAGAAGTGTTATTTAGAAATTACTTGGACAAGTGAAATACCTGCTGATTTTCAAATACTGATATGCTTAAATTTTTTCATAAAAATTTAAAGAAAAAAAATGAGAACCAGCTTCATCTTAGGCGATATGGAAGACATCGACTGAGTAGTTTCAGATTAGTGAAACTCCTAGGTGAACGGCACACTAAATCCTGACCCATGTTTCAAACTCATCTGACTTGCCAGGGATCCTTATTCAGTTTGTCATAGCACCCTATACCTCAGAGTTCCTGCCCTTTGCTTAGATGGGACTCTGCTTCATCTTATGAGAATGTGAACCCATTCTTTGCAGAGTGCCAGGGCCTGACACATAGAACGCACTTGAAAGCCACTTGCACATAAGCCAGTGAGTGAAGGAGATGCTGATCCTCTTAGGTGGCTCCTTAGTCAGCTGCTGCCCTGGTGAGCTCCTCCTGCATGCATCCTAGCAGGTAGTTCAAGAACCATGGCAATGAGAGGCAAGCAGCATGTGTCTACATACTCTCAGAGGCAAAGCCTTTCAGGTTTTCTTTGTATGAGGTTATAGGATGTAGCTTTGTCTAGTCTCACAATGGTGCTTCTGCTGATGCTCTGCATGGGTAAAAGGCCCCTTTGAGGTCTCTCACCATGTTCTCATGACTGGCATACAGCCCCGAGCTTGTCCTAGATGACACACTCACCAGAGGGGTATGTTGGCGCTCTTCTCTTTTTTCCTCAAAATGTAGATGAGGGGAGACTTTGTTGGTATAGGAGATCCCATCATATCTTCCCTTAGAATCTCAAGCATGTCAGGGCTATGCAACTGGAATCATCTTCTTGGAGATTATTGGAGACACTTTTGGAGGTGATTAGGTCTGGAGACATCATGATTAAGTTCTCAGTTGCAAGAACATAGACTTCATCACTGATATGTCATGGGGACACAGGTAGTATATTAGGGAGGAGAGATATAAAGTTCTTCAGCCATGGGATGGGTAGTGTATGCTTTTGCACAGGATGCTGTTGTCTCTAACAATTATCTGGCTCTGTGCCACACAGCATCCATTACAAGTGGCTCTAGAGAGAATGATTTAACAAACTGAAAAAGGGAGAAGAGTATTGAGGTACATACTTGGTTAATTGTGGCAGAAGCCTGATGATGCAGTTCACACCAGCAGCTCAAAGAACTGACTATGGTAGAAACACAGATACTGGAGGAACAAAACAAAAGCAAACGCTGAGAACAAAGGCAGTGCCCAGAGCAACAGTGGAAAATGTTACCAGTTGCCCCAAAGAAGGCAATACACTATTAGTACCCTTCCACAAGAAAGGAAGGATCCATGAGCTCAGGGTACCAGGGATGATTCTGTCTAGGGACATAAAACCAATGATCATTCTCTCTGTCTTGTGTTTGCCATTGGCTGATGGGATCCAGAGAAAGAAGAGTACACCTAGGGGAAAATATTCCAACTATAACTTGTAATACTCAATTACTCTTTATTATCATTTCTTAAATACATATCCCACTTTGGGTGATCCTTCACTCCTTCTTTGCATGTCCTTTAGGTTCTCATTTGGCTGGAGCTGCTAAAGATATTCCGTGTTCATTTTTATCCCATCTGTCCAACATAGCAAATCTGTCCCAGGGCCTACTGTTAACTTGAAGAACTCTTTCCTAGAATATTTTCTATTCTTTGAATAAAATGTATCCATAAACGCTTATTACAAGTTTGGGATTGTGGTTAGCAAGGGAGATAAAGATGAATTGGAAATGATCTCCAACCTTGCTGCAGTAAAGCAAAGAAAGATCTAATGGAGGGGCTGGGATTGTGGCTCAGTGGTAGAGCGCTTGCCTAGCATGCGTGAAGCACTGGGTTCGATCCTCAGCATCACATAAAAATAAATAAAATAAAGATATTGTGCCCATCCACAACTAAAAAAATATTAAAAAAAAAGATCTAATGGATATTTAGGATTATAGACCAGATGTTATGGTTTAGATATATGGTGTCCTCCAAAAGCTCATGTGTTAGACAACACAAGAATTTTCAGAGGTAAAATAATTGGGTTATGATAGCCTTAACCTAATCAGTGGATTAATCTCCTGATAGGGATTAACTGGGTACTAACTATAGGCAGGTAAGGTATGATTGGAGGAGGTGGGTCACTGAGGGCATGTGTTGGGGTTTATACTTTGTCTTGGTGAACAGAGCTCTCTTCACTTCCTAATTGTCATGTCCTGGGCTACTTTCCTCCTCCACATCCATCCGCCCTGATGTTCTGCCTCATCTTGGGCAATCTCAGTCCCTAGTTATCTGTAATAGAAAGGAGACAGTGGGGGATTAGGGTGCTTGGTGCATGTCTGACTCCCAGAAGCTATGAAGGGAGCTAATAACAGGTTCTAGAAGCAAGTTGCTAAAGAGAGTAAGGTCCTCATCACGTCAAGCATTTTGAATATGGATTTGAAAAGCCAAGTTTAGCTGAAGAGAATCGAAGTGTTTAGTTACAAATCCAAGTCTTTAGAGATAGAAGTCAGATGGAATAGCAGAAAAGAATGCTCAACATCATGAATAAGAAGAGTAGAAACCTGATTAACGAGAGGGCAGAAGTGGCGAGCCACTGAGCTATTCCACCTTTATCCTTGGAATCAAGACCCAAACCCAGGGGTGGGGATATAGCTTAGTCGGTAGAATGCCTCGCATGCGCAGTGCCTTGAGTTCAATCTTCAGCACCACAAAAAAAAAAAAAAAAAAAAAAGAAAAAGAAAAAGAAAAAGAACAAAGACTACCATGCTCCTTAGGAATGGGATGGGTCGAGAGTTTTTGGATGTCTGTATGTAGATTCTCCTTTGCAAGTGCAGTGAATGTAGGAAAACAAATGCTATGTGATATCACTTATATGTGAAATCTATAAAAGTTGATCTCAAAGAAGTAGAAAGTAGAGTACAAAATAGCTAATAGAAGATTTTGAATGCTCCCATTGCAAAGAAAAATAAAATGTTGAAAGTGGTGAATATGCCAGTTACCATAATCTGATTATTACACATGGTATACATGTATTAAAATAACAAATTATATCCCCCAAATATATACATGTATTTTGAGTCAATCAAAATCACAAAAAGTAAGTTGAATGTGGTGGCACACACCTGTAATCCCACCACTTAGGGAGGCTGAGACAGGAGAATCATGAATTCAAAGCCAGCCTCAGCAACAGTGAGGCACTAAGAAACTCAGTGAGACTCTGTCTCTAAATAAAAAACACAAAATAGGAGTGAGGTTGTGGCTCAGTGGTGGATTGTCCCTGAGTTCAATCCCCGGTACCAAAAAAAATCACAAAAAGTAAATTTTTAAGAAAATTGGAAAACAATACCATGTTTTTAAAAAGTCCAGAGCAGATATGATTCCATAAATATTTGTTAAAGATGTATTCATATGTTATGAATGCTTAGAATAGGATATGAAAGGATACGTGCTTATATATCAAATATATCAAACCATTACTTATTAAATACAATATTTATTTTTAAAAAATGCAGTGAACTGATCCCTAATGCCTGGAATGAGTCACTCATTCTTAAATATTTTGCCTATGCTGAGACTCCACTGATACACCATCTCATTTATATAGGCATTCAAGAGTGGAAATAAGAGCAGGAAAGGAACAGTATACTAAGTGTCTGCAACTCAAACAAACAAACAAACAAACTGAAAGTAACATAATTCCTCTTTTTCTGAGGTTCCTTCTTTTGACCCCACCAGGATTCTCTTCAGTCACCATTAAATTCTCAGTTGACTCCCTGATGTACCATAAGTTATTCCTAGGCACATACCCTCTTCCCTCACCCTTCCTTCCCACTTATCACCACCTTAAGATGCTAGCTATATGTCTTTTCTGTTCAAGAAACTGAATGTAGTCCAAGAAAAACAGACCATAAAGGAGAATGAACTTATTTAAATTTAGGAACACTCACCTCAAGGGAGCCCTGAACACTGACCATGATCTTACATTTCCCTAGTGTAAGTTCACTGGCCCATCCTCCCTGAGATCATTCTATATCCTTTTGAATCTCCCAAGAACCCCTCCCAATACCTTTTCTGTTCCTCACTCTTCACTTGTCTGATGATTAATTGCATATGTCAACTAAGGGATCTCCAGATACCAGGTAAAACACAACTTCTGAGTGTGTCTATAAGGGTGCTTCTTGAAGGAATTAGCATTTAAATTGATAGAATGAGTAAAGAAGACACACCCTTACCAATGTGGGTGCACACCAACCAATCCATTGAGGGTCTGAATACAACAAAAAAACTGGAGGAAGGGCAAATACTTTCTCTGCTTGAGCTGGGACTTCTATCTTCTATCATTGGACATTAGAACTTCTGGGCCTTGGTCCATGGCTATAACAAAATATCTGAGACAGACAATTTAAAAAAAGGAAAGACTTATTCTGGCTCATGGTTTCAGAAGTTTAAATCCATGGTTGCTTATCCCTGTTGCTTTTGTCCAGGGGAAGCATGATATATAATTGTATGACCATGTGGTGGAGAAAAACTGCTCATTTCATAGTGCCTGAGAAGCAGAGAGAAAGGAAAGATCTGGGGTCCCACAGTTCCCTTCTAGGGCACACCGAGTGACCTAACTTCCTTTTACTAGGTCCTATCTCCAGAAGGTTCTACCACCTCCTAATAGTGCAATCACTTAGGGACTACGTCTTTAACACAATTGCTTTCAGGGGACATTTAAGATTCAAACTATAACGGGTCTTCGGACTCACACTGTGACTTACATCCTTGTACCCTAATTTATCTTTTCCAAGTCTTTGGACTGCTACTGAATTATGCCATTGGCTTTCCTGGCCTCCAACTTGCAAATGGCAAATCATGGGACTTTTCAGCCTCTATAAATGTATGAGTCAATTCCCACAATAAATCAATCTGTCTCTAATCCCCTTCCCCAATATATAAATATACATAGTCATTCCTCAGTGTTTGAATGGGATTGGTTCTAAGGACCCCAAGGATATCATAATTTGCAGACACTTATGTCCCTGTTGTAGTATTTGCATAGGACATAATGCTTTAAATCATCACTAGATTATTTATAATACCTAATACAATGTAAATGCCGCCTAAGTGGTTGTTATACAGTTAAATTGTTTAGGAAATAATGGTGGGGGGAGCAGTCTGTATGTGTTCAGTGAAAACTTGGGGATTTTTTTTGATCCACAGTTGTTTGAAACGATGGATGTGGAACTCGAGGTTAAGAGGTACAACAGGACTGTGTGTGTGTGTGTGTGTGTGTGTGTGTGTGTGTGTGTGTGTGTATTACTATCCTGTTTCTCTGGAGAACAATGACTAATGTTCCTAATATATTATTTTTTATTATTCTGAAGAAGTTTAAGTATAAATGCCCTTCAACTTAGGATGGAGTTATTTTGCAATCAATCCAATGTAAGTTAAAAATATGATAAGTAAAAAATGCATTTACTATACCTAGTCCCCTGAACTTCCTAGATTAGCACCACAGTGTTCTGTAGCCTTAATTGTTTCCCACATGATCACGGGGCCAACTGCAGCTGCAGCTGCTGCACTGCTCAGCATTCTGATAGAGTCTTGTATGGTACATTACCACTCTGGGAAAAGGTCAACATTCAAAACTCAAAGTACAGTTTTTACTGAATAGATATTACTTTCACACTATCATAAAGTTAAAAAATCATGTTAAATCAGCATAAATTCAGGACCATCTGTAATCAAAAAGCCTTTTGATTACAACCTCTCACCTGACTATCTGCATGACTGTAAGCCTGCCTTTCACCTTGTCAGAGGGTCAGGGATCCCTGGTCCTAAGGACCCCTCTCTCCAATCCAGGGCTTTGTTCCTGCAGCTCCCCTGATCCACCTCCATCATCAAATTTTCTCCTTGTATTAGATTATTTCAATACAAGGAGAAACCAATTATTAAACCAATATGCTGGAACAGGTTTCATAGCCAATGCCCTCTCAGGCCCCCACTGCCACTGATGTCTTGGCCCTTTCCTCCTGTTCTTCAGAGCCAACCTCCCTAAAAACACTGTACATGCCTGCTTCCTCACCCATGTGTCCATTTCTCCACAGGGCTCTTTTGTTTGTGTGTGTGTGTGTGTGTTTTTTGGTACCGGGGATTGAACTCAGGAGTACTCGGCCACTGAGCCATGTCCCCAGCCCTATTTTGTGTTTTATGTAGAGACAGGGTCTCACTGAGTTGCTTAGCGCCTCGCTGTTGCTGAGGCTGGCTTTGAAGTCATGATTCTTCTGTCTCACCTTCCCAAAGTGCTGGGATTATAGGTGTGTGCCACTGCCACCTGGTTTCCACAGGGCTTTTTTTAGGTAGGTTCTTGACCTCAATACATCTGCCTTGCCAAGACCAACAGTGTCCTGAACATGGGCAAAGCCAAGAGCCACCCTTGGTTTCTTCTGTTCATGAAGCCCTCTCTAAATGACATCAATTTACAATGATAAAAATATAAAAGTCCACCCTAGAACAATAGGAGGTAAAAGAAATTACACTAAAAATGTGCAGATTTTATAAAAACAAAATAGAATTTTAAAACTTTTTTACATTAAAAAATAACATTTTGAAATGTTTAAAAATGATTTTAGACATACAGATAAGTGGCAAAAATAGCACAGAAGATTCTTGAGTAGCCCTACCGAGCTTCTTCTAATGTTAATATCTCACATAACAATGACATTATTATCTAAACCAGGAAATTGACATTAGTAAAATGCTATTAATTTAACTGCCATGTTTATTCACTAATATTGCTTTACTCTTCTAGGATTCACTCCAGGCTCCATACTGTATTTATTTATTTATTTAACAGTAGAAGGCATTTTGATATATTATACACAAATGGAGCACAACTTCTCATTCCTCTAGCTGTACATGGTGCAGAGTCCTTCCAGCAGTCTATACTGCATTTATTTATCATGTCTGTATAGTCTCCTATACTGGGACAGCTCCTGAGTTTTGTTTTTTTTTTTAACAAAAACATTCCTCGATTCAGATATATCTGATGTTTTCTCATAATTAGATGAAAGTATTTGGGGCAAGAATATCAAACAGTTTCAGCATTCCTAATCTGAAAGTCTGAAATCTGAATTTTTGAGAGCAATATGATCTCACAAGTGATAAATTTCACACCATGAAACTGTTTAATGCACAAAATTATTAAAAGTAATGTCTAAAGTTATCTTTGGTTCATGTGTATAAGGCATATATGAAACCTAAATGAGTTCCATGTTTAGATTTGGGTTTTGTTCTCAAGATATCTTATTAGGAATATGCAAATGTTCCAATACTGGAAAAAAATTGAAATCTGAAACACTCTGGTCCCAAGCATTTTGGATAAAGGATATTCAACCTGTAGATACTCAACTTTGTAGAGTTTTTTAATCTGTTTACTATGAGACAGATAATATTCAAGTATTTCTAAAAATATATTAGCTTAACAAATCCTTAAAATCTCTCCACAAAATAATATATTTCTTTCCACTTTACAGATGAAGAAATTGATAAACTAATTAACTGTCCAAGTTCTCACAATTATAAAGGACAAGGTTGGGATGAGAGCCACAGCTCTGACTCACCAGCCCAAATAACTTTTGCAGTAGTGAATATGGGTGCAGTTAGAGCAGGTGGCTGGTAACCTCAAGGATGAAGGAAGGAGAAACTTCTGACAAAGCTCTTTAAAGAGGAGCCAAGATATACTTTGTGTATGTGATAGCCACAGGGGTGGAGGTCTTTAAGAACAGGTAAAATACTACTTGGCAGCTTTCATCCGACCATGTTTGTCAATCATAAAGTAAAATTAAAACCCTAGATGACACTGTTTATGCAATCCCCATTCTTAGGACCCAAACCTCTTTTTTATTTAACCTTGGGTTTCTTTTGTGCCTAGTTTTAATTTAAGGTGGGAGTGTCAACCTAGAAAGATTCCATTGCATCAGAATTATAAGCTACTAGATAGAAAGTAATGTCAAATAAGAAAAACAGGAATGAGGAAAATGAAGAGTCTGCTGTGAAAGTCATTGATTCTGTACCATCCTCGAAAGTTAATCATAATGTGTGAGTTACAAATATCTTGTTAGTAAGTCTTAGAGCTTGTTAATAAGTGGAGTGCAAAGATTGAGCTATTTGACATTGCTCCCCTGTGCAACAATTAATTGCCTTACTTTCTCTTACATGCAAGACATATTAAGGAACCCTCATGGTCCTTGTCTTTTACCTAACAAATGATTTAACATTCTATTAAATATTAATCTATCATTATAACTGTGCTTGTATCTTGGTCATGAAACACCTTTGAACAAGCAACTGTTTACAGATAGATACATGAAGTCACCAGGGGGAAAACACATTGCACATATCACAGGGGAATTGGCTGGAGGTCTGTACCGAGAGCAGCTATCAGTGATCAGTGATACCTAGAGTAAGAGAACAGGTGTTTCCCCAGTGCCTGGGCCCTGGCCTAGTATTGTTTAACAGCTTTATCAATGACCTGGGTGAGATGGAATGGAAAGCATGCTTCGTGCATTTGCAGCTGAGACAGTCACGTGGGGACAGATAGGGCTCTGGAATAGAAGGTTGTAATTCAAATTGACCTTGGTGAACATGGCTCCCACAATTCAGCAACATGCATTGACTAGGTTCTGTAGGTAAGGAACAGTCTTAAGGGAAACAGAATTGTAAAGGAAGTAGAAAATGTTTTCTGTTCTTCAGCAGTTGGCCAAATGATGGGAAGAAAAGGCTCAGATCACAGGTAATGACGATGGCCCTGAAGAACGAGGGATATGTGTGTGTGCACAGTGAACAATGAGCTTGACAATGCTCAGAGATCCCTGAAGTGATTGGATTGGGCAGAGGGAGATGAGGCCAGGTGTGGGTGACCTGACAGTGGGAACCAAGTATCTCAAAGTGAACCTAGGGGGGAGTTTTGGTTATGTAGCAAAATGGTTTTCAACAAGAGGGCATAGTTTTATCCATGCTATGAAAAATAAGTAACATAATCAAGCAAAAAAAAAATTGATTCTTTAAAGTCATGGAAAGTACATGCCAATATAAACAAAAGGCAAATTGTATGGAAAACGTCAAGCTTACTGTAAGTAGTAAAGAAAAGGCTGTGGATAGGAATTATGATTAAAGAGAACCAAGAGTTCTACATTTGGATATGGAAGAGAAGCAAAAGTTTTGCCATTGCTGTGAGATGTTCTTTGTACTACATGCACTGTATTTTCTTTGAAAATTGAACAAACAAGAAAAAAAAAGAAGTAAATGCATGTGTGCCTACATACTTAGGTAAATAAAGTGAGTGTGTGTGGTGGGTGCCCTTTGGTACTTTTTAAATTGAAATGTAATTCACATATAAAATTCTCTCCCGTAAAGTCCTTTGTAACCTATGCAAGAGGAAGCAGAAAACCACCAAAAATAATAAACTGAACTGTTCAGCACGGAAAGCAGAAATGCTTTGACCCAGTACCTGGTGGAGAATTGTGTATTTTTGAAGTCGAGCAATGAATTTCCTAACTGAACTATGGTTGCTACAGGAAGTTATAAAGTTTCCCCCCTATAAAGATCTTTGAAATCAATATCCATTCTGATATTTCTGGCCAAGTGTGAATGCAGTCTGCGCAACAGTAAGTAAGATCAGCTCTTAAGACCTCAGGGCCATGTGTGTGTCATTCAGTTCTAGTATTGTTCATCAATTCTCTGTGTTGTATTGAGATATATAAACTCATAGAGATGAACGGTTCAGAAGTGAAAAAACGAACTGTTGTTAGCCATTTGGGCCAGTGTGAAATGTAAATGTTTTCTCAGATTCTGACAAAATAGCCAAATAAGCAGCTGTGTGTTCTCTCCTATTCTTTTTTTTAAAATATTTCTTAGATGTTGATGGACCTTTATTTTATTCATTTATTTATATGCGGTGCTGAGAATGGAACCCAGTGCCTCACACATGCTAGGCAAGTGCTGTACCACTGAGTCACAACTCCAGCCCCCTCCTGTTCTTATTGAATAGTAGTACTTCTTGTGGGAGTTTTTAATCAGCCACCATGATGAAAGCAGATGGCATAAAGCAGTGCAATGTGAAATGTCAAGTTCTTCTGCTAACAAGGCCAGAAACAAGCAGCTGTCAATCTCAAATCAAATGGATGAAAGAAACTTTGATGATCTCCCTTGGCCACTGTCATGAGCTTGCAGCCCTGGTGACCTGTCCTGCCATCTCTGACTATGGATATGCCGCCATCCTGCCTTGAAAATAAAGACCTGTCACTCAGTTGCATGATAATCATCTGAGTATCCCCCTTTTCTCTTACTTTCTATAGAAGAGAAAAGCAAAATGTGGATCGCAGCTGTGAGGAGTATTTCACAGATGGTGCCAACTGATCCACAGAAGCCTTTTGTTTTCAGGTACCCTGCCATCTGACAGGTGTTGATCCAGTGGACTCAGTGATCTGCATGCCAGTGACCATCCTCTGAAAAACATTGCTCGTTTGATGGAGGACTGGGCTCCAACTAGGGAATTAAGCAGCTGTTCAATGTCCACCTAAGGTAATGGGAGAGGATATTTCTCCCTTTATCCATTTCACATGTGCAAGGTATTCCTAATAAGCTTTATCTATTTAGATAGACCTACAAAAAGGTGTCAACATGCATTAGACTGACACATGAGCCTTCCAGAACATGCAATTCTCTCACTATATTTGCAATCATCAACTCTTAAGGTCCTTTCTTTTTATGCACCTAGTGAGTTGAACGGATACAAACATCCACCTAGTAAAATCATGTAAATTCCCTGTATAGTGTAGATGCTACTGAAATTAGCAAAGATTAACAAAAATAAAAACAATTGTTCCCTGACTCTCAATTAAAGGAGAGAACTATTAGAAGAGAGGATCAGGAGGCATTGCTCTAGGATTTAGCCTGCTTGTAAAAGAAAGCTGTCTATAAAATATCAACACTGAGCTTTGGGGCCTGGTATAGACCTTTCATGCACAGCTAACATGCTGGTATGTTTAACTCACTAAAAAAGTCAATTGTGCTTATTTGGAAATTTCCAAAGAATATTAGGTTATTCCTTTTCAACTTAGCATCTGCAGTTTGATATACCTTTAGTATTTAATATAGTGTCTAACCAAATTCTAACAACTGCAATTTGGTAGTAGTTGTGTTGTTGTTATGACCTCAGCAGTAAATTCTCATTAGAGACTTTGCATATGGCATTGGGATCCAAGCTGAAATAATACAAGCTGAAATTAATACATTGATTAAAATATAATTACTGCTTAGGTATCTTTGTCATTTAACATGCCCTTTTGCCTATAAAATTCTTTCACTGAATTATTTTAATGACATTATAATCATTATGCTTTTCTTTTAACTTGGAAGGGTATGATATTATTTGTGAGCATACATACCTAGTGTGACTTTAAATAGTTCAAACAAATGTGAGAATGCTTGCTTCTGATAGTAAGGTTTTGTGGTGATTTCAATCTTTTAAAAAATATTGCATTATTTCATGTATACACATAGTGTACATACACCTTTTTTATAAAATTAAAGTTATGTTTGAAGTTACTTGAAATATCAACTCAGATTCAGGCTTCTTCATTTTTCAGTGATGAAAATAAGGTAGTGAATGTGTTATAGGGACATTAGTAAGTGATTAAATTGAGGAAACTAACAGTTTTCATTCATCTGACCTTTGGAAGTTTGTTTATTTGGTCATTCACAGCATGCCTACTACATGTAGAAAAACATGATGGTTAGTAGGTATACTCAGTCAATAATACAGAACCCCCAAGTTCAAGATTGTCTGTTAAAATATTAATATTAAGACAATTATATAATTGCATATAACTTCCAGAATAAAGCTATTCCTCTGCAAACAGCCCCTCATTGCAAGTAGTGGGTTGTGAATCATAGGCCTCCATGGAAGCCCCGATTTCCATCTGTAAAATGGGGTAATAAAAATGCCAGTTTTGGGCTGAGTATGTAGCTCAATGGTAGAGCACTTGCCTAGCAGATGCAAATCCCTGAGTTTAATCCCCTGAATTGCAAAAATTAAAAAGAAAAAGGCAGTCATATGGATTCATTCTAAGCATTATGTAAGTTGCTCATATTAACAATTATGTTTGCATATGAAAGAATCGACAATTAAAATATGCAAAATTTCTTTTAAATCTTTGTTTTATGCTAAATGTATTTGCAACAGATATTTTGCTTTAATTCTTACAGCCTGCTAATCAGATACAACTTTAAATGGCCAAGATAGCTTGAAAAATAAAATTGTAATTAAATATTGGTTATAATATGTTTTATATGCCTTTATTCTATCATATGAATAAAATATTTTCCTGTGAGCATTAATACACGAAAAAGCAGGGAATTTAATTTTTTACTATGACAGCAAGTGGCAAAATAAAAAAGAAATAATGCAAGTGATTGTCCTTGATCTCCACTAATTTCTGCAGCTTCCATCCTAGCAATAGATGGAAAGATTTTTCCCATCTCAGACCTCACTGATATCTGGACATTTTACATGTGTATTTGTGAATAAGCACAGGTTACAAATTATCTCTCTCTTCCCTTTGATGCGAGGAAATTGGAGAAGATAACAGGACATGGGATCTCTGGCTTCTCTGGTCCAAGGTATAGTAATTAAACTCCATTCCTCTTTCTCATGTGCAATTTAGGCACATTTCCAAAGAAAGAGGAATAGATTTGATTGAAGAGAAGTAGTTATTAATTGACTACTCAGTTTACATTGATGAAATATAACAAGGAGAAAAATATTCACTCTCTTGCTTTTTGCTTCAGCAATAACTGCTGGACAACACGTCCTAGTTAGCTGTCTTATAATCATCAGTATGTACATTGAAGCATATCAGGCAGTGGTCTCAAAGTCAGAGATTCCTAAATTGAACCTCCTAGAATACGGAGCACAGATGCACCCAGAGCGTCTCTGGTCTCTGGTCTCTGGATCTGATGTTCCCAGGACACATAATACAGGCTGTCCAGCCGCAGGGCTGATCAGATTTCAAGTCCACACTATGATAGCACCTTCCAAATAAGGAAAAGGATAGGCCTGCTGTGCATTGTTAAGGCAGGTGTTGAGTTTCAGTCCATGAGGAAGAACGTATGGGATCCCTGGTGTCAAGTTTGGTTGGCATCCTTCCCTTCCGGAACTCCAGATACGCAGGGGCCTGTGCAGCAATTTCTTGTTGCATGAGCGAATCTTTCCCAAGTGTGGAGCAGCCCCATGTCTGGGTGATGTGTGGAATGTACATTGAGCTCTCTTGTATGAATTTTTAAGCTTAAATCTTGTTTTCTGTACACACTGTACTGATTTAAAGCTGAATGTTACAAAAACAAATTGGGCTGCAACTGCCTATAAATTGTGAAAAGGCAAACATAACAGAAGGGCATATCCTTTGCTTACTGGCAAAAACATGGTATTTGAAGCTGGAATTCTTCAGATCTGACCCACAGTTTGTAATTATCAGGGTTAGAAACTTGGACACATCATTTAAAACTTCTGATGTGACCTTTTGTAATCTGTAAAATAGGGTGATAAGAATAAATACCTTACATAATTGTCATGAAACAGCAATGTTTTGAAGGGTGGAGATTTCCAAACTGATCTAAGTAATCATTTTATGGCAAGAAGTGAATTACCTCATGTGCAGTTTGACTGGTAGGGAAAACTCCAGAAAACTCACAGGAATTGTTCCAAGAAGAGATGAAGGGCAACTCCAGTGGTCTCTGTGCAAATCCTAGCTCTGTGTTGTAGGAATATGCAAGTATTTTTTCTTAAGATCATTGACCTCAGGTTGAAGTGTAATTTTAGGAACCTATTTTGTTTAAATTCTAAGCTGTATGCTAAAATTTCATAGATTCCATAGTTTTGGTCTAAAAGATAAATTGACTTGACTCAAATCACGGAGCTACTTACTATTGGATTAAAGAGGAAATTGTGGACAATTTATAGGGTGTGGTTACTGTGAGGTGCTCCTAAGTCACACCTTGAGAGTTCAGCAAATAAAAATCAATATAATATGTGTGAGCCCAAGTGCCTACAGAAGTTGCCCTAAAGGGTAGACATGTCTTCATGTACAAAACTCTGAGTGCAGGAAGATTTAATAGTAGAAACAGTTCCACGCATACCCTACATGGGTCAGACTTGGTCAAATCTCTCCAGCTTTGTGCAGAGGAAATGGTGTCTGACCTGCAGGCTCAGTGTCCCCACGGGGAAGTAGTGGCCTTAAACTTTGTTCACTCCATGACTTTTGCCTTCAAACTGCCTCTGGTTCCATTTTTCTGATTATGATGTAGACTTTCATCATAGGAGCAAGGAAACTTCCTATTGGATGTGATTAATATCACTTCTCAATATTGATACATCTTGCTATCATTTGTGAAGCTAGTATCTGATTTTTGTACCAACCTCTTGTAGTTTTGGTTAATGGGAACTCTTTAAACAGATAAGTAACAGGCTCACACATACATGAAAACTTCCCCTTAAAGACTGGTGAAAAAGACTCCTGAATTGAAAAGGCTTGGCAGTGATAAAAGAATCTTGAGAGGCCACACATAATTGGCTATCCTCCTCCCTCACAGGCTTCATTCTGGAACTGCTTTCAGAATCATGCAACCTGTTTGCAGTCTTGTCCTTGTGGCAGTACCAGGGAGTACTAGAGGTGGAGCCCTAGGTATCATTAATTCATCATGCCACACTTTTCTCCTGAGCCTGGAGGTGGCCCACTCCATCAGCCACTGCAATGAGATGTTCATGCTTCTCAGTGAGAGTCCCATGGTGGGGAGGCTGTCTGCCAGCCCCACCTCCCTACTGTACATGACAGTGGCCCTGACAGTTCTGAGCTCATTGTATAGGTGTGGTCACTGGGTTTGTACAGTTTAAACACTGGAGCCTGAGAAGATAGAAAACCAAATAAACATAATATTTACAAGTGGCTTTTGTGTATGACAATGCGATAGTTTGGGTCATTAAGCAGCTTTTCACAGACGAGTGGATGACACTGTGTCATTGGGTGAGATGTTATTTCTCCAAGTTGTAGCATGTGGGAAAACTTAATTTGGATTTATTCCACTTGTACTGTATTAAATAACCATTTTCTGTAATAGATTGAAACTGGCAACGTGGGAGGATTTCCTGTCCAAGTTTCCACACTTTCCCTGCTAGGCAGGTTTCACTAAGTTGGAGAAGTTTGACAAAGGCAACCTTTATTCATCCCTTATAGTAGTTTCAGTATACTGTTCATTTTGGTATCACTGATTTTTGGCCAAAATTCAGGATTTCCTGACTGAATTAAAACTTAGTTTACAAGGTTCCCCAAATTTATCAGATTTATAAAAAACTGAATCAAATTGTATTGGAGCCACAAATATGAGCCTCAATTTTACTACAAAGAATAAACTCATTGAAAAACAAATTCATATAAAGAGAGAAGGAGAGAGGAAGCTAACAAAGCACTATTTTTGCTTGTTGTTTCTACAACTGGTTTGAACTAACATCTTAATCTTGAAACACTACTTCTTTGTGTTACTTAATTAGATCAGCTGTGGTTTATTACTTACTACATATTTAATGAGTGCCTACTATGTTTCAGAAACTTGTCTATGCAGTGAGTGTACCAAACTACATTAGAAATGGCTTCTGCCAGGTAGGGGCTTCTGATCTCATGACATTTCACGGTTCGTCTCTTTAGGGTTCTATTTTTCTGTTTCCAATGGAAACAGGTCTTGCTCTTCTCATATAATCTTGGTTTCATTTTATAACTACCATTTATCATCTAATTAAGCTTTTTTACTTTTTATTTTAATTTTTGTTAGGTGTCGCACATATTGTCAGGTGCACAGTTCTAGTAAATATGGTTTCCTGAATCTTAACAAATGTGTGTACCTGTGTTACTACACTGTAAACCAAGCTATAGAACAGAGAGCATTTCTAATACTCTGGATGGTTCCTTTGTGCTCCTTCCCTATATGTTCACCAGAGAAACCACTATGTATTCTTTTGTGTGTGGTTGCCTTTTGCTGTGGATTGGTCCATGTAGTTGCAGCTCTTGGTACTCTGTATTGCTCTGCAATATTCCATTGTACAAATACATTCTAATTATTTATCTAGCCTAGTCTTGGTTTGTATTTGAGTTGTCTCTAGTTTTTGTGTGTTATAAATAAAGATGCTATCCCCATTCTAGCTTGTGTGCTTCAGTGGACTTGTATAATTTTTCCCCTTAGTGTTATATCTAGGAATAAGATTACTGAATAATAGAGTAGGCATAAATTTAACTTTAGAAACTACTGGTAACTTTCAAAAGTGGATGTGTGCCACCAGCAGGGTAGGAGAAATCCAATTGACCTATGTTTTTGACAACACTTGATTTTGTCAGCTCTTTCAATTTTAATCATTACGACTTGGTTTTTTTTTTTTTTTGTACCAGGGATTGAACTCAGGGGTACTCAACCACTCGGCCATTTCCCCAGCCCTATTTTGTTTTATTTAGAGACAGAGTCTTCTTATCACCTTGCCGTTGCTGAGGCTGGCTTTGAACTCTGAATTCTCCTGTCTCAGCCTCCCAAAGTGCTGGGATTACAGGCATGTGCCACTATGCCCAGCTATGACTTGTTTATAGAGGAATCTCTTTGTAGTTTTATTGCATTTCCTGGATGACTCATTTTCATAATAATGGAATGAACATTATGGACATTCTGGTTTCTATATCTAGCTTTTGTGAATTCAGTGAATGTGCATCATTATCCTTGATCAAATCTAGGGTGGGCTCATAGAAAAAGTGGTATTTCTATTTGAACTGAGAAAATGGTAAGAAAACTTCCAGGAGCCACATCACAGACAACTTTTTATTTGTACCAGCACTGTGCTTGGTCAATTGGATATTTACCCTTTCAGCTCACTCCTTTTGTTGTCCAATTTTTTCAACACATGTCATCTAGATTCTGACCCATCTTCTGTGTATCCTTATCTCCTCAAAATCTTATCGCATACGCCCCTCTCCTCTACTGAAATTTCTTCATGTAAGAAAAAAAAATTCAAATGGCCTCTGTGAATATTATCAACGCCCTTTGCCTCTCTTTAGTGACACTATGTTCCACTTATGGAAACACATTTCTCATGAAGCCAGCCTTTCCTTACCTTACCCTTGCTGACCTCTCTGCTTTGTCCTTTGATAGTGTTTGGTTCAGTGATACATCTTTACATGGAACCCCCAAATCTCTTTGGCCCTGCTTCCCACCCTATACATACCCTTACAGGAAAATGTTACCTTAGTTCTAGTTTCCTTGTTTATGTTGAAGACTGTTAAATCTGCACCTCCATCTGAAATCCAGGGCTGGTTTTGAAACAGCTTAATTACACAATATTTAATGTTTTTCTAAAGCGATTGTGTAAAGTAAGCACATTGTGTCTCCTCAACCGTGATTTTGCTTTCTGCCTTCGGAGTTACCCGTGGTCAACTGCAGTCTAAAATAATTAAATGGAAAGTTTCAAAAATAAACAATAAGGTGTAAGTGAGTTATTTTCTGGTATATTGTTATAATTTTTATATTTTATTACATTATTTTTGTTAATCTTTTACTGTGCCTCATTTATAAATTAAACTTTATCATAGGTATGTAAATACATTTGGCCTTCAATATCTGTGGGGTTTGTATCCACAGATTCAATCAACCATAGATTGAAAATATTAAATAAAAAATTGCAGGGCTCAGTGGGAGAGCTCTTGTCTAGCATGTGTGAGGTCCTTCTTAATCACCATACACACATACACACAAAATTGCATCTGTATTGAATATACAAACTTTTTCTTTCTCAGCATTTCCTAAAAATACAATCCAACAACTATTTAAATAGTGTTTATGTTGCATCAGGTATTATAAGTAATCTAGAGAGGATTTAAAGTATACATGAGGATGTGCTGAGGTTATATGCAAATACTATACCATTTTACTTGAGAATTTATGGATTTTGGTGACTGGAGGGGGTCCTGGAGCCAATCCCCCACAGAAACAAAGGAATGATTACATAGGAAAAAGCAATACACAGAGAATTTGGTACTTTGAGTTTTCATGCATCTCCTGAGGGTTTTGGAATATATTCCCTACAAATAAGGAAAGATTACTGTATTTCATGTACTGCATATCTCTGGCTTTCAGCATGCTGGAAGTTTATATTGGGTAAAAGGGACACTTTAGAGATGATTTCATTAAGACTATAGGATTTCAATTGGGTCTGAACATAGTGGAAGGTTGGTTCGAGAGGAGAATCTGAGTCTGAGAACAGCTTTTGAGGGGTGATGGCTCAGGTGTGCTTAGAGACCACAACTTACAGGTTCATGGAGACACCTCATACCTTTTTTTGTGCTTAATACAGAAACACAGGCCCCTCCACACAGCCCCTGCAGCATCTACCAATGCATTGCCATGTATGGGAACGTCTTGGGTCTCCTAACATGGTTCCTTGGGGACTGTGGCTCTCGCATAGTGGCTGGGTTCCATTTAGGTACCTAGATTCTATTCTTAGAAGTGACCTTCCACATACTCTCAGAGGTGCAAGATCAGTCCTAAGCCTCTCCCCTTAGTAGGCTCTTCCCCCACCATGTCCCATCTGACCCTGTCTTTCCTGCTTCTGACTTCCTTCCTCCTCTTTCTGTCCCTGATCCTTGGATCTGGCCTGTTGTTCTCTCTTTCCATCACCAACCTTAGTCTCCTAGAGAATGATTCAGAGATGGCTGAGGCAACCCTTCTTCTGTCTTAACCCAGCCTCAGGTTCCCCTAGTCTGACAGTCCCCAAAGGTGGACTTTCCAACAGTGCTGCTTTTGCTACATAGGCAGTAAGGGCACTTAGAAGGATGGTCTGGACCTTATTTGGGGAAGGTAGAAAGTGCTGAAGATGGCTTAGCAGAGTGTTGTCATGATATAGATGGTTTCAGAATCAGTAGTGAAGATTAGTTCTCTTATGTGGATTAGAACAAGACAGATTGATGCTAGTGAGAAGTGAATTAATTCAGACATTAGGAAAGAAGAATGAGTTGCCCATTTATAACCTTAGTGACTGGTATAGAGAACAGAAATGAGGAACCCACAAGGAATTCTGGGGTTTACTTTTAAGTACAATACATTGGTTGAGCCATGGCTATGAAATAGAAGTTCTGAATCCTTATCTCCATATAGAAAGGGAAATACTATATTTCCAGCTTCTGATGGTTTGGACTAAGAAATCATGTATATTTTTCAAGATAAAAATTTTTTAAAAATACTTTAGTTATCAAGTGGACTTTGTTCTTAGCCAAAACATACATCTTGTGGCCAAAGGAAAAAACAAGTTTGCAAGATGGCACCTTGGTGACAGTCACATGGAATGCCTAGTGGGGACTTGCAGGATCAGTCCTTTCTTGCTTCAGTCCAAGCAGCATCACCTTTATGGGTTTGTACACTGGGGTTACAGGAAAGATTTTACTTGAATGTAATTTTTTTCTACTACTAAAACTTAAAACAATTAGGCTTCTTTTTATTACGTATGTCAAATTTTAAACTCTAGAACAATAATCATGATGGTTTTCGATTTCGATATTTGTTGTCTGGTTGGCATAGCTACCATAGCACTATTCTTAAACATTTTACTTTATTTGCTGCTGCAATTTTTTTTTTTTGTCCCAGAGATTGAACCCAGGGTGCTTAACCACTGAGCCACATCTCCAGCCCTATTTGCTGCAATCTTTACTTTTTTCTATACCAAGAAAAAAATACTGAACTACACATTGAGGATTTTGGGTCCCCTTCCGCCCACCCCCAGAATGCATAGGAAGTGTCAGTCTCTTTGATTCTTCCAGGGAAAAGCAAACCAAAAAAATCCCCATTTTTGTCTATAATATTGCTGGAAACTTCCAAAGACTTGAGAAAACGAAAGATTTCTGCCAGTAGAGACTTTGCTTTGTAGCTTTTATCACTTTGTGTGAGCACAGGCATTGTGTGCTGTGCACAGAGCCATGTGTTGGATAAAATGCATCCTTGCTCAGTTGCCCAGTTCTCTTCCTTGTTCATGCAGATGCATTTCCACACTCCCATGCTGCAGGTCACTGAAGGAAGAGTTGGTGTCCAACAAGGGTCTGAGACGACTTTCGCCCTCTCCCCCTTCATTACAATGGTAAGGACAGGGCTGGTGGTTCTGAGGCTGCTTTGGGACATTTTGGTTACTACAGAGGCAGATGAGCAAGACTGAGCAGGTTGCTACTTGCAGCTTCTGGGCAGTGTGTCAGGAGCCAAGCAGCCTGGCTGCAGGCAATTCCCTTCTCAGGACATTGCTTCTGTCCTGAGATCTTGTATAAATCAATCACTCCTTTCTTCTTCTTTTTTTTATGGATAACAAATCACCCTGTAATTGTAAGACTTCCTCCCTCATTTCTTCCTTTCTTCATTCATATTTAACTTTTTAATGTATCACACGTGGTTATTCATTCCTTCAATGTGGCCTCAGAGGTAAAAATTCTCTTGGAAATTTGTTACCTCTGATCATTCCACATGTCCTTTCTAGGAAACTATAACTAGCTGAAGACAATGCTAAGGGTATCAAGGGTCCTTAGTCACACTGTGACCGTGCTCTGCTGTTTCTCAAAGATAAAAAAGCCATGTGGGACCACAATCCTCTAGTATTTACTGATATGCACCTTAACTCATGTAAAAACAATAGGGAACATTTTGCCTACCATTTGAATAAATAGAGTAAGTAAATGGTGGATTGAATTTAAGCAAAGAATGACCTTTCTACTCATTCTGAACACGTCAGCCTTCAAATCTTCCTATCCGGTATAGCCTGACATAAGTGTTTTCCACAAAGAAGAATGCCAACATCATCAAATGTAGTGTCTTGTACATTCCATTCTGGGTTAGAAGGCCTGGCTTTTTGGCCTAATATTCTTTATCATTTTATCAGATTTGTTTAATCCCTTCTTTCAAGACAGTAAAACAGAAAGTTAATTTATATTGCCCCCTAGTGATGAATGGTGGCAAACAATCATTAGAGGATATATAGTATTAAATTGTGTTAAAAATTCCATTGTTTCATTGTGCTTCGGAAGACCATGCGTATTTGTGTTCAAGATATAAAATGTATCTGGGTATCTCTTTTAAAATTCAGGTGTATTTATCCAAAAGCTTATTTATCTGTGATTCCATCTGAGGGTCTAGGTGACTCATCTCAAGCTTGAATTACTCTATTAGCTTTCTCTGCAGAGAACACCCCTCTCTTTTGTTGTGGTTCAAGACAAAATCCCCGAAGTTATCCTCCACTCCTCCTTGTCTCACACATTCTGCAGTCTATGCTGGTGTCCCTATTTTTAAAATAAATGTTCCAGAATCTAGCCCTTGTCAGACAGCACCAATTCTTTCCTGCTTTGCAGAGAAGTTGTTCTTTCTTGCCTGAATTCTGGCTACAGCCTCTTTCCTGCTCTCCCTACTTTCGGCCATATGAATTGCGAGTCTATTTCCCCTGCATGCTGCACTGCAGTGTGATCTATTTAAAACACATGTGCAATAGTGTGCCCTTTCTCTTCAAAGCCTCCTAAGGACTTTCCCTTCAACTCAGAAAAAGAGCCCATCTCCTTGTAATGTCTTTCCAGCCCACAGGATCTGTTCTCTGGGTCTTTTCTCTGAAGTCACCTCCTTTCCCTCTCCCCCTGGCCCTCTGGTGTGCTGTAAATGTTTAACAACTGGGTCCCTGGGGAAAGCACACTATGATTTGTAGTGTTTGCCAAGTTCCAAGGTGTAAATACTGCTATAATAGCAAATTTTAAGCTACTGATATGTTGTCAACTTGCACACAGATTTCTTTAAACATTTAATTATCAGCTCTTATGAGCCAGGAAAGTAGGCCCCAGCATATGACCAATGCCCATGCCAATAACTGGCTTCATCCCCACTGCTCCCCTGGCTCCTCCTGGAACATGGCAGGTCGCTCTTTCCTCAGTGTCTTTGCATTGGATGGTCCTCCTGCTTGGAATACTCTCCCTCGCTCCCTTTCTGATAATTCTATGGTTTATTCCTCTTCTTTCTTCCAGTCACCTTATCAGATACATTTCTTACAAGTGTATTTAGAATTACATTTCCTACTCTACTTTCCTGCCTTATTTTTTCTTGGTATTCAACATAATTTAATCATTAACACATTTAGTTATTGTTATGGGCTGATTTTGTCTCCCCATTCTGAACTCGCATGTTGAAGTCCTAATCTATAGTATCTCATAATGTGACTGTGGTTGGAGACAGAATCTTTAAAGAGTGAATTAAGTTAAAATTAAATTGATCACAAGGGTGAGAACTAATCTAATATGACTCATGTCCTCTTAAGAAATCAGGGTACAGACACACAGAAGGACCACTCTGTAAGGACAAGGGGGTAGAGACACCATCTGCAAACCAAGTGGAGAGACCAACCCACCCATACCTTGATCTTGGATTCTAGTCTCCAGGACAAAGAAAAAATAAATTTCTCCTGATGAAGCTGCCCAATGTGCAGTACTTTTTTTTTATGGTAGTAGTAAACTGATGGAATAATTTATGCTTCTCTTTCCCTCATTGAAATTTAGCTATGTGAACACCGGGGCTTATTTGATTCAGATCAGTGCTGTGTCCCCAGTGCCTAGAACTGATTGATGTAGGCACATACTTGCCATCAATATTGGTGAATAAATAACTGCAACATAAAAGCTAAAAATTACCTATAATTTTTACAACAACCACTTGTAGTGTTATTGAAAAGTTACTTATGTTTGTAATTGCTATCAAACTGGGGCCATAATATGTCATGATTTTTATATTATGTGCAATATCATGTGAAAACTGGAAGAAATCCCACATATTTACAATCCTTATTTAGTGCCATCTATAACTAATTTCTCAAAACAAATCACCAGAGATGAAATTACAGGATTAAAGACTTTTATTTTAACAAATTTAAACCTTCAAAAAATAATGCTTCTTTTTCTGTTAATAAATGTAATATTTGACCATACCAGTAATAACTTTAAAGTACAGACAGGTAAAATATAAAGATGATGAGAAATGAAAACTAACTAAAACATCATTAAGCAGGGTGGAATTATGGGTCAAGAGTCATGAACTTTTTTCAAAATTGGGAAAAGTTGTTGTCATGTGGTTTCCTAAAGGATGGAAGCAGCCAACCTTTGCCTTACTTGATTTAAGGTAATTTATGCAGTACTGATACTGCCATTAAAGAAAAAAAAAGTTTTATATTGATAGGTTAAGATATATTCTGATTGTTTCATCTCTTTGACAACTGGAGAGGGCTTATATTTTTTTCTTACACTTTTATTTAGAATTTTGAACTGTATACGCTACAGGGAACACATTCCACTTGCTGTTCAATCTCCCTAGGAAACTACAGGGGGATAGATTGAAAAAGGGAGATTCCTTGTATTCCTTAAATGGGGTATAACCTTGCACCTGTGGGCTGGGTAATACCTGGATTGACCCGGATTCCTGCTAGTGAACAAATGTGCTTCCTCTCTGAGCAAGTTTAGCTTTTGAGCAGAACAGGAATGCAGATGGTGAAGGAGTGCTTATGAAATTATAGGAGGGGCCACAGAAGCAGACTCTAAGCCCAGGAGGCCCCCTGAGCAGTCCTGTAGAGCTGGGGGATGTGAGGTGTGGTGGTTGCTGTAGAGCTACAGATTCCACATAGTCAGGAAGGTGGGGAGTCCTGAAGCCATTGCCAGCATTGAGGAGATGAGAAGCTCATTGGTCTTTTTGTCCTCCAAAGCACAACACTGGCGTGGAGACAGCGGGACACTGAGCCCTGGGCCTCATCACTGCAGCTGCTGTGCAGTGTTCATGAGGCCATGAAGCTCCTGACAAGATCCTGACTCCAGAGCATCGGAGGAAGGAGGCAGCATAGACAGCCTCATCTTATTTTTGCCTTGCCCATCACATACAAGTGCATCAGATTGAGGGAACCTGGTTTCCACTCTGAAACCCCACTGCAAGGGAGACTCAGAAGTGTAGGTTTTGACCATTCCAGCCTCTTCGGTACAGAAAGATGTTTCTATGTTCTGCATGATTTTGTCCCTCTGAAATCCATATGCTGAAACTTAACACCCAGTGTGAAGGCACTGGGAGGGTGTCCTTTGGGAGGTAATTGGATCATGAGGGTGGAGCCCTCATGAATGGGCTTGGTGCCCTTGTAAAAGGACCCTAGAGACATCTCCTAGCTCCTTTCACCATGTGAGGATACAGTGAGAAGATGGACTTCTATAAAGCAGAAAATGGGTACTTATCAGATGCTGAATCTCCTGGTGCCTCAGTCTTGGACTTCCCAGACTCTAGAACTATGGCACATTTTTGTTGTTTATAAGCTACTCAGTCTGTGTTTTTTGTTTGTTTTTAATAATAGCCCAAACAGGCTAAGGCAGGCATGCTGGAGGACTTGGGGGATGGGCTCTGGAATAGGCCAAGGTCTGAGGCAAAGACACCAATTGACTCTTAGTAGTCATCCCATTCATCCAGCACAGAGGAGTCCTCCTGATAAAGAATTTCTAATGTTGCCAGATGATAATAACTTCCAGTTTGTGTTCAACATCTGAGACTGAGCTGTCTGACTCCCAGATTCCTGCACCATCTCCGTAGTATGTATACATGTGCAAAATTAAGCTTTCAAAGTCTTCCAACCTCATCTGTCTATGCAGCAATGATGAGTACAGGAGGTGACTTCTGTACAGGGCCTATTCAACATCTGTCTATCCTGGCTTTCATGTGGTTCCAGAGTCATCTCCAGCACTTGATTAACTAGCAATTGTATAATCTCCTTAGCCAAAAACCAAGAATCCATTTAGACATTATTCCAAATGTGTGTGTGTCCCCTTCTGATGAGACTCCAGAATAACCCAGAGGTGCCTGGATTTAGTCTTTTTTCTACAATAACAGTCTTGAAAACTAACCTCCCAAACATGAGAAGATAATTTACTGGTCCCAAGAGACCTTGGAGCATGTGACAACTGATCAATGAATTCATATTGCCTGTGGATTTTTTTTTGTAGTGAACCTCTGCAACTCACTAGAGAATACTGCTGTCTGAGTAGGGGCCTCCACTTTTGTGCCAATTTTTTGGGTCTACACTGTAGAAATCAATTGAACTACCTCAGTGGAAGTAAAATTTTCCCATCATCAGAGGCTATATTATGTTGACAGGTTACTCTGACCCTGACCCAGGGTAGCTGTAGCAAACCTTGAAGCTCATTTCCTGTTAGGTTAGGTAAGAGCTCATTTTGAAGCTTAAGTCTTTCCACCCACTGTCTAGAGTTGGGAGACAGCCAACACTTAGAAAATGCTGTGTTCGTTCAGTCTCGTTGTAACTGCTCAGGGATTGCTGTGAGGAGCACCAAGCACCCTTAGCTATTGCAGTGTCTGAGGGACTTTGGAGCAAGGAAGCCCAGTGGGACCTGCTGTAGGAGAGTGGAAAGCTGTGAGTCTGCTTGGACGACCGTGCCAAACAACTATACACGTTCACTTGCTCATGTGATGGTATTATTCATCTGTTTTCCACATTTACATTTTGGATAAGAATGGGAGGAAAAGG
>CM053407.1:96298135-96357072 GCA_028644305.1 Xerus rutilus
AAAGAAAAGATGAGGAGAATGGGCAGATTGAGTTCAAGCTTTTTCAGCAATATTGGATACCCTGTCATTGTAGCCATCACTGTGCCCTAAGATTTACCATGGGAAGGGGTCGTAAGTGTTGCCCAGAACTAATTTCTTGCCATAATGCATTGGGAAATGGCTTCCAGAGGGTGACAGGTTAGGAATGTCCACTTCATTCTGGAATGTTCTGACTTTTTGTCTTCAGGTTTATTCATTCCTCAATGACCTCATCATCCTCACTTTTTCCTCACCAATTTTTCTCTGATTATCCAGGCAGAGTTAATTGCCTTTTCCACCTTTTTCAAACTCTACCACAGTACTTCTTGCTATATTTCTTTTTTCTTTTTCTTTTTTGTTTTTGGTTTGGTGCTGTGTATTCAGCCCAGGGCCTTATACAGGCCAGGCCAGTGCTCTACCATTGAGTCACATTCCCAGCCCATGGGCATGGTTTATCTTCCACCTGAGACTGGGAGATCTTTAAAGATGAGTAGTCTTTTAAAACCTTGTACCTGCAACATCTAACATCGTTCCTGGTATATAATAAGATTCAGTAGGTGTTTGCTCACTGATGAATCATTAAGATTATTAATGCTATTATGCCAATGCAGTAAGTAGATAACAGATTCCTACGCAGAAACATTATCAGCACTGATGCTAGAAGAATCTGAATACTGGCAGGAAGCTCAACATGAAAACCCTGCAACAATTGATTGCTTGACCAATTCTATTAAAAAATTTTCAAGGCAAGAAAAAAAAATCTGAATACACTTGTAGTAAGTAAATTGATTGAATTAATAGCTTAAAACCTTTTCACAGAGAAAAGCTTGGGCACAGGTAACATCATTGGTAAATCTAGAAAATATTTGAAGAATGATTTATGTCAACCCTTTCCAAACTCTTCACGACAAAGAAGAGGAAGAAACACTTTATAGTTTATTATGTCAGGTGGTGTTACTCTGATGTCAAATCCAGATAAAAATCTTACAAAAAAGGAAACTACAGAGCAACATCTTTTATATATATAGACATGAAAATCCTCAACATGTTATTAAATAATTAAATCCAGCAATATATATAAAAAAAGAGATACAGCATGCCCAAAGAATTTGCCCTTGTATCTTTATTCTAAGATACAAGGTTAGTTTAACATGTGAAAATCAATCCATAATATGCCATATTGACAGGATAAATGACAAAAAGCACACGATCACCTCAATGGATGAATAAAAAGCATCTGATAAAATCTGGCATGTTTTATGTTAAAATGCTCAGCAAACTAAGAATAGAAGTCAATTTCCTCAACCTGATAAAAGGCTTTTTTTTTTTTTTTTTTTTTTTTGGTACCAGAGATTGAACTCAGGAGTCATATCCCCAGCCCTATTTTGTATTTTATTTAGAGACAGAATCTCACTGAGTTGCTTAGTGCCTCACCATTGCTGAGGCTTTGAACTTACAATTCTCCTGTTTCAGCTTCCCAAAGTGTCAGGATTATAGGCATGTGCTGCTGGACCGGGCTCCCAGCCCTATTTTGTATTTTATTTAAAGACAGGGTCTCACTGAATTGCTTAGTGCCTCGCCATTGCAGAGGCTGGCTTTGAACTTGTATTCTCCAATCTCAGCCTCCCAAAGTGCTGAGATTACAGGTATGCACCACTGCACCCAGTGATAAAAGAAATTTTTGAAAAAATATATGGTTAACATATAAAATGGTGTACGTCTTAATAGATCATATACTAAAATGTAAGAATTTATTTAACATTTAAATCTTTTAGAAGAAACAAGTATAAATCTTTTTTAAAAAATTTATTAATTTATTTATTCTACTTATGTATACATGATAACAGCGTGCATTTCGATTCATTGCACACAGTTGGAGCACAACTTTTCATTTCTCTGGTTGTATGTGATGTAGAATCACAACATACATGCAGTCATACATAAAGCTATGGCTATGATGTCAATCATATTCCACCATCTTTAAAGCAAGTATAAATCTTCATGACTTTGCATTAGGCAATGGTTTCTTAGCCATGACATGGAAGTTGAGGCAATAAAAAAATAGGTAAGTTAGACTTCATCAAAAATAATAAGATTTGTGCTTCAAAGAATACCGGCAAGAAAACAGAAAGACCACCTATGGATTTAAAATATTAAATATTTAAAATATTTAAAATATTTAATATTTAAAATATTTAAATATTTAAAATATTTAAATCCACCTATGGATTTAAAATATTAAATATTTTAAATATTTAAAAATTATTTATCTAATAAAGTATCTGTGTCCAGAAACTATAAAGAATCCTTAAGACTCATTAAAGAATGCAAATAGCTGGGTGTGGTGGCGCAAGCCTGTACTCCCAGCACTTTGGGAGGCTGAGACAGGAGAATCGTGAGTTCAAAGCCAGCCTCAGCAATGGCGAGATGCTAAGCAACTCAGTGAGATCCTGTCTCTAAATGAAACAAAAAATAGGGTTGAGGATGTGGATCAGTGGTCGAGCACCTCTGAGTTCAATCACTGGTACCCAAAAAATAAATAAATAAAATGGAATGAAAATTTTAAAAAAATTGCAAATAACCCAGTTAAATATTGGGCAGAGAATTTGAATGCACATGTTTTCAAAAAAATATTCAAATGCTAATAGATATATGAAAAGATGATTTACATCATTAGTTATTTGGAAACTCAAATAAAAAATAAAATGAGATACCACTTTGTAAGCACTAGGATGATTAAAATAAAAAAATGCAGCAAGTGCATTGCTGGTCATGATATATAATGGTGTAGTAACTTTGTGAAATAATTTTCCAGCTTTGAAAAAGATTAGAGTTACAATATGACCCAGCAACTCACTCTTAACTATATACTCAAGAGAAATGAAAACATGTCTTCACACAGAAATTTATACATAAATGATCACAACAGGATTTTTCATAATAGCCCTAATGTGGAAACCACCTAAATCTCCAATTAAAACCCATAGGTCAATAAAAGCATAAACAAAATAGAACATAGCCATATAGTGGAACATATTTCAACAATAAAAGAGAAGTACTCATATATATTACTTTCAGGTCAATTTTGAAAGGATTATAGTAATGACTCAGTCACACAAAAAAACCACATATTGTTATTCCATTTATGTGAAATGTCCAAAATAGGCAAATCTATACAGAAACATAGTAGATGAATGATTGTGTAGTGCCTTATCAAGGATAGCATATGGGTAGAATGTGGATTGCATTAGTGTTTTAGGGCTGCCTAACACAGTACCACAAATCAAGTAGCTTAAATACCATGAATGCATTATCTCATTATTCTGGAGGTTAGAAGTACAAGCTTCAGGTGTCAGCTGGTGTGGTTCCTACAGAGGATGCTGAGAAAGAATCTATTCTGTGAACCTCCCCAGCTCTGACAGCTTGCTGGCAATCTTTGGCATTAGTGGGCTTATGGAATCATTACCCCATCTCTGACTTCATCTGCCCCTGGTGTTCTCTCAGTGTATGTCTGTGTCCTTTGTACAAGAGTGTCAGTCATATAGGGTTAGGACCCACCTTAATGACCTTATGTTAATCAATTATAATTACAACAATTCTATTTTCCAATAAGGACAATTCTGAGATATTGGGAGTTATGACCTCCATTTGGGGGATAAAGTTCAACCCAGAATAGTGAATAAATGCTAATGACTATGGATTCTAAAATTAGATTTTGGTGATTTGGCTGCACAACTCTGAATATACTAAAGACTACCAAACTGTACAATTTAATTGGGGAATTTTAAGTGACATGAAAAAATATATCAACTTACCAGTTAACAGCTATTTTCATGATTACCTCAAGGTGCTTTCACTTATATTATGTGATACACTTAGAGTTTTTGAAAACCTTTATTATTATTTATTAATTTTCAATTGACAAGTAAGATTATATATTTATAATGTACAGCATTCTGTTTGTTTTAAAATATATACACACTGTGTGTCAAGCTAATTAACATAGGTGTTGCCTCACACACTTTTTCGTGGTAAGAAAACTTAAAAATCTAATCTTTTGATTTTCAAGTATAAAGTACATTTTCACCAACCATAATCACCACCTTGAACAATAGATTGTTTACTTATTCCTTCTGATCACTGAAATTTTGTATCCTTTAGCCCACATCTTCCTAATTCTCCCTAGCCTTTCCCAATCCTGATAACCACTATTGTTACTATCTACTTTTATGAGTTTTGTTTAATTCCACATCTAAATGAGATCACATACTATTTGTTTTTCTGTATCTGGCTTATTTTATTTAATATAATGTCTTCCACATTCACCTATATTGTCACAAATGACAGAATTTGCTTCTTTCTAAAGGATGTATAGTATTCCACTATATATATACATATATATAATATCTATATCTCATGTATAAATATCACATATATGCATATATCACATTTTCTTTATTCATTTGCTGATGAACATTTAGGCTATTGTAAATAATGCTACAATGAACAGGGCAGTGCAGATCTCTCTATGACATACAGATTGCACATCCTTTGGATAAATACCCAGAATGGCTGGATTATGTGATAATTCTATAGTTAGTTTTTTCTTTTATTGAACATCATACTAGAAGCTCTAGCCAGAGCCATTAGGTAAGAGAAAGAAATAAAATCATTTTAATTGTAAAGGAAGAAGTAAAATTTTCTCTGTTGGCAGATAACATGATCTTATATATAGGACTCCTAAGGACTCCACTAATAATTGTTAAAACCAATAAATGAATTCAGTGAATAGCAGCATACAAAATCAACATAGAAAAATCAATAGCATTTTTATATGCTAACAATGAAGTTCTTGAAAAAAGAAATTAAGAAAACAATCCCATTTACAATAACTACAAGAAAAATAAAATAATTAGGAATGTATGTAACAAAGTATGTGAAAGATCTTACACTGAAAACTATAAAACATAGATGAAACAAACTTAAGAAGACAAAAACATATGGAAATATATTCTGTGTTCATGCATTGGAAGAATTAATGCTGTTAAAATTTCCAGAATATTCAAAACAATCTATAGATTCATTGCAATCCCTACTAAAAATCTCAATGACATTTTTTATAGAAATAGCAAAAAAATCCTAAAATTCATATGACTACAAGAGATCCCAAATAGTCAAGCTAATTTTGAACAAAGAGAACAAAACTGGAAGGATCGTATTATCTGACTTCAAAATATATTATAAAACTAGGGTAATTAAAACAGCAAGGAGCTGAGCATGGTGATACAAGCTTTGTAATCCTAGTGACTCAGGAGAGTAAGGCAGGAAGATTGCAAGTTTGAGACCAGCCTTAGCAACGTAGCAAGACCCTCAGCAACTGAATAAGATCCTGTCTCAAAATAAAAATAAAAATGAAAATAAATACAAAAAAGGCTTGGTGACAAAGTGCCCCTGGGTTCAGTACCAAACAACAACAGCAACAAAATCCAGCATGGTATTGGTTGGAAACAGACACACCCAATAATGGAACAGAATAGAGAGACCAGAAATAAATCTTTGCATTTACAGTCAATTGCTTTTGACAATGATGCCAAGAATCCATAAGGGGTAAAGGATAGTCTTTCCAATAAATGGTGCTGGGAAAGCTGTATATCCACATGCCTAAGAACAAAATTGAACTTATGCCATATATAAAAATGAACTCAAAATGTTTTAAACATAAACATAAGATCTGAAATTAAGAAATTACTATAAGAATACATAGGGGAAAATCTCCACAAGATTGATATGGGCTTATTGGTTAGGACTCCAAATAAATGCAACAAAAGCAAAAACAGACAAAGAAGATGACATCAAACTAAAAAGCTTCTGCACAGCATAGGAAGCAATCAACAAAGTGAAGAGATAACCCATGAAATGGAAGAACATACATGCAACTCATAATCTGATAAGAGATTCACATCTAAAGTACAGAAGGAATTCAATGCAATGACAGGAGGCAAATAACCTGATTAAAACAGGGGCAAAGGACCTGGATGGATATTGCTCTAAAGAAGATATACACATAGAAAATAAGTACATAAAGAGATGCTCAGCATTACTAACCATCAGGGAAATGCAAATTAAAACCCAAATGAGATATCACATGAAATGTGTTTTAATGTCTATTATCAAAAAGACAAAAGTAGGTGTGGGCAAGGATGTGGAGAAAGGGGAATCCTTGCAGACTAATGGTAATCAGAATGTAAATTAGCACAGCTATTAGGGAAAGCAGTGTAGAGGTTCCTCAAAAAATTAGACAGTTTTAAAGATCAAGTTCTCCTTCAAGGAAGAGTATTGACATTTATAGGAAATGAACACATTTTCTTATATTAAAGGACTCCAAAGCATCAAGTTTTGAGATTTGATAAACCTGAAACCTGGATGTGGAATGACTCATTTCTCCTTCTGGAATTAGTTCTTAAGTTTGTAGGTGCAATTTTTAAGAATTGGTGAAGCTCTTGATTCCAAGAATGTACTGTGAGCCAGAGAAAAATATCAAGGCTATTTAGTGGTCTAATCACACAGATATAGACTTTATTTCAAAGGAGCATGATTTAGACATTCTGAATAGAATATGACAATATTGCTAATTTTATCCCATTTCTACAAGAATAAATAAATAGGTGACCAAGGAGGTGAAAATCATGCTCCCTCCTTAACCTTGGTATCCACATCTGAGCTATGTGTTATTTTTTTTTAAATATTCATTTAACTTCTTCTAACTGTAGATTCTCTACCTGCTGACACATGGGATTGAAGACATTGTCCCTGGAAGAAAGGAAGAAAGAAGGGTCAGAGATGAGAACTGTGAAATAATTTGCTTGGTGAGAAACTACTTCTCCAGTGTACTTTGTATTCTCCACTTCAGCTAACCTAACCAATCATGCCAGCAGCTGGTTACTGTGCATGACTCTTGTTTTTATATAAGTATTTACTGAGTGCTGTTACATGAAATCTATCTTCTTCTGTCATTTAAGTCTTTGTCATTATTCTCTCATCTTTCCTAATTTATGGGTGAGGAAGCAGAGAATCATAGAAATATTTATTTATTTATTTATTTTTTATCTATTTATTTATTTATTTATATTTCGGTTTACATGATAGCAGGGTGCAATTTGATTCATTGTACACAGATGGAGCACAACTTTTCATTTCTCTGGTTGTATGTGATATAGAATCACAACATACATGCAGTCATACATGAAGCTAGGGCTATGATGTCCATCATATTCCACCATCTTTACTGTCCCCCTGCCCCCTCCCCCCTCCCAACCCGTGACCAGAGTTCCTCCATTCTTCCCATTACCTCCCCATTCAGCATCCATTAATCAAAGAGAATATTTGGCATTTGGTTTTCTGAGATTAGCTTACTTCACTTAGCATGATAAGAATCAGAGAATTTAAAGAAATTTGGAGGTCACACTAATCCTTGTGGATCCAGGTCTTGATCTTTGTATTTTTGAAATGAAAGCTCAAATCAGCAGAGGAGGAAGGGCAGGAGACTGGTAGAGAGGAGAGGGGGGGAGGAAGTCACTGAGACAGAGAAATCTTTCACAGAAAGAGGAAGAGGATCAAGTGTGAGTGAAGTTTAAAAATCATTATGCATTTCAAGGAAGGATTGGTCAACATTTGTGCCCAACATGATGATGTCCAGGTCAAGGAAAGTCAACAGTTAGAAGAGGGTCTTGGTTCTATGATGACCTTTGAAAGGAGTTTCAAAGTTTGTGCTAAGAGATGGAAGACAGAGAGTAAAAAATTAAGTAGTGAACATAGTGAAGCAGATACTGTGGAGGTTAATTTCCAGCAATTTTTTAAAAAAAATTTTGGTAATGGAGAAAAATGAGTCCAAAATTTGATGGAAAAATCAGGACCAGAGAAGATATTTTCCTTTTAGGATGAAAAGATGCTGACAGGTTAGCATGGCTTGAGAAGAGAGTCTGTATAAGGGAAAAGAGAAGAAAGATACAAAGAAAGATGCATGCAATTATTCAGGGTGGGTTGGTGGCCAGAATCACCATGCCTAGCCTCACAGATCTTTCTTCCTGGAGCACAAATTATGGGAAGGGGTTTGCTGTCCAGCGCAGGAGTGAATAGGGAGGGTGTGGCCACTGCTTACAGCCAAGTTCTGAGGAGGACACAGCACTGTGCTCCTTGACCACTGAGCACAGGACCTCATGACCACCATTAGATGCAATGGGCATGCAGAATGTATCCTGATTGTGTGTTCAGGGGAGGGAGAAATCAGCCTTGGGGACCAATCTGCCAAGGCAGGAATGCGCAGAGCTGGGGCAGAGTGGGAAGCAGAAGAAATAATAGAGGGATGAGGCGATGTCATAGGGTGCTGGTGCTGGTAGGGGGCCAGATGGGGTCAAATGCAGAAGCAGAGGGGTTGGGCTTAACAAGAAGGCCATATCCAAAGTTAGCAAAGAGCTCGGCAGGAAAAGAGAAGTTTAAGTTTCCTAAGCAGAAATTAGGGAGTTTATGACAAATGTATGTATGTAAAAAACTAGATGAATTCATTATAGTGCTAGTGGCAGGATGTTTTGTATGTAACAATATGACACAGAAAGGAGGCAATGGAGAAAACACATTGAAGGGTAATTATAACCTTGTGGAAAAGTAGAAGACAAGGATGGAATTCAAAGTGAAAAGTCCTATTTGGACCTCAGCACCTGTGCTGTGTGATTTTTAGAAAAGCTGCTTTTCTTCTAGGCTTGAGTTTTCTTTTTCTTCTCTCCATTTGCTTAAAAAGTGCAGATCTAATTTGCAGTTGTTTGCCTCTGTAAACATCATCTCTTTTCTTTCTGTTCTTCCCCTGTCTCCACCCAACAAGAGAGGGGGGAAAAGGCTAATTTTAATTTTTACTTTACAAATAAAAGAAAAAAGTAAAGATTGAATAAAGACAAATTTTTGCAAAACATATTGTTATGATTTAGATGAGAGGTGTTCCCGAAAAGCTAGTGCATGAGACAATGCAAGAAGGCTTAGAGGTGAAATGATTGGGTTATGAGGGCCTTAACCCAATCAGTGCATTAACTTCCTGATGGGATTAACTGAGTGGTGACTGCAGGTGGGTAGGGTGTGACTGGAGAAGGCAGTCCTTGGACAATGCCTCTGGGGCTAATGTTTTGTTCTTGTTGATTAGTGCTTTCTCTCTGCTTCATGGAGCCATGTCCCCAGCTGGTTTCCCCCGCCACCCACATTCTGCCATGATGCTCTGCCCCCTCTCAAGCTTTGAGGAATGGAGTTGGCCAGCTATGAACTGAGACCTCTGAAACCATGAGCCCCCAAATAAACTTTCCCTCTTCTAATTGTTCTTGTCAAGTCTTTAGGTCACAACAGTGAAAAAGCTAAAACACGTTTGGCAAAACATGTTTCCAGGTGAGATTTTGAACAACAGTCCTAAGTGAAAAGTAATCTTTCATAATTAATATGAATGTATATAATAAAATAATGAGTACATAGTTTAGACTTCCCTGCTTATTTGGCAATTTTAAGATCTCCAATTTAAAAAAAGGTACACAATTGAACAAGAACAGTCCCCTTGATAATGTGGCCAAATGACTTAACTGAATTCATTTGAAGATATTCTTTGTTTTTTAATCCTAAAAGAAGTTAATTCTCACATTCCTTTAGCAATTATGCAAAGGCATTTTTTATTTTCAGTTTTGCAGATATTTATATTCAAAAAGAGCTTATTTCACTCTACCACGTAAGGACTTGCACCTTTTCCAAAAGAATATTGCTAGCAACAGGGTTAACTGAAGAGAACTAATGGTCTGTTTCCAAATGCTCACTTCTGTGACAGCACACATATAGATAATTAAAGTTCTGTACTCACATTTAAAATCTACACAAAGTCCTCATAAAAGTAAGGTGAAACATTCAAAGGCCAAGAAAAATAGCTTTGCTTTTACAAGAAAGTATAAGTGGTAAGATCTTTGGAATAATCTTCTAGATGATTCTGCAGAAAAGTCAGTATTTTGGCTCAGAAGGTAGAATTAAAGTTTTTCCTAGATGAATACAAAGTAAAACTTCAGACACTTTCTGAAAATAGTTTATGGCTATACCATGAGACAAATAGGAGCTTATAGTGAAGGTTTCATATCTGCTGTGGTTTGCAATAGGGCTTGACAAAGCTTCTTCCTCTTCCCTTAGGACCTTGGGCCTTTTATAATGAGATAATACATATATTATCCAACATTTGTTTATTTATTTTTATTTTTTGGGGGTACTGGAGATTGAAATGAGGGTCACTAGACCACTGAGCCACATCCCTAGCCTTAGTTTGTGTCTCACTGAGTTGCTTAGTGTCTCGCCATTGCTGAGGCTGGCTTTAAACTCGTGATTCTCCTGTCTCAGCCTCCTAAGTGCTGGGATTACAGGCTTGCGCCACTGCGCCCAGTTCCAACATTTATAGTAGCCAAGAAACCAACCAGCTGGGAGAAAATCAGAGATGTTTTTATGTGTTTCAATGTTTTTCAGGTCAAATCTCAATACTTCCAAATAAATCATTAGAATAGACAAATTTCTCTGTTACTGTCAATATTTTACATAGTTAATGGAAAATCAGTGTGAAAGGAGAGATTTCTTTGGTCATGGGCCATGTATTCTGCCACATAGTGGGCTTCTCAGCATTTGTTCCATTGTCCGAAACTTCTAGAAATGGTGCTAGGTTGATGAAGATTTTTTTTCTTTCCTTTTTTTTATTTATATATATATTTCTTTTGAGACAGGGTCTTCCTATATTCCTGAGACTGGCTTTGAACTTGTGATTCTCCTGCCTCAGCCTCCTGAGTCACTAGGCTTGCATGTGGCAAGTGGCTAATTTGTTTTTAGGGCAATATCCTGTATAAGCCAACTGTCTGACTTCTCTGGATCCTATGTAGACTGATCCTTTAAGCATTTTCTTTGTGTAGTTTGCCCACTGTCATGTCCTCTTTCCTGAGTGAAGAAATGATGGCCTCACTAACCATCAGATTCACAAACACATCAGAAATCTGTTCTCCTGTGCATTTCTAAGTCTGCAAATCCACACCAGGGCTGGTAGAGTTCTGATAAACTCTGAGAGCTTCTAGTTTGGGATAATAGACAACAATTCTCTTCTTTAGAATCAGCGCTATAAGTTAACAGATTCCACTCCAAATTAGACACAAAGTCTTTGAAGGAGCCTGCCTGGTTTGCCTTGCAGGTATCAAAGAGCCTTTTGAGAACCACAATGTAATTCTGCATCATTTTAACTGGGCTCTCATATTTCACGTATATTCTACGGTATCCTAGTGAAGATGACATATTTCTCCAGGTTAAAAATCTTTGGTGGTTAGAACAATACAAAAATGAAGAACATGAACTTCACTTGTGATGTAAAACCAGGTTCTTCTGTGTTGACTAAAGACAAAGAGATGGAAAAGTTTGTTTTCACCCACAGGGTAGTGATTTCTGAGCAGCAGATTGCTTAAATTGGATATCATGGAAGGAAAAGGCCATACCTACATAAATTTTTCTTCTGTGTCCTTTTTTGTCATCTGGACTCTGGGCATCCACTGAGTGTCCACCATCTCAGCTACAGCTGTCTTTTCCACTGCCAGCAATGCTGAGTTTCCTGTGAAGAAAGGGAAAGAAAGTGACAAAGGTCACATACCTGCTCTGTGTATGCATGCAGGAAGGTCAGGCCTCTGCAGACTGAGTGGCTCTGGGTAAGTTACTGAACCTCTCGATATCCCTGGTGAGCTGGGAATGTGAGCAGGACATCAGATGAGGGGAGGGCTGTGACTGAACCAGCACTCAGTTCTTGTTAAGTTCCTTTGTCAGGAGAGAAAAGTACATCTGATTTGACTTCTCTGGTAATGAGCACTGTCATAAGCAGCAACTAAATTACAGAGAGTCAAACTTTCTCAATATCTCACTTTAGCCAGGACTTGGGATGTACGTCAGTGTAGAGCATTTGCTTAACACACAGAAAGTCCTGGGTTCAATCCCCAAAATTAGTTTAGCCAAAGTGAACACACATGTACATTTACAAAGATTTCTGATCTAAACCCAACATACTAGTTTGTCCACATTTCCACAGTTGAATTTTTTTTCATTGTCCCGATGAATAGAATTCCTGAGTTGACAGTATTTGAGGAAGACAAACTGGCCTTTTAACTACCTTCTGTTCATTTATATAATTACTTAAGGGTTTGACATTTGTTTAATCATCATGACCTTTTAATATGGGTAAGCTTGGTCCCTGTCCCCAATGCCAATCAATGCCAATTTAATAACGAGAATATGGTTTTGAGAAAAAGGAAAAAGAAGGTTTATTGCTTTGCTAGCAAAGGAGAAACACAGGGGACTGCTGTTCCAAAGGCTGTGACTCTCTGGATCATCAGGGACAGCGGGGTTTTAAAGGGTTACATTCCAGGTGTGCTCTGGTAGGGGGTCCCAGGGCGCCCTGATGGCACAAGTTAGGGTTCACTTGTTAATTTGGGAGATATTCGCTTCCCATATCCTTAGCAGGCATCTCCTTCCTGTAGTGGTTGTGTTCAAGGGCAATTAACTAGAGGAAGAAAAGATAACTCTGTCTCCCTAATCTTGTTAGGGAAGGGAAGAGTGGAGAAGAAAGAAGAAAACATTAAAAAAAAAAAAAAACAAACCTTAGAGCAATAAGGGCTATATTCAGAAAGTAAAGGGACCACTATTACATTATCACATATTAAAGTAAGGAATCAAAATAAATTTTATCATCATAGAGTAGGTTATGGTAAGCTTAATTCTTATTGCAAATGATTAATATTTTTATTTATCAGTGAGAGGGGGAGTACTCATGCTGAGATGTACAACCAAATCCCACTTGGATTACTTGGGATGCATATGGTCATTTTAATAAACTTTAGTTTTAATGGACATCATCTCTAAAGAGAGCTTGGAAAAGTTGACTCCAATATGTAATACTTCATCATCAAATGCACTTTATAAGCATAAAAATATGTCTAGGATTCTAAAGATAAGAAGATGAAATGAAAATGGATGGATTTTAGTTTAAAATAAAAATGGATGAGCATAGTCTGAGGTTTTAATTATTTATTAATTTTAAAACAATAAATTTTGGGAGGCCCCTCTGAAATTAAGAACAATTCTGTCATGCTAAGAATGGAGACGGGAGGGCTGTAGCCCTCCCTCCCCTGGGCCTAACTTGACAAGTGTTATGGTTTAGATGTGGTGTCCCCCAAAACTCACGTATGAGACAATGCAAGAAGGTTCAAAGGAGAAATGATTGGATTATAGCCTTAACCTAATCAGTGAATTCATCCTTGATGGGATTAACTGAATGGTTACGGGAGGCAGGTAGGGTATGGCTGGAGGAATTGGTTCACTGGGGGCATGGCTATGCGGGATATACTTGTATCTGGACAGTGGAGCTCTCTCTGTGCTTTCTGATCACGTGAGCTGTTTCCCTCTGACATACTCTTCCACCATGATGTCCTGCCTCACCTTGAGCCCTGAGGAATGGAGCCTGCTGTCTATGGATTGAGATCTTGAAACTGTGAACTCCTAAATAAACCTTTCCTCTACAGTTGTTCTGGTTGAGTCTTTCAACTCAGCAGTGGAAAACCTGACTGAAACAACCAAGAAGCTGGGAATGAAGATCACCCCTCTCCAAGCCTGTCCAGCACAGGCTAACTAATCCAGTCTGTATATTTCCTGTCCTTTGTCCCTTTTTGCCCTCTCTTTAAACCAACTAAATCTACACATGTATATTACCTGGCTTTTGTTTCTGTAAATTGTACCTGCTTCTGTGGAAACTACAAGAGAGGCAACCTGGCTGCTTCTCTCCCCAACTGGATCAAACTGCACGAAGTTCACTTTTCTTTTTTCTGTCTTTTGCGTATTTCTTATGCAGGCAGGTAGCTAAATCCAGCCAGACAGGATCCGGGCAAGGGTCCCTGAGCTAGGCTACTGGTAAGAATTTCTTTAAAATATTGACCATATAATTTTTTGTAAAATTGAAAAGCTCCTTTTAGTATTTTTTCAATTTTCCATTGTTGATACATTCCCTTCACACTTCTGTCATTTCTGAGTATGCCACTTATGCTATTTTTTGTTACTGTTTTTAGAGTTGATTTATCCATTTTTACTTAAATATATTTATTTGATAAAAAATCTTTATATTATTACTGTGGACATAAATCTCCTTCCCAGGAAACCATGAAGAGCTTTGCAGGGCATTGGCTTGGGTTGGGGTAGCTTTGGGTGAGATGGGGAGTGGGTGAGATGGAGAGAGGCTGAGGCAGGTTGGGAGGAGTGAGGGATGCTGTGACTGCAAGAAAACTCCCTTCATAATTGTAACAATCTTTCTCTTGGTTTTACTTGGGCTGGTGGTTAACTGTGGCATATGAATCAAGATCTCACAAAGCCTATCACCTGGTTTCTCATAATTACACTCGTTGTCTCATGGTATTGTAATGTATGTCTAAGCACCACCTAAAGTCACCCCTTCTTAAGTGGAAATCATGGTGCATGCACAAGTAGTTGAAGTCCCACAGTTTGCAAAATACTGGTTTGCACTAACCATCCCTTGACACAAAGAATCTTCTTCCTTAACATTCTCTAATTGTGGCTGCTTGTCTTCGCATTGAACATTTCGGTGAAAAGGAATGCAATGCTGAGATGTTCATCACACCACTGTCTCTTATCACTTGAAGGCTTTTTAAAACAGTTCCAAATTTTACCTCCTGCAAATTGTTCTTGTTGTTCTAGTTCTTTCCTCTGTGGTCATGCAGCAGGCCACTAACACAACCTTTTCTTCATTCCTAGAACATTGCAAACTTTATTAAAATGTATTATTGTTTTGTAAGTTAGTCCTCAGCACCTTTCCCTAAGTCTTCCTGACTGTTCTGAACTGTTCTTTATTGTTTTTTCTAAGTGGATCATAACCATTCCCAGCTCTCTAGTCCAGATGCAGGTTGTCTACTCTTTTCACATTTTTTGTGAATTTAAATCATAACTTGGGGGACAGAATGGAGACTACATGGGCAAATCACCATCTCACTGTTATTTTTTGAAGCTTCAGTGAAGTCTTTTCTTTCAATCTTTGTAAGTATTACCAACCTCCGCAATCTTTTTCTGTCATCTGCACTATATAACCAGTCCCCAGAGGAGTGTCACCTGCAATTCATTCTTCACCCGGATCTGTAGCTGACCAGAAGCCAGAACAGGTACCCAGAGAACTGGCCTCAAGAATTTCTCACGTATTAATCAGTCTTCTTTGTGGATTTCTTCAGTATCCCATTATTTTACTTATTTGGAAATTCTAGCTCTGAACATAGGCAAATTTGATTACTGTTTGTATCTTTGTTTTTAAAAGTATATACTTCTGTGACCACAGACTGGGAAACTCAAGTTTACAAAACCTGTAGGTTCGGAGTCTGCACACAATGAACTACTACTGCCACCTGGTGGTGGTACTCTTCATTGTCAATACAAAATGATCCTTGTACATTTTGAGATTACCAGACTTGAGTTGTACATGAGAATACATTTCTCATCTTATACACTTATTAGAAACCAAGATGCAACAACAACAAAGATTAAATCTATTTAGGGATAGATTTAGTTAATATTTGAGGGTTTTTTCCCAAGCCACTCCAGTCTAGTGATACAGGCTCTGAGTACTTGTGTCAATGTGATGAAAGGGATCAAGACAGTGGATGCACCTTGAGGTGGATCAGGAATTTATCAGAAGGGGTAACTAGAAAACTTTATGGGGTGATGGTAATGTTCTGGACTATGACAGAGGTTTGGATTGGGGCTATCTGTGAATGGGGCTTTATGAGAATCCACATGTTATGGTTTCGATTTGTAGTATGCCCCAAATCTTTTGCCTTGAAAGTGTGACTCCCAGTACAGCAATGTTCAGAGGTAAGACTTTTGGGAAGTGATTGATCATGAGGGTTCTGACTTCATCAGTGGATTCATCCATTAATAATTGAATGGACTATTGGGAGGTGGGACCTTGTTGGAGGAAGCAGGTCACAGGAGGCATGTTCCGGAAGGTTTTGTCTTTGCTCTTTGACCCTTCCTTTCTCACTTCTTTCTGGCTGCCATGAGATGAATAGCTTTTCTCTCTCATGGTCTTCTGCCATGCCTCACTTCAGGTCCAGAGCAGTGGAATTGACCCACCATGGATTGAATACTCTGAAACCATGAGCCAACACAAATTTTTCCTTCTCTGGGCTAAGGATGTGGCTCAGTAGTAGAGCGCTTGCCTAGTATGTGCTAAGGCCTGGGTTCAATCCCCAGCACTGGGTTGGGGTGGACATAAAAAAAGAAAAACAACAACAAAAACCCAGAAAAGCAAATCTTTCCTCCTCTTAGTTTTTCTTGTCAGGCATTTTGGTCACAAAAAGATGACTTACACACCACTAAGTGGCACACTTTAGATTTGTGTACTTCATTGCATGAGAAATTTATCTCCAAAATTAAAAATAGAGCCCTGAGCAAATATTGAACTCTGGTTAGTGACATGTAGAAATTAACTGAGGTCTGTATCTTTTAAATGTATTTACCTGGGTGTGGTGGAGCAAGCCTGTAATCCCAGTGGCTCAGAGGGCTGAGGCAGGGGGATCTTAAGTTCAAAGCCAGCCTCAGCAACTTAGTGAGGCTCTAAAGAACTTAGTGAGACCCTGTCCCTAAATAAAATATAAAAAGGGCTGGAGATGTGGCTCAAGTGGTTAAGTGCCCTAGGGTTCAATCTCTGGTATCAAAAACCCCACAATCCCCCTTTCCCCAAACAAACAAAACAACAACAACAAAAATATGAGAAGCATTTAAAAATAAGATGGATTGATGAGTAGGTAAAGTAGTATAGATGAAGAGGTAAGCGATAAGGCAAGTGCAGTAAAGTACTAGTTATAGAACTGAAATGGTAGATATATGTATAATGACCAGGAAACACTTTCAACATTCCTATATAGTTGAAATTTTTCATAATACAATGTCAGCAAACAAATAATTTCTAATTAAATGCTGGGCACTTTCAACTCACTCATATCATTAGCTTCAACTATTACTCTCTGAGGTAAGCAGTATTATTGTTTTAAAATATGTTAGGAAACTGGTTTCAGAATGTTTAAGGAAGTTGATCAAACTTATACGACTAGTAGGCAACCACACCCATGTCATTTGGTTATGTTGTTCTAGGTTTGATGGCTTCTCCATTTCAGTGCCTTGCTTTTAACTGGGTAGAAGACAGAATGTCTTTTGAGCATGAAGGGGAAGTGTGGTGGGATGTGAGTATCCTAATGGTAAAACAGCTCTAAGTTCCTGGCACTGAGCTTAGAGTCAGGAGTCTGATCTTCTTGTAGAACAAAGCAGATTATCATTGAAAAAAACACCAGTATTTGAGACTTTCCAGAGCATCTGTAGATTTGCTCCATGTCCACAACATCCACCTTCAATTTAGTATACAAACACACTATCCCTGGCTCATGATTTTATTTATAGCTTCCTTAATACATAGAATTGTACAAATATCAACATTAGGAATTTCAGTATTATAGTAGTTAAAAATTCTATAGAGATTAAAACCATATTCTCAGCTGGGTGCAGTGACGCACGCCTGTAATCCCAGCCCTTAGGGAGGCTGAGACAGGAGGATCACGAGTTCAAAGCCAGCCTCAGCAACGGCGAGGCGCTAAGCAACTCGGTGAGACCCTGTCTCTACATAAAACACAAAATAGGACTGAGGATGTGGCTCAGTGGTTGAGTACCCCTGAATTCAAACTCTGGTACCAAAAAAAAAAAAAGGATATTCTTACTTTTTTCCATATATAGTCTCTCAAGGTGGATCGTCATATGTTTTGACATCACAGAGAAAAATGGTGATGTCGCCCAAGAGGTGAGCGACCTACATTTCTGGCCAAGCTACAAAGTCATTGGCTGCAGTTCTATGTTTGTTGTGCAAGCTCCCTTTGCCTTGGTTGCATTTGTAAAATGAAAGAGTGTCTCAGTCATCTCTGAGGTCTGGTTCAGCATGAACAACCTTTCTTCTGTATGATTTGCTAACCAGTTCCAAGCCAGGCGCTCTGTATCCCAGGCCCTGCTGGAGTAGTTAGCATTGGGGACAGGGCTTGTCATGGCACCAGTACTTCTCACCTATGCCATCAACCATGGGGTACTGGGAAGCCCTTTTGTTTCATGAAAACCCTAGTATGGCCAACAATGCCCTGTTGGCATCAGGGCAGAATTGCCCTTTACCATCCTGCAGATTACTGTCCATCCTGCATTGGCTACTTTCCTTTCCACTCCATCTTTCCCATCATCTGATGCCCAAGGATACCTTTTGGGTACAATTTCTATCACTTACCCAAGAACAGATTCTTTAGCCTGAAAAGTGCCTTAGCCACTGGGTGTCACTGCTGGACCACAGACATTCTGGAAAGGAGGCCTCCAAATGGAAAACATCATGCTTATGTTTTCAAAAATGTTTCACTCGGAAATACTTATCTCTTTTTCAACAGAAATATCCTTTCCCACACCATAAGGATGGGAAGTCTGATAGTAGGAAGGAGCTATGGTGGAACTTGTGTGTGTCTGTGGCTCATGGTTTGATGGTTCTGCAGATCTCTACTGGAGGCTGTTAATCAGACATTAAAAAAGATTAGCATGCTCATTTTGAGTGTTTTTTTTTTTTTTTGCCCTTATTAAACATCATGCTAAACCCACTTAACTCTGGAGACTAAAAAAATTAATGGGTTTAAGCAATGAAAAGTAAAATAAAATGATTCTAAAGAGTATCTACTAATAATCCTCAAATAATGAATTCCTTAAATTATTCACTGTTTTCTGTAGCCTGCTGTGAGCAACAAAACCCACTCCATGCGTTGATTGTTTGTATATTTCACAATACTTGGGTTGAGTTAATCCAAAGGAAATGAGAAAGGGAATTTGAGAGAAGGGAAGGCACTGATGTTTTGGAAATGGCAGTGTTCTGAAAGAATCCACTTAAATAAAGATCAAAATATGCACAGATCCAAATTGAATGTTCAGGTCCTTAGAGTGCATATTTTATCTCTTTGGTTCTATTATTTTCTCTTTGCAATGCATTTTACTGAAAAAATGTATGAAAAAAATGCCCACATGCAAAGAACCTCTTGCTTATACAACATCAATCCTGCAAACCTTCTAATCACAAGCCAACACATTTGAGGTCTAGGCTTGAATGTGGACACTTTAACAGAAATACAAAAGGAAGACAAAACATGAAAAAATATGGCCCAGGAAGTGCATTTGAAAACTATACTTTCAGGTTAAAACCTTTCATTATATAAAGAGAGATACAGAGGATTGCAGAGACCAGAGGAAAGAAAATCCCCTTGTGTTATTATTTTAATTTAATGAGACTGTAAATCAATAAATTTGTAATGAAATACATGAACACAGGCTGGAGGTATCTGTTATTTTGCACAGAATCCTTTCATAAGAACCCAAAGAAGAAATTCTCCCAGATTCAAGTGTCAGTTTCAGTCCTATTTTTCATCTTAGATCCTAGAATACTATAACAGATTATTTCTCTTCTCTGCCAAACGAGTCACCAGATATGTTGGGAGATGAGAACCACAAATTTGTGGACTGTTAAGTGTTCAGCTCCTTGCTCTTATTCTTCTTATTCTCGTCTTATTCTTCCCACCTCATTTTAATCCATTTTATTGAGTTTATTAAGGAAATTTGTACAGTGTCAACTAGCAACTCTGTGTCTATTTATTTATATGTGTTTACTTAAATTCTTTCTGAACTGAGGCAAAGTGGATACATAACATGTAAAAATAAAAGAGAGTACAGATGCAAACATAGCCAACAGTCATGGGCATAAGGCAGTTGAGGCTTGGTTCTCAGGCACAGAAGGTGGCAGATTTTAGGTGGTGGGTCTGTCTCTTTCTTCTGGTGAGTAAGGAGGGACTTGGATTAGAGGGAATAGAACAGAGTGTCTGGATGTTTTCTGTTGGGGACGTGTCCCTTTCTGATTGGGAGACACCATTACTCACCCTAGAGCAGGGTGTGTGTGTGAAGAAACACAGCTTGCAGGGAGTGTGTGGCTTTGTTTGCCCTTCTCGTCAGGCATTTGAGTACTTTTGTGGAACTAAGACCTCTCCTGAAGAAGCCTGCAGTTAGTTATGAGAGTGCTGTCACTTTACACACCTAAATACAGAATTCTTACCACAACTTGGGAAAAGAGCAGGCCCAGAGAAGTTAAGTAACTTGACCAAGATCAGCCAGGTATTCTGTGATGGAACAAGTTTGGGGTAAGGCAGTCGGTCTTCAGGCTTTTTGTTCCTTATCTCTGTCCCATGCTGCTGAAAACAAGGCAAGGGACAAGATGGAACACAGATGCAAAAAGAGCCTAGGGATCCAACACAGCCCAGAACATTAGAACAGGTAATAGAAGAGAAAAATAGAGAATGCAGACTGGAGAGACTCAACTCCTTTCAAGTGATAATTGTGCAAATTATAGGAACAAAGCACTTATTAAATCAGGACTACACATTAAGTAAATTCAGAAGGATTTTGTAAGCTCATTGCAAGAAACATTAAAAATAGGAAAATAAAAATAAAAAAAGGAAGAAATTTCTCCAGTATCCAGAAGGGTAGAGGAGAAGATGACAGTTGACTACAGCAAGAATTTGGGACAAGACTGTGATTTGATGTGTCTGTATGTGGACATTCTTTATTGGCTGAACCACCTGGCTAAAACTTATGTAAAGTTTACATGTGATTGTTCAAAATGCTAACTCCAACTAATTGAATTAAAATTGAATTTATCCATTCAGAAAGATTTTATAGCAAAAATTAATCAGTTTGATCCAGTTGACTGATTAATATCACCATGCCTGAAGAGAAGATGTTACACAGTCAAAAGTCTGAGGTGAAATGCAGAAAGAACTCAAGGATTGTTACATGGATGGATGGATGACTGACTGGATGAATATAGTGGGTAGAACTGATCATCAGGAATGTTATATGGCAGCATCCTAAAAAGTGATGTGTTACCAATTGAAGCTTTGCATATGGACCAGCATGCCTGAGACTGGCAGATACAGTCTGCCCTACACCAGGTAGGAAAGGAGGGAGCATTGAGAATGTAATTAAAGGACCTGGTTCGGAGGAAACCACTTTTATTAATTATTGATTACATGATGTATGGCAAACTCTTGGCTAACAGGAACAGTTATTTGTTGAAGGGAAGCAGTGAGCTCAATTTGGAAGAATAAGAAGTAGGAGATCTGAGGATTGCTTAGAAGACACTTTACCTCCTGGAGGAGTAGAATATGAACTGGGATCAGAAGGAGTTTGTGTGTGGTGCATGCGCACATGTGTGTGCATATGCCCTTAACAGTGTGCATACACATGCACATATTTGGTACAAAGGAAGTAGTGAGCTGGAGAGGAGATGAGGAGGCCAGCCAGACCAGGGTGCCAGGCAGTGCTGGGTTTAAAGGGAGCCAAGATCTTGTATGTGGTAAGACTGGAAAAGGCCAGTGATTGATAAGAATTTTTCTCAATGAAGATGCTGATGGAGTTTTTGTGGATTTTCTGTATAGAATGTGGAATGTAATCCAAACCTGTGGACATTCATGCTGGGTATGTTGTGGCATTGGGAATACATACTGCAAGAATAAGACAGTGCTTCTGCCCTGGAGGATCATATGCATAACTAGCAGGTGAAGTCTTGCTCCACTACTTTCTGTTTATTGGCTGGTTCTGCCAGAGCAATCAGACCTGTTTGAGCTTCTAGGTTTTCATGTGTGAAATGAATCTACACAGAGTCACTCGCATGGGGTGTGATGAGGACTGCATCATGAATTGCCTCCTGCATTGTTTGCAGTGGGTGCTCAGCTCCTGGTACTACTTTCTAAGTGTGAAGAAGGCCACAAAGTGGGTCTGAAAAGATGTTATAGAGCCTCAAAGAGGGAGAAATTGATTTCCTAGGGTATAAGGAGGAGGATGGAGAAATCTGGAAAACTTCAAATCTCAAAAACAAAACAAAACACAGCAACAAAACCAGACCAAGGGGCTGGGGACATAGCTCCATGGGTAGACCAAACTGAACCAACTCTGAGGGGAGATGAGGGTGTTGCCAGCTAAGAAAGGAAGAAGATTTATGAGAACCACAGGCCTCACCTTGACCTTGACCAAGAACATCTCCATCCAGGAGTGGTTCACACACAATGGTTTTCAGTTCAGAAGGGCTGCATAGAGCCCAGGAATCTGAATTTCTAACAAGTTTCCAGATGATATGCTGATGCTGGGATTTGGGCACCCATGAGGAAAACCAGGGTTTTTGACAAAGGGAGGACCTTCTGCCCGTTCTTGGCCAGCAGCTGGGTTTGAAGAGAAATTATTGTGAGACTCTTGGCTAATAAGAGACTAGGTTTGATCTAACCCTCACAGCTTTTCTTCTGCCCTATTTGCATAAAAAAGACCTCCAAGCTGGGGGACACAAAGTGCCCCTGCCCAGAACAGCCAGAGCCAGGGAAGGCCTGTGGCAAGTTGCTGCAGGCTTTCCCAAGAGCTGAGGGCCTTGCACTTAGGAGGGGAGCACTCCACAGGATTGCAGGATGGCAGGGGGAATGACTTGGGAAGGGGGATGGCTAATTGCTTATCAGCTAAGTGCAGTGTCCCCTGCTGCCTGGAACAATGGATTCACAGCTAGGCCACAGGGAACAGAGATATGTGTGAGCCCTTGCAGCTGTGGAACATAGCAGGGGTGTGGATTGAATTATTAACATTGGCCAAGGGGCTGACTGCACTGATAATACATCAAACTGGGACCACAGATCAGGATAGCAGAGACTATCACCTCTTGTCTTTGGGCTGGAGGGTCATGCTGCTCAAATGGTTGGAAATTGCAAAGACAGGAGCATGAATAGAGGTGGTAAGGATTGGCTAATCAGGAAAGCAGCTCCACTGACAGGACCAGGGGGCTACCATTTATCAGGTTCCCTGTTGGTGCTGACCTTAGGCTGGGGATTTTGGAAATATATCTCATTAAATTTTCACAGATGTTCCTGCAATGTGTTAATATCTCCACTTTACTGAAGGAGAAACAGCCCTAGAGAGCTTATTTAACTTCCCCAGGGCTATAGGGCAGTGGATCAGAGTCATCTTGAAGAAGCTTGAGGACTCAGGACGGTCCAGAGGAAAAGTTATGGAGGTTTTAACAGTTTCCTGTTCCTGATTCTTTTTTTGCAGTTGCATTAATTGAAATTTCTTTTTCTTTTTTCCTTTTGGGAGGCTTTTTAAAATTTATTTTTATTTATTTATTCTACTTAGCTATACATGATAGCAGAATGCATTTTGATTCATTGTACTCAGATGGAGCACAACTTTTCATTTCTCTGGTTGTACGCGATGTAGAATCACATCATAGATGTGCCGAATGTTCTCTCTGGGATGCTGATCCATAATGGGGGAGGAGACATGGGAAGAATTAATTGAAATTTCTTAGGGTTCCCTTTTTACATTCCATGTTTAAAATGCACAGCCCAGGGCCTAGCACATTGTGGGTATCCAAGCAATATGTGTTTCTGGGATAAATTATTTGTTTATATACATACATACATAAGAAATTGTACAAATACATTTGAGGGGGTCACAAACTCCCAGATGTTCTTTGATGGGTCACTTTTGGGAGTTCATGTGCTGTAAGATAAATATTACTGATTTAAATGGTAAAAGGTATCACATACCTTGGAGGTCTGCCTGCCTGCATAGCTGCTTTCCTTCCTTTTTTTTCATTCTTCTCTTCCTTCTTTCTCTTTCCTTCCTTCTTTCTCTTTCCCTCCATTTTTTCCTTTCTCCCTGTCATGTCTTTTCTTTCCTTCTTTTCTTCCTTTATAGCTGAATCAGCTTTTCACCAATGGTGAATCCATTTCCACAATGGATAGTGAAAACAAATACAGCCAAACAGGCAGCTGCCACCCTGGCTCCAGCCCACTAATTCTGCCCATTTATGTGTGACTCCATAGGCAGAACTTAATGAGAAATGCAAAGAAATCAGTGCAGTGGAGTTCTGGAAGAAATCAATTTTAATTACCCTGAAGTCATCAAAATAGCCTCCTAACACTCACATGAAAATGACATTAACATACATCCAGAGAGTTTCCTAGGGTATAGTTTTTGTCATGACTCACTTTGGAAGGTTGCCAACATCAGCTGACCTGGAACTGGGGCTCTGAAAGGGAGAGTTTCAGATGCTCGCTGAATCTCTACCTGGAAAGCCCTTTCTTTGTCCATTAGGCTTTCCCTCTAGTCCTCCCTCCTGCTTTCTCTTTCTTCCCTGTGGTTTTGTTGATGAGGGCAGACAGAGAAGACCACAAGCAGGAGAGGAAGAGGCAAAGGTGGAGGCATTGATGCCACCACCCGAGCTTGCCAGGGACCCTCAGAGGTTACAGGCAAGAGGTAGGAATGCCCTACAGAAGCCTTGGTTTCAATTGGCCTTGAGACAGCCTTCACTTTCCAGTTAGGTTGGCATAATCCAAAGGTTGTGGTATGTTCTTAGGAAGGCTGAGAGTTCTTCCTTTTGACTGACCAAAGTCACAAGGCAATATTTGTTGTTGTTTTTGTTGTACTGGGGATTGAACCAAGGGTACACTACCACTGAGCTTTATCTCTAGCCTTTAAATTAATTAATTAATTTTTTGGTACCCAGGGGAGCTTAACCACTGAGCAACACCCCACTCCCCCCCCCCCTTTTTTTGTATTTTATTTAGAGACAAGATCTCACCGAGTTGCTTAGGGCCTGGCTAAGTTGCTGAGGTTGGCTTTGAACTCCTGATATTCCTGCCTCAGCCTCCCAAACCAGTAGGATTACAGGTGTGCATCACCGTAGCTGGCTCTTTTTAATTTTGTAACAGGGTCTCACCAAATAGTCCAGACGGCCTTACATTTTTGATCATCTTGCCTCAGCCTCCTGAGTTGCTGGGATTATAGACATGTGCCATCATGCTGGCTTCACAAGGTAATTTCTGAGAGTGACACATGATACCTCATTTCTAGGGTTCAGTGCAAAATACAAATGATGGGGCTTCTGCTCAGAGAAAAGGGAAAAATGCTATTAGAGATTGTGAAATCATAAGAAATATTTCTTTCTGCCCCTGGTTCTCGGCACAGGCTTCTAAACCCTTAGAGTTCCTTAAGTAGATAAGGATGAGGTAATATTTTATGTTATTTGTAATAAGGCCCTTTCAACCATACTGAGTTATGTTAATGAGAAGACTCTAGGAAGACAGGGGCTTGTTGCCTTTGGAAACAACTTTGTGAGCTTTTGGCCCCACTGTCAACATCTTATGAGGGGAGAGGAGTTAAGAGATGGCCAGTGGTCAATGATCCAATCAGTGATGCCTAAATAGAGAAGCTGTCTTCACTTCCTGTCCCTGTAACAAATGCCTGAATTAAATCAACTTAAAAAGATAAAATGTTTTTTCAGACCTTTCAGTCCTTGGTCTGCTGAATCCAATGCTTTGGGGTCTGTGATGAGGCAACACATCATTTTGTGAAGCTTGTGGTGAAGCCAAGCTGCTGACCTGGATGTCTAGAAAGCAAAAAAAAAAAAAAAAAAAAAAAGAGGCAGCATCTTAACCCCAGTGACTTAACTTCTTTCTTCTAGGCTCCACCTCCTAAAGGTTATCTCACCTCCAAGAAGTGCCATAGGGTGTTGGCAAAGCCTTAACCCATGGGCTTTACAAGACACTTCAAACCCTTGAAGAAGCCTCCATAAAAACTCAGAACAAAGGGGTTCAGGGAGATTCCTGGTGCTCATGAAAGGGCATGGAAGTTCTACCTGCTTCACGCCTCCATCCCTTGTCCCATGTGGCTCTCCTTGAGTTGTATCCTTTACGTTAATCCAGTAATGGTAAGGGAACTTTTCCTGAGGTCTGTGAGTCATTTAAACAAATTGAACATAAGGAGAAGATCATAGGAGCCCCAATTTGTAGTCAATCAGAAGTCAGAAGAGACAGATATTCTGATTGGCATCTGAAGTGAGGGTCAGTTTGGTAGGTCTGACAAATTGTGAGATTTGCTGCAACTCTGGTTAGTGCCAGAATTGAAGTAAATGGTAGGACACCTAGTTGATGTCCACCAAGAGCTGGAAATTTGTGATATGTAGAAAATCCACCCATTTGGTGTCAGAAGTTTCCAAGAGTGAACACTTTTTTTTCTTTTTAAATGTACAAAATTGTAAAAATTTTCAATTCATCCACATAACTTTTATGATTATGGGCATATTCTGCTTTCCAAGGTGATTTTATTTAGGCATATTCTGCTTTCCCAGGTGATTTTATTTAAAGGAAAAAAAAATTATTAAGAATTTCAAGCTGGGTGCAATGGCACACACCTGTAATCCCAGCGGCTCGGGAGGCTGAGGCAGGAGGACTGAGAGTTCAAAGCTAGTCTCAGCAATGGTGAGGTACTAAGAAACTCAGTGAGACCCTGTCTGTAAATAAAACACAAAATAGGGCCGGGGATGTGGCGTTGAGTGCTCCTAAGTTCAATCCCCAGTACAAAAAAAAAAAAAAAAAAAAAGAATTTCAAGAGAGTGAAGGCAAAGCTTTCAGCACCATGAAGCTGGCCTGGCTGCATGTATGATGTAGTGAGGAATCAGGGAGACTTGGAGGCAGGTGAAGTCATGCCCAGCAGGCAGCTAACAAAATCCTCTAAAAGGATTGTTCTATTCTAATGTGAAAGGCTGAGTCTGTAACTGCTGCTGTCTGCTTGGAAAGATGAAGCAGAGCATTCTTGTAGGTTGGGGATGCCATTTAAACATCTTTGGGCATTTCTATTTCTTGTTTGTGTCTATGCCTCTTGCATATGTAGTTACATTGACTGGAATGTGATAGTGTTTCTTGTCAACCACTGAACAGGAGATCACTTGACCTCAGCTACAAGAGGTCAAGTGGAAGAATCAGATAAAGAAAACACAATTAATGTGAATGATGGAGTCTCCTTAGGATGGGTTTTTCATCCCTCACACTAAGGGGCAGAGCCAGCTCAGGGTATGGTGATGCTGCCCGGAATCGAGCAGCAGTGTCACAGTTGACATAGACAGCCTGGCCTTGCTGATAGAGCCAACAATTGGGACTCTCCATTCCTTCTCCCATCAAGTGTCATCCCAAACCAAACTTTCCACACAAGGGTGAGCCAACAGATTACTTCCCAATATACGATTCTTAGAACAAAACCACCAGTAGCAATGAGGACCAAAGAATGATTGAGCTGAAAATTGATCTTTTTCAGAGTTTGCACATTGAGATTTGGACTGTAGATGTGTTTGGCTTGACCCACAGAGTGAAAGGGAAATGAATAGAAATAGTTAATAGCATAAAAATTTTTAACCTATTTAAATAATAACCTAAATTCCTATTTTTCTTTAAAAATCAGATATGCCCATTCCAATCTGAAGGCATAGGTTAATTTTATGGCAAGGAGCCTGGAACTCAGAGATGAAGCATCTAAATTCAGGGCTGGCCGTTCCAGCCTGGGACCAGAACTCAGCATGCCTCTACCTCCTGGCATACAGCTCTTCTCCTGTCTGTCATTACTGTGACTCTATTTATGCAGCCCAGAGTCCCATCTCCCGGCTTCCTGCCAAATAAGATGTCAATGAGAATAATTGCTTTTTAAATTGAGGACCTAATTCTTTCAAACATATCACAATCAATTTTTCTCTATGGCATTGGAATATCACTTCAAGGAAATTCTTAAATGTGTATGAGAACTCTGATTGATATGGAAATAAAATTACCTTATAAATATAATTAATTACTTCAGTGGAAAGGAAACAGAAATATGAATTGTGAGAGCCTAGCAAAAAATTGGTTCCAAACTAAATGACCATTTTATTTTGTTTTTGCTTTTTGTTTGGAATACTACTACAGCAGATATTCTAGTGGAAGCTATAATGCTGAGGATCTACGTGACCTTGAACAGTACCAACACTTTTGCATTATGCCTTCAGTACCTACAAAACAGACTCTGAGATATCCACTGCTGCTTTATTATCCTGATAAATTAGATCACATGTATAAGTACTTTAAGTTCCTGTGAAGAGTATCAGGGTACACACTGGTGATCTTGATATTATGAATTGGAACATAGACTAAAATGTTATTTATTCTGAAAACCTAAGGTTATTATTTTCTTGGCAATGGAATGACCCTTTTAACCAAGTGCATCTTTTCTTCTGAGGCTAGGAAAGAATGAAATGACTCCCTTTCATTTGGCACAAATGCATATTTTTAAATGCTTGTAATGCCTGGCAATCTCAGTGTTCTAATCACTTTGAATCACTCTACTCAAAGCCAAAATATAATAGAATATCTCACTTTTTTCCTTATATTGCAAAACATTTGAAAAAGAAATAAGAATGCAGAATAAATGGGGGTTATTAAGACAGAAGAACTAGATTTTTTTTTTTGCTATGTCAAATATTTACTGTTGTTGTTTTCTTTCTATTTTCTCTGCTGGCACCTATTTGAAATGTATACAGAGAAAGTTTATATTCACTGCCACAGATTTCAATGTTTTGGCCTTACGATCTTTCCCAGTTTCTTTTTGAGTCTTTAGAGTAAAAATGCTTATGAGATCAAGGAGAGACACATGCCTTGTTCTGTCTCTTCCAAACTGTTTAGTGGGCTCAGGCCTGCCTGGCAGGGAACCCTCTTCCCTAACTCTGCAATCCACTCACTATCCCATTCTCTCAGGAGATTGCTTTACATCTTGTATTAATCAGTGTTCTCCAGGGAGACAAGAATTAATAGGGTGCGTGTGTGTGTGTGGGTGTGGGTGAGTGTGTATAAAATGTGTGTGTGAAACACACCCCCACACATATATACATGAGAGGGGATTTACTGGGGGAAATTGGGCCATAGCATGTAGGCTGAGATGTGCTACAACAGGCCACCTTCAGCTGGACACCCTGGGATGCTGGTAGTGTAGTTTGGTCTAAGACAGAAAGCTCCCAAACCAGGGAATTCAGTAGTGCAACTCTCATTTGGAAACTGAAAGCCTGAGCCTCCAGTTGTTGAAATCCTGGAATCCTAGAGCTGGAGAGCCTGGAGTTCCAATGTTAAGAGAAAGAGAAGAAGGGTGCCCTAGCTCCAGGAAAATCAGAGAGGAAATTTTATTCTGTCCTCTTTTTGTTGTGTTGAGGCCCTCAGCTCATTAGCTAGTGCCTGCTCACCTTGAGAGTGGATATTCTCCATTTAGTTCACCCAGACATACATGCCAGTTTTCCCTGGAAATGCCCTCTTACTCAGCCCAAAATAATGCTGTACCAGTTCTCTGGGTATTTCTTAATACAGTCAAGTTGACACCTAAGATTAACTATCACACTAGGGGTAGTATTAACTACCCCTTTTCTGCTGTTCAACCTCTGACAGGCCCTCCTTCTCCTTACTCAGTGGCCTTTCTCTTTATTTCATTGAGAAAAAGAACAAAAAAAGGTGGGAAGAGGACCCGTTCATTTCTACACCATCAACTCTGTCCACCCTGTGACTCATCCTCTCTCTTCTGCCAGTCACAGTAAATGCACAGGCCCTGCCTCATCTAATACTAGCTACTCCCTGATCACTAGAACCCAAACTCTCTGGCTAGATGGAGAATTTGATTCTGCTAATATCCTCAATCTCACACCTGTATTAAGAAGTTTATTCTCTGTTTTTATGTATTGATTCTAATTAGGTTTACATAACAGCAGAATGCATTTTGATTCATTGTACACAAATGGAGCACAACTTTCACTTCTCTAGTTGTACACAATGTAGAGTTACATCATATGTGCAGTCATACATGAACCTAGGGCATTGTTGTCCATCGCATTCCACCATATTTCCTGCCCCCATATCCTATCTCCTCCCTTCCATCCCCTTTGACCAAAGTTCTCTATTCTTCCCATGTCCCCTCCCACATTATGAATCAGTATCCACTTATCAGAGAGAACATTCGACATTTGGTTTTTTGGGATTGGCTTACTTCACTTAGCATGATGTTCTCCAACTCCATCCATTTACCTGCAAATGCCGTAATTTTGTTCTCTTTTAATGTTGAGCAATATTCTTTTTTTTTAAAATATATTTTTAATTGTTGATGGATCTTTATTTTATTCATTTATTATTTATATGTGGTGCTGAGGATCGAACCCAGTGCCTCATGCATGCTAGGCGAGCACGCTACCATTGCGCCATAACCCCAGCCCCTTGAGCAATATTCTATTGTGTATATATACCACAGTTTCTTTATCCATTCACCTATTGAAGGGCATCTAGGTTAGTTCCACAATTTAGCTATTGTGAATTGTGCTTCTATAAACATTGAAGTGGCTGCATTACTGTAGTACGCTGTTTTTAAGTTCTTTGGGTATAGACCAAGGAGTGGGATGGCTGGGTCAAATGGTGGTTTTTTTCCGTTTTCACAGACACAGAAACTAGTTGTAAAATTTCTGTCTCTCTTTTTTAAAAAAGCCTCTCTTCAACGTCTTCAATTCTTAGAAAAAACTCCCCTGTATTTTCTTTCTTCCATTCTCACTTTACTCCACTCCAGTTTCACTTTGTTCCCAATACAATATTGCAAGAAAACCAGTAAACCCCAGGAGTATGAATCCAAAGATTTGTCATAGAACTTAACTGTTCAGTGTCATTCAATTTCTTCACTTGGCTTCCAGTAAGCTTTCTTCTTACTTCTGTGATCTCTGCATCTCCAATTCCTTGGTTAGCTCCTTATTTTCTAGACAACTTTGAAATACTGAGAAAGGTTGAGTGTCTCAGCTCTCATTTCTTAGAACTCTTCATGTTCAGTCACAGTATATGTACTCTTATCTGACTGCCATCCAATCTCTCACCAAAGACCTCCATGTTTTCTTCCAGCTCTGACTCTTATCACAAATGCCACACTTACATAGTCATTTGGTGGTATCTGTGAGGGATTGGTTCCAGCATCCTACCCTCCTTCCCCACAGATAGGAAAATCTGAGGATGCTCAAGTCTTTTATGTAAAAATGTCACAGTGCTTGCATACATTCTCCTTGTTATAGTTTAGATATGGTGTGTTCCTAAAAGCTCATGTGTGAGACAGTGCAAGAAGGTAAAATGATTAGTTTATGAAACATGTAACATAATTGGTGAAATAGTCTGATATGGATTAACTGGGTGGTAACTGTAGGCACGTAGGGCATGGCTGTAGTAAGTAGGTCACTGGGGATGTGCCTTTGGGGTTTATATTTTGTCCCTGGTGAGCAAAGCTCTCTTTCTGCTTCCTGACTGTGAAGTCCTGAGACACTTTCCTCTACCACACACTTCCACCATGATGTTCTGCCTCACCTTTGGCCTAGAGTAAAGGAGCCATTCTACCATGGACTAAATCTCTGAAATCATAAGCAAAAGTAAGCTTTTCCTCCACTACATTTTTATTCTCAGGTCTTTTTGTCACAGTGATGAAAAACCTGATGAAAACACTCCTATATACTTTAAATAATCTCTAGATTACTTATAATACCCAATACAATTGTATTGTTTAGGGAATAATACAAGAAAAAAATCTTTCCATGTGCATTACATATGCAATTATTTCTCCAAATATTTTTCAGCTATGATTGGTTGGATCTGTGCATGTGGAATCCCTGGATGTGCAATCTGGGATGTGTGGATCAACTCTACTCCACATTTCTACCTGATGCCACATGGTATCCCAAAATATGATATCTTGGCATATTGAAATTTTAAAGCTGAAGGAATGTGAGAAAACAGCAGAAGCAGGAAAATCACTCTTGCTTTCCTCCTGCCCTTTCCCCTGGAGTACATTCTAGGACCCTCATTTCAGAGATGGCCTCCTTATGCCCAATGGAAAAGAATATCTGTATCTGTGAAGACACGGGGACACAAAAGAATCTGAACAATCATGCATTTCTAAGTTCCCCCAATGTATCACTACAAGAGCATGACCCTTTGTCTCATTATACTTTTTACAACGGTCCTCTTTTTCATCAAACCTAGCATAAAAACTACCCAGGCTTCCTGTTTCTATGGGTCTTCTTTTCTGAAGGCTACCATGTCCTGTAAAACCTTTGTTAGATACATTTGCGTGACTTTTTTCCATTATTAATTGGCATAAAAGAATTATACAGATTTATGGGGATACCATGTGATTTTTCAATCCAAGTATACAATGTATAATGATCATATCAGCACCTCAAAAATTTATCATTTCTTCATGGTGAAACATTCAAAACCCTTTCTTCTAGTCATTTGAAATATATGATACGTTATTGTTAACTAGAACTACTCTGCTGTGAAACAGAATATCAGAACTTTTTCCTCCTACCCAACTGTAAGTTGTGCCCACTGACATTCCTCGAGTTTATCAGGCTTTTGTTATAGAGTGATAACATGAAAATCAAAATGGCAGCAAAGTGGTTTAAAAGGGAACAAAAGTCCTTTTTCTGAGCCTTACACATTAAGTGACAGTTCAATTGCCACCTAGGCATCATTTTGGGAACTGAATCCACCAGAGGAAACAATTTTCCAGAATCTAACAATACCTTGCACAATTTTAGAAATACCTAGTTTGGCTAGTGTGGCTAGTTTTGCCTCCTGACCTGGACATTCAAATGAACCTACAGAATTTATTACAGCACTGATTTGTGCCATTTCTAACTACTGGACTTGCCAGAACCCTACTTTTCTCCCTCCCTGCCCCCGAATGCTAAATTACATATACAAACTTCTCCTTGTTAAAAAAGCCCTCATTCTTCTTCTCTTATTAAAAAAAGCCCTCATTCTTTTTCTCTTGGAGGAATGCTCATTTGGAAAAACTGAACCTGTGTTTCCCAATTGGAAAATCAATTTTGCATACAATAGAACTGTCCTTGTTTTATTTTAACCTTGTTCATTATTTTTGGGTTTATGGGAGGCCTTACCATGAACTTAGGATGAGAGGCTGTTAGGCAGCTTTGTGGTACTATAACAAATTCCTGAGATAGTTAACTTAAAAGAGAGGAAGTTTATTTTGCTCCTAGATTTGGATGTCTCAGCCCATGATTGATTGGCCTTGTTGCTTTGGGGACTGTAGTGAGGGAGCACATCAGGGTGGAAGAATGTGGTAGTGTAGAACTACTCCCCTCATGGCCAGTAAGTGAAAAAGGAAGGGGCTGGAGTTCCACTGTACCCATCAAGGGTACATTCTCAATGAACTGGAGATTTATGGGGGTACAATATGATTGTACCAGAGGAATCCACCAGAGGGAACAATTTTTCAGAATCTAACAATACCTTGCAAGATTTTAGAAATACCAGTGTGGCTAGTTTTACCTCCTGACCTGGACATTCAAATGAACCTATGGAATTTATTACTTGGGGCTGTACCTCTTAAAGTTCCCACCACCTCCCAATAGTGCCTCAGACTGGGAACCCAGCCTTTAACACATGGGCCTTTGGAGGACATTACAGGTCCAAATGATAGCAGTGAGGAAAGGTATTTTTTTCTCCTCTTTAAGCCTCTCCTGTGTAGCACGTCCATGCCTGAACTCTGATTTCCCATGTGGGCCGTGATGCCAGAGTTGAGGCTCAGCTGCCTCACACCTCTGCTCATTCTCCTCATTGGTAACTCCTGAAGTCTGTGCCTGCTCAACTTTCCTGGGTCTGACAAGGAAGACCTTTTTCACTTCCTTTGTGCCACTCTTCTCTCTTACCTGCACTTCTTTTTTTTAAAAAATTTATTGGTCATAATTCTTTTTTAAAAATTTTATTTACTTATTTATTCTACTTAGGTATGCATGATAGCAGTGTGCATTTTGATTCATTGTACACAGATGGAGCACAGCTTTTCATCTCTCTGGTTGTATGTGATGTAGAATCACAACACACATGCAGTCATACATAAAGCTAGGGCTATGATGTCCATCATATTCCACCATCTTTACTGTCCCCCTGTCCCCTTTCCCCTCCCACCCCTGTGACCAAATCTAACCTGCACTTCTTATGGATCTCCTCATTCAGGTCTTCTGTCCATACTAGACAGGTGATCATTGAACCACACCACATGAAATGATGTGTTCCAGGGTTCAAAGCCACAGCTCTCCGACCTCTGAGTAAGACCCAGCCTTGGGCTGCATCTCTGTCCTCTGGTGCCAGGTTCTTTTCTCAGTATGCTGCATCACCACCTCAGCTTGCTTGGTACTCCTGCCACTTCTGGGTCTTTGTACCTGGTATTTTCTTTGCCTAAAACTCTCTTCCCAATGTACTTTCTTTTGTCATATCTGTCTCAATGTCCCATCCTCAGAGTCTCCTTGCCTGACTTTGACTAACAGACCCTTCATTCTGGTCCATCCCTCTACCTCATCATGCCAGGTTTTCCTGTATCATGTACATCTTCCTGATCCTTCATTTTATATTTATGTGCAGGGGCAGAACCTTTGTTTTGTACTCATTTGTACCCTAGTACCTAATACTGAGACACAGGAGGACTCAGTACTTGCTAAATGAATGACTATTTCTGGGTGCCATGTGCTTAATTCACTGAAAAGATGAATAGACTTTTTTTTTTCATCAGGCACTGAATTTTTTCAGGAAAAAATCTAGAAATAGGGAGACAGAAAATTTCAAGGGAAGTGGAAAAAATATTTGTTTGAGTAGGAGAAAACAATTGTTGAGGAATGTAACAATGGGGATATCAGGCAAGCCAGTTCTTTCAAGTCCTTGTGCCCATGATGCCTGGTTCACATACAGTTAGGCCATAACTGAAAATGTCTCAGGGTGAGCAACAACTGGCAGGGCATTGGCATCAGAAGTTCTAGAAGGCATGAATTGTGTTTCTGCTTTAGTGCCTGTGTAGTTATTTTAGTTTTCTGTTACTGTAACAAAATACCTGAGATAAGCAAGATTTAAGGAGAAGAGGTTTATTTTGGCTCATAGTGTTGGAGTTTTCAGTCATGAAAACTGGCTTATTGCTTTTGGACCTGTGGTGAGTCAGTATATTACGGCAGGAGTACAGGGTAGAGGAAGTTGCTTGCCTCGTGGCATCCAGGAAACAGAGGTGAAGAGGAGAGGACAGGATCTCAACATTTCCCTTAAGGGCATGCTGCAAATCGCCCAATCTCCTCTCACTAGGTCCCACCTCTTAAAGGTTCTATTAACTCTCTTCTCCTGGGGACCAGACCTTCAACACACGGGACTGAGAGTGACACTCAAGACCTAAACTATAGCAGCATGATTCCTGGAAAGAGCAAGGCAGCCCCTCTCTTCAGAGCCACCTGAGGATTCTGAAAAGGAAATGTGTGCGGGAGTTTGCATTTGGCACTAAGTCAAGAACCCTGGCACCAGAACTTGAATACAAGGGAGTGACCATTTTTAGGAATGTCACAGAAGAACAGTTGTCACACCCGGGAAACAAATCAAGACTGAACTAACAACCCTATTAACTGAGCTCTGGACTATAAGGCCAGTGGTTCTTTATCCTTGTGTCTATTTAAAATGAGTTGTGAGGAATGAATCAACATAGAGACTGCTGTTTATGGGGTTGCTGAGAGGATATCAAATGACTCTGGATCTGTGAACGGAAGGTTTAAGGATTTTGTGAGGGGGATTTTTAAGGGGTTAGGGATCAGGCAAGCCCTGTAGTTTTGTTTAAAGTTCACACAAATGAAAAAGTTTGCATTTGAAAAAATGAGGCATGGGTAATAGAAATATTGATGTACAGAGGAGAGACTTTTGGATTCAGAGATGCTGAAATCTCTGATGGAACATGACTGTAATCAGAGCAGCACAGGAGAGTAAGGCAATGGGATGGCAAATTCAAGGCCAGCCTCAGCAACTTAGTGAGACTCTGTGTCAAAAAAGGGGAGCAGCACTGAGGATGTAGCTCCTCAGTGGTAGAGCACCCTTGAGTTTAATCCTTAGTTACACACCGTGTGCACACACACACACACACACACACACACACACACACACAAATCCTGAGTTCACGTGTTGGTACCAGACTGCATTTACTGGGTGACATTGAGTTAGTTAGGTCACGTGGCTTCTTTGAACCCTAATTTTCTCATCTGTAAAATGGAGATAACAATGCTCTAATTTCCTCTGTCTCAGAGAAACATTTTTGAAGTTCTGTGAAACAATAGGCTGCTGGTTGCTAACGTGTTTTGCAGAAAATGGGTTCGCTAATGAAAGAAGCTTGGAAAAGTCTGGATTAGACAAAGTTGAAGAGACAATTATATATCTGTCCCTGCTTTGGTTTCTTAGAGACTATAGTTGGCTCACATGCTTTTTGAATTTCCATGAGGGAATTTCATATATGGCATTTCTCAAATTTTTAGTGCAACTCCCTCCTTTTTTCCTGTTCCATTTATTACTCTCTCAGAGGAGCATTTCGTGGAATGTAGTTTGGAAAATACAGCTGTAGAATAATAAAGGAACAGACTCACCAAGTGTGTGCTGTGCACCTGCAAGTTTTCTTTCAATTTCAAACAGTATCTTGCTTATAATACTAACAATGCAGAAAGCAAATATGTTCTGCTCATTTCTAAAGGAGATCTGAAGCAAGTTGGCAGGCAGCACTAGGTGAAATAAAAAGATAAATCTTTAATAAAAAGATATATGCAAGAAAAGCATTATTATCTGGGCCTGGAGGCCTCGCATGCTACCTCCAGAGCTGACCTCTATAAGATGACAGCTCCTCACAGAGCTGCAAAGCCATGTGAACAGGTAAGGGATGAAGACGGGAGCCTCACAGTTACTGGTGCAGATGTAGCCCAGTTTCCTTGAAATATCCTGTTGTGCTTGGTCTGAAACTGAACACGTTTTGTTACTTTGAAAAGATGGGGAAAAGAATCTGAGACTAAATTAAATTGTATTTTAAACAATTATGCAAAATACTTGGTTGTATTAAACTGTCTTATTCTGGAGCTGTTCCCCCTCTCCTGGTCCATCCATGGGGAAGGGTGTGGGAAGCTCATGGTATTAGTGGAGAAGGTCACTTCTCAATTGCACATCAACTCCACAATTTATTACTGATGAGTTAAATCATTTTTTAGAGTTCTAGCTCCTTTATATGTAAATTGGAGATGATTCCATTAAGGCAGAACTGTCCTTGTTCCTGTGTTTTAGTCAGATTTTTTTTACTGCTGTGACCAAAATTCCTGACAAGAACAACATAGAAGAAGAAAAGTTTATTTGTGGGTAATGGTTTCAGAGATCTCAGTTCATAAATGACCAACTATTTCCTGGGACTTGAGGTAAGGCAGAACGTTGTGGCAGATGAGTATGGTGGAGGAAAGCAACTTAGGACATGATGATTAGGAGAGAGAGAAAGAGAGAGAGAGGGAGAGAGAGAGAGAGAGAGAGAGAGAGAGAGAGAGAGAGAGAGAGAGAGAGAGAGAAGAAATAAGCTCAGCTCACCAAATATATTCCCCAAAGACACACCCCCAGGAACTCACCTCCTCCAGCCACACCCTACCTGGCCTACATTTACCACTCTGTTAATCCCTATCAGAGTATTGATTCACTGATGAGATTAAAGTTCTCATAAACCAATCATTTCACCTTCAAGCTTTCTTGCATCGTCTCACACATGAGCTTTTGGAGGACACATGGTATCTAAACACAACATTCTGTTAATATAAATTTTATTCTCAAAAGAGAATGTAAGCTCAAGAACAGCATTGGCATAATTGAAATTTGAGGGCCAAACAATTCATTGGTGTAAGGGACTGTTATGTACATTGTAGGATGTTTAGCAGTATTCTTGTCCCTTGTGCTCCCTAGTTGTGTCAACCAAAAGGGTCTACAAATTATCAAATACCCCCGATGGGAAAAACAGGGAGTATTTGATAATTTGTTATCTCTCTTCATGTTGTTTGTTAGAACATGCATTTCAAAAAACCAACTGGATTAAGCAGAAAAGATGATTTTGAGCTAGAGGGGTTTTTTTTTTTTTTTTTTTTTTTGGTACTGGAGATTGAACTCAGGGGTACTCGACCACTGAGCCACATCTCCAGCCCTATTTTGTGTTTTATGTAGAAATAGGGTCTCACTGAGTTGCTTAACACCTCGCCATTGATGATCCTGGCTTTGAACTCACAATTCTCCTGTCTCAGCCTCCCAAATTGCTGGGATTATAGGTGTGTGCCACCGTGCCCAGCTCCATCTCTAATTCTTTCTCCTTCTTTAGGTATTAGCATACATGTCTCTCCCTTAAAAATGCCTCCCCTGCCCCCACTTCCCAGTGATATAGTAATAAGTCCAATAAGAATTTCACTTTCCAGTTATACAGTGACATAGTCCAATAAGAATTCCTTAAAAAAAATCATAGAGAGTACCACAAGAGAGCAGATCACAGAAGTAAAAGAAGTTGAGAAGTTTAACAGGGTGTATTTGGGGGAGAGATAACCAATGATGTTAATCATGATGGAAGGGCTGCAATAAAAAGCAGATCCAAGAAAGAATGTTCTGAATTTGTTAATTAGAGGCATTAGCAATGGTCTTTTTATTAGGCTAGTCTAGAGGGAGCTCATATGATAGAGGATTAACATAGGATTAGCATTTAAGGAACGAACATTATTATGAGCAGGCTGTCTTAGTATGTTTAGGCTATTATAGCAAACTCTCTATCTGGGCAATTTATAAATAATGGAAATATGTTACTGTTCTAGATGCTGGGAAGTCCAAGTTCAAGGTACCTTTGGAATTTGATGTTCTTCTTCCAAGACAGCACCTTCTCAGTGTTCTCATGTGGTAGAAAGGGAGCGCAGCTCTCTTCATCCTCTTTCACAGGGGCACTAATCTCATTCATGATGATATAGCTTTTCCACATTTTAACACCATACCTTTGGGAGTTAGGTTTCAGTATGATTTTTTTTGGTGAGGAGTGGGACACCAATATTCAGAGCACAAATGATTTTCATGAATTTTGGAACATAAGGTGAGGAAAGGGATGCAAGTCTACGGAAGTAGTGTAGAAAAGACAAGAAGGAAGAGTAGAGGATTACGAGGGTGACAGGGAAAGAGGTGAATGATGTCATGATAAATCAGGAATAATCATTGTTTCTGGTTTAATTATGTCTTGCTATTTTGTAGCTATTGACTAATGTGTGAAGTTAACAGAACTTACATAATTTACATAAAAATAGAGAAATGAGAGAGGGGGCACAATCAAACCCACTTAGAGATATTAATAAGTGCATGTCATCCGAGGGATAGGATGAGTTAGGACTTGATTTTGCAACATTCTTGATTCTGCATCAGCCATGGGCCTTGGATTTTTAATGACCTCTTTCTAACCCATCCTGTGTCTCCATGGCCATGAGCAGCATCTTGCCTTGTTGAAATTATAGTGGTGTGTAAACTTTTTCTTTCTGAAAGTTTGGCTGCCTTTACCATTCTGTAAGTACAGGATGTGGAAGTTTTCTTTTAATGTTGCCACTGGGTGTCCTCTGTAGTACTAGGAAACTACACGGGACCTCTGAGACCCAGCTGTACTTCCCCTTGACATTCAGGATCAGTCATCCCAGGGTACATTGTATCTTTTTTTTTTTTTTAATTTATTTATGTTTTGGTGAAATTTTCCTCCCATTGTCACAATGGACTTAAAGAGGCTATAACAGTTTCAGCCTCCATTCTGATAGAGTCATTTGGTTGAAATATTCTTTCCACAGGTACCAAGATTTTCAAATCAGCAGAACTCTCAGTCACAGACAGCATGGGGCCAGCAGGAGGTGAGTACAAAGTCCATGCTGGCTATTACCTCCTGATAATTTGACCTATGTTGTCTAAGAAGGAGAAAAACGTCAAGTACTACACTTTCCATGTTGGAAAAGGTCAGAATCATTGACTCCTTTCCCTGAAAAGCCCTGTTTTGATGGGTGAGCCACAGGGACCTTCTCAGTTTCTTGTTGCAGCATCAATTCAGAGTCAGCTTGCAATAATCCCTGAATAGTCTCATTATTTCCCTTATTGCAGTACATAGATATTTTGAAAAATAAATTAGATTCTTTGGGGAAAAGCTATAAAGATTTACAGCACAGTGGTTCCTTGGAATCTGTGGGAGTTTGGTTCCAGAACCTGAGGATAAAAATCCATGTATGCTCAAATCCCTTATATTAAATGCCCCAGTATTTGCCTATAACCTATGCATATTCTGTGTACTTTAAATCATCTCTAGATTACTTATAATACCTAATGAAATGTAAATAGTTGTTAATCTGTTTCATTTAGGGAATAACTAAAAGAAAGAAATTTTGTTCATGTTCAGTACTGGCACAATTTTTTTCCCCAAGTAATTTAAGTATGCAGTTGGTTGAATTTGTGCATGCAGAACCCACATGTACTGAGGGCCAACTGTGTGTATGTATACATACATATATATATATAATGTATATATACTTATATACATATATACACATGTGTATATATGTATAATACTTAGGATTGAACCCAGAGCCTCCTACACTGAGCTACATTCCTAGCCCTTTCTATATCATTTTGAGATGGCATCTTGCTAAGTTGCCCAGGCTAGCCTTGAACTTACATTCCTCCTGCCTCATCCTTCTGAATAGTTGGGGATTATGTATGCGTACCACTGTGCCCAGCTAAACTGCATATGTTTTACAGTAAAAATCCCACATGCTTCCTCAGGCATAGCAGCCTCCCTTCTAGAAGGCTCTTGGTCTCTCTGACAGAGATGGGGAACAGTAGACCAATATCTTTTCTATCATTCATTTACTAGGAAGTGTGAGCCATCCAGCTAAGGAATATATTTACCCAGTCAGGCAGGCAAAAGGTTATGAAATTACTGCAGCCTAGCCTACCAAACTAACACAACTAATCAAGTGGTCCAAATGGAGGAGTTGGGGGAAAGATCACAGGCATTCAAGCCAAGTCTTTGTTCAACATAGGTTCCAAACTCATAGTCTTCCCTCAATTTGAGGTTTTACTTACCTACAAAAAATGATCCAAATATGTTAAGTGGAAAATTTCTGGAATAAACAGTTCATAAGTTTTAAACTGCAGTCTATTCTGAGTAGCATGATGAAATCTCATGCTGTCCTGCTCTATCTCACCTGGGGTGTGAATGCTACTACATGACTTTGTTCTAAATATCTTCCCTGATAATCACTTGCCTCTTAGTCATGTAGCAGCATTCTTAATTATGAGGCCAACTGTTGGGGTATTACAGTGCTCGTTTTCAAATAACTCATATTTTACTAAATAATGACCCCAAAGTGTAAGAGGAGTAATATTGGTAATTCAGTCATGCTAAACAGGAACCATGCTAGAGTGCTTCCCTTAAGTATCATCTCACATCATCACAAAAAGAGAACGGCAAGTAAAGTATAATAAGATCTTTGAAGAGAGAAAGAGGGAGATCACTTTCATACAACATTTTATTACAGCATATTGTCATAATGGTTCTATTATGAGTCATTGTTGTTGATTTAGTCAGATTTGTGTTACAGTGGTAAAAAGACCTGACAAGAACCACTTAAAGAAGAAGAAAAGTTTATTTTGGGGCTCATGGATTTAGAGGACCAGTCCATAGATGGCCAGGTTCATAGCTCTGGGCCTGAGATGGGACAGAACATGATGGTGGAAGGGTGTAGTTGAAGAAAGCAACTCAGGATGTGGAAACTAGAAAGCAGAGAGTGAACTCCTCTCACAAAGGAAAAATATATATTTGTACCCCAAAAGCATGATCCCAGTGACCTACTTCTTCCAGCTGCACCCTACCTGCCTATAGTTGCCACCTAGTTAATCCTTATCAGTTGATTAATCCACCAATTAAGTTGTAGCTTTTATAACCTAAATAACACTCCTCTGAACATTCTTGCCTTGTCTCACACATGAATTTTTTGGGGAAACTCATATCTAAACTATAACAGTTGTCAATCTCTTACTGTGCCTAATTTATAAATTAAACTTTATCCTAGGTATGCTTGTATAGGAAACAGTACCATATGTAGAATTTGGTGTTCTACCAGTGGCTTTAGACATTCATCCAGAATGTCCACATTCATCCAGAATGTGTAGATTATATACTACACAGATTAGGGAGGAACTACTGTACATCAGGAAAGACCTTGGGATTAGTTTTAGGTTGTTCATCTGGGGGACCCTATTCAATTTATTCCCTTCCCTTGGTAAATATCTCTGGGGTCATTCTCTTCTGAGTCCCACTCAATTTGGCTGCCTATTCTAGTAGCCATGGCTTTTTGTCTCTAGTTTCTAAGCCCATGTCACCCAGGGAAACTAATTACCATGGAGAACAGTTAGTCCACTAGTAGGATGTGTCCTTGTTATCTTTTAACTCTGGAGAATTCCTTTTTCTCAAACATGCTGCTGCTACCTCCCCAGTCTTTCCTTCATGTTGCAGAGTTGGGGAAGCATAAAGACCAGGCATTACAAAAAACAAGGCAGAACTCCTATATTTCTTTCTCCCAAAGTCTAGAATTTATATTATATATTTATATTTCATATTATGCCAAATAATCACTAGTATCTCATCTTATTTAGTGTGATCATTTCTCAGTTCAAATTACAGTCCTTCAACCTAACAAGTGCCCTACCTACCCTAGCTGCTGGATCTCAGACTTTGAAGTAAAAAAACATTAGGCAAAAGGACATTCATATAAATTAATTCATTTTCATCTTAAAATCACAAAACTCCTTCCCTGCTCTAATGCCTTAAGATTCCAGTTTCACATCTAGGTTATGGGTTTTATGGACACCCAAGGCAAAATTGTATTGTCTTGGGTATAAGTGATTTCTGGGATTTCTATCTGGTCTCTGGAACAGCTCTCTAGACTAGGTACCTCTATTCAGATAGAGGCCTGGGAGCAACAAAAGCTGAAGATTTCCTTTCGAGATAGGTGCCGTATGAGAGGCAAACACAAGGCTGTCAATTAACTTGGGAAGCTGCATCAGCAGGGGAAGAAGACTGGCTCTGCTTGCAAGGTAGCATGGTGGATTTGGGAGTAGGGGGATGTGAGTTAAGTGATAGGGATTTCTTAGTATGGCTTAGGTATATATACTTTTCCCTGAGGACTACATGGCAATCAGGACCTTGGTTCTGTCTTATAAAACTTGTGTGTATAAAGCCACGTAAACTGAACCCCTGTTATTAGGATGCAATATTGGGGAATGGAGCCAGCATCACTCAGGATGCAGAAGCTATGCTTTCTGTTTGTCAGGCTGTCCTGAGGCTCGGTTACATGGAGTACCCGGTCTTGTGGTGGATTAAAAAATAGCCTTCTGAATCTACAGTGGGACTGCCTCTCTGGACAAGGGGCATCAGGTGTGTGGAACTCATACTTCAGCAAAAAGGAAAAAGAGAAGAAAGGAACCTATGTGTGTTTCTTCCAACAAGATCTCTTGGGGTTTCCTGCTGGAGAGTCTGAGACAGGCTGGGTGCTCAGGAACTGAGAGCACTTCTTACAAGTGCCTGGTGCCTGATTTCTCATTTCAAGGAGGGTTTCATGAGATACTTTAATATCCTCTGTTTCTAAGATTTTCCTTTGCCATGTTTATCTGGTTCTTTGATCTGCTTTTTGTTGACTCCAACTCTCCACTCATTCCTTGTCTAGAAACTTCTATTAGAATGAGTCTGACCTGAATTTCTGAGTTCACCCACTGTTTTCTTCCCTTAAAGCTGTATAATAAAATAGCTCAGACTAAATAATTTATAAATTCAGAAATTTTGTTCTTGAGGCAGGAGGTGGAAGCCACTGATAGGTGCAGTGTCTGATGAGGGCACAGTCTTCATGGATGGTGATTTCTGTGTCCTCACGTGGTAAAAGGGTAAACATGCTCCCTTAGGCCTCTTTTATAAGGACACTGATTGCATTCATGAGGGCTCTGCCCTTTTAATCACTTCTTAAATGAGGTGATTAACTTAACCACATTGGAGGTTAAGTTTCAACCTTTGAATATTGAGGAGACACAAACATTAAGACTCTTACTGTGTTCCCTGACATTTGTGCTATTGCTATAGTTTGGATCTGAAATGTCCTCAAAAGGCCCACATATTAAGAGCTTGAACCCCAGCCCACCCTCTGGAAAAATGGTAGAATTTTTAAAAGGTAGGGCCTAGTGGGAGAAAGTTAGATTCCTGGGAGCGTGCCGGCTATCCTTACTACCACTACCTTCATGCTGTCACAGAACCTGTCTGAAATCTTCTGCAATCGTAACATATTACTCAAATGTTGTCTGTGGTCTCCTTTGTTTATGCTATTCAGCCTTATTGTCTGCCTACTCAATCTGTTGCTGAGGCACTCTCATTATTTGATTTTCTAGATGGAATCTCCAAAGTGGCAAAGCCACCTGCTCTGTGCTACCAAAGTGGGCATCTTACTGTTTGTTTTAGTCAGCTATTTCATCACTGTGACAAAAAGACCTGGCAAGAACAATTTTAGAGGAAGAAAAGTTTATTTGGCATTCATGGTTTCAGAGTTCTCAGTCCATAGATGACCTACTCCATTTCTCTGAGCCCGAGATGAGACAGAACATCAAGGCAGAAGGTGGTGGAGGGAAGCAGATCAGGACACGAAAACCAGAAAATGAAGACAGCTTTGCTCAACAGGGACAAAATATAAACTCCAAAGGCAGGTCCCCAGTGACCTACTTCCTCCAACCACACCTTACTTTTCTACAGTTACCACCCAGTTAATTCATATCAGGGATTAAACTATCGATTAGATTACACCTCTCATAACAGAATCATTTCACTGCTCAATTTTCTTGAATTGCCTCACACATACTCTTTCAGGGGACACCTAATATCTAAACCATAATACCATTCTAACAGAGATGGTAAGAAAAGTACTCATTTTCATTTTCATTTACCTGTTCTTTGCTGTAAGCCCCTGAGCTTAAGAGCTTGGCCACAGTGTTAGCGAGAGGATCTGTCAGTGAGAGAGAGACTTTTCCCCTTCAAGGCTGCCTCATCAGTTCTTTTTTATTTTGGAAATTTTCAATCATATCCAGCTTCAATCATTACTCATGTCTTGCTGTTTTGTTTCAGATATCCCCTATCATTTTTGCTAGAACATCCCAGGCATCTATCATCTTACCCATCAGTACTTTACTAGGAGCCTGTTATAGATAGTAACTTCTCAGTACCATAATCACTTCTAATGATTTCTTACTGTCATTCCCCTTCCACCCTATGCTCCATTTTCTCTTTGTCACACACAGTCTTCTGCCATGTAGTTTGTAGGAATCAGGTCTCCCATGGCAGTTACAGGGCTCTTTGGACTTTTTATGCTTGTCCATGTGTAGAAGGAGCCAGAGGCTTGCTCAGATGTTAATTCCTTTCCTTTGGCACAAGAGGTTTTTCTGGTGGGACTGTGTCCCTACTGCATCAGGAGGCACGAGGGCTGCTGGTCTGTCTTGTGAACACCAACAAAGGTCAATAGGTTCAGGTGGTGTCAATCAGATTCTCCTAAACCAAGGTGCTGCTGATTTTTCATTTGACGGTATTAGTCATCATGGATCTATAGGTAGATAGATTCATTAGGCCATTAGGAGTTTTTAAAAGGTGACCTTACAAATTCTACATTTCATCCAATATTTATGATGTAGAACTCTTACATGAAATGGTTTTTTCCATACGTTTGGTTACCTTGAAATGCAGATTTTCCAGTACAGGCAAAGACTATGGCTTGATTATAATAATGAATGGATGCCCCAGCAACCTCCAACAAGAAACAGTGTTTTTTTGTTTTAGTATGTGGATTTTGGTTGTGTGTGTGTTTTTTTTCCAGTATGACATTTATATAATAGATATGTTTCCATATATGTGGTTATTATTCTTTTGGAAAGCTCAGGCTGTCACTTTTGAATGCATTCAATATGATTTCCCAGTCTTTTTGATATGACCCTTATAGCATTTGATAACTTCTTGCCTTCTAGTACAATAAGATCCCTCAGGATATGTTGTAAAGCAAAGAATAGTGCAGAAACCCCCCTTTCCCTCAGGCATTTCACTTCTGTGCATGGAAAATATATTCACAGAAGATATAATCAATGCATCATGGGTTGCCCACAAATGCTGGCTCGTCATTGCTTCCAGACCTTTCCATAGACACAGCTAGGAAATATGCAGAGAAGGGGAAAAATTCAGAGTTCTTTCTACTATTTCAACTAATTCAAACTAATTACTTTACTGATTCAAACCTAGCATCACAGGATTTTACTTGACCTCTTTGATTTTATACTTGAATCTGCTTCCATTTGAATATTGTTTTTTAATGGCAATTTGACCCACATGCACATTTTTGTTACAAAATATAAATATATCAACATTATTACTAACAGTAAAGCTGGTGAATGTAGTTTAAAGGTTTCTCCTCTGTGGTTCTTCATATAATTATATTATATTCCACCAAGATTTCCCAGTGAAAATCTGTATTTTCAAGTTGCTTGAAATAGTTCTACATGGTATAGTCATAATACCGACCTTGAACTATAGTTAGTCTCCATTTTTTTCCCAACTTTTAGGAACTTAGAAAATATTTAGTTTTGTTTTTGGGCTTTTGTAAAATACTTTCAAGACTCTGAAGTGAAAACTAAAATAAGGATTGCTCAGAAATCTGGCTTTCTTCTCTGTTCTCTCCCTCTGTTCTCTTACTACCCTAAAAAAAATTTTGTTTTGTTTGCTTTTGGTTTATCTTCCTAATATTTTTGAGTACACAAAGTATGTGTATGTTTGTTTCGGTTTGGATCTCAAATATCCCCCAAACACCAAGTGCTAAAGGCTTGGTTGCCAGTTGGTTGCACTGGTGGAAGGTGGTGGAACCTTTAGGATGTGGGATCTAGTGTGAGAGAATAAGATCATTGGGGGCACGTCCTTGAAGGGGATATTGAGACCTCAGCCCCTTCCTGTCTCTCTCTCCTTTCTTCTTGGCAAACTTGAGATGAATAGCTTTTCTTCTACTACATGCTTTTATAATGAGGTACTGCCTTGTTACAAGCCAAAAAGCAACAAATCCAAGTGATCATGAACTGAAACTTCTGCAAACATGAACCAAAAAAACCATTTCCTCCTTTAAAGTTGTTCATCTCAGGTATTTTGTCACAGTTGACTAACAGTATTATAGAATATGTGATATATTTATTATACATGATATATCCACAAGGTGGATAGGGTGTGGCTGCAGGAGGCGGTCATTGAGGTGGTGCCTTTGGGGGATGTCTTTGTATCTGGTGAGTGGAATCTCTCTCTCTGCTTCCTGGTTTCCTGTGCTGAGCTGCTTTCCTGCACTGTACTCTTCCACCATGTTGTTCTGCCTCATCTTGAGTCCAAGGCATGAAGCCTGCTGTCTATGAATGGAGACCTCTGAAACCATGATCCCCCAAATAAACATTTCCTTCTCTAAGATTGTTCTCATCAAGTCTTTTGGTCAAAGCAGTGAAATAGCTAACTAAAGCACTCACCTTATGTTGGTGATTCCTTGCCTCTTGCATATATTAGCTCTTGCTGCATGTTCATGTTTTAGATTACTCCTTAGAAGGAGCATTGCCAGGTCAAGGAGTAAATGCATATGTAATTATGTTGGACTTGAAGCCTATTTACTTTGAGTGTTCCCCCAGGGATCCCTTTCTTTCTATTAGGTAATATCTTCCCCAGGAGATTCCTTAGGCTGTAAATTTATCCTATTGATTTTAGGCAAATAAAGATTATATATTTTATCTATGTATATGTATACACATATGAATATATATACACTTATAAATAAATACATATGCATATATACATATCCATCCTACATATATTTGTGTGTGTGTATAGATATATATAAAATCTCACTGTAAGTAGCCCTGAAAATAACCTCATGGTTATACTGAATCCTAAGGAGATAGGCGTAGGATTAATTTGAAAGCCAGTGACACTTGTTTTCTTTAAATGGCAAGGCTCAGAAACATGACAAATCTTGTAAAATCTTTCCATTCTTTTCTTATTCTTGGAGAATCCCTGTATTTGTAAGGCAGAGCACAATTCCCAGGTGGCAGGGAGATCAGCCAGCAGTAACCTGGCAACAGAGCTGTGGCAGAGCCTCTTCTCTCTGACTTCAACCCTCTGTCATTCTGCCTACAGGCACAAGGGGAGGCCTGAGATGCAGAGCATAGGGACCAGTCTGCAGGGAATACTCACAAGTCCTGACACACGCCTCCTAGGCATCAGTATCTTTCTTGGACAGTCTCTGGTCATTTCAGATTCTCCTTCTGCCCCAGTGATAGGGCATGTCATAGGGGTTCCTTGGCACATATGTAATGAGAGCCATCAAGGATCCTTCGGATGGTGAAGTGTTATCCACAGCATTAGCAAATCACTATCCATTGGCAGGCTGTGCTCTTCCTTGAGCAGTGATGTCTGTCCCTGTGGGTCCATGGTGCTTCAAGCTATGTTGGCCAGGACACCCACCTGTTTTACTCCTGAAGATGGCATGCTTAGGAGTTTCCATCTCTATTTGACCAAATAGAGTTCTCCAGAAACTTTTATTTTCCTTCCCTATTAAGAAACTAATGACTTGTGAATTCTATATAACAGTGGTGAAAAATATCTTATTTGGGCTGCTTGGGCTAAAGTACTATAAAAGAAATAAGGACAGGTAGAAAGGAAACAAATACGGAAGGAAAGAGGAACTGTAGCATTAAATCTAAAAATTCCATGTACACCCTCACCTTTGCACCTCAGGCCAGTTTTCCTCCAAGCCTGAAATCTTACAAAGTCTAATAAATCCTAGAGTACTATAAGTGCAGCTAATTAGTGTCTACATACCTTGTTTGCTTGCAGAATGTATTTTTATAATTATTAAATAGAAGCCTGGAAGGAGACATTGTTAAAGACCCATGATATGGTGATGGTGCAGTCTAAGAGCTATGTATTAACTAGACAATGTCAACCTGAAGATTCCAGAAGAACCAGACCACATGAGCTGCTCTGTGCACCACAGGTAAAGGAAGGTCATTCATTGTATTGAGGAGGATTTTATCACTACCTGATGTGGTAGTGATCTTTTCCAAATAATACACTAAAAAGATGGATTATAAGTACAGAGATACATGTATATCTGAAATTTTTTCCTCCTATTCTGAAAATAAAAATGATATGGATTAAATTATTGGTGAATTTGGAACAGTTTTGACTTCTAGAGCTTTCATTAAAAAATTTTTTTTAGTTGTTGATGGACCTTTATTTTATTTATTTATTCATATATGGTGCTGAGAATAGAACCCTGTGCCTCACACATGCTAGGCAAGTGCTCTACAACTGAGCCATGACTCCAGCCCTCTTTTTCATTTTTTTATCAATATCTTTTCCATCATATAATACCAAGTGAATGCTAGGTCTCACTGCAGCATTATTTATGAAATTTTATTCTTTCTTTGAATTTGTTACATATGTCTCTACCTCTATGTGCAAAGTAACTTGGTCCTTAGCCTGGAGGAAAGCTATAGACAACAGAAATGGAATGGGAGAGTTCTTAGTTGTAGCTTATGTTTTTTTCATCCTATAATGATGTAAGTCAAGGTTTGTCCACAAGGCAGGATGTTAGAATGTCTCCCACTGTGGCCTACTAAAGTAAGAGATGAAAGAAACTGCCAGAACAAGTTAGGGGAGATGGAGTTGATTCAGGGACATTTGGTTCAAAGACAAGAGGCAGTGTGGGGTAGGGGCAACTAAGCAGAGACTGCCCCCTACCCAGCACCACATGCTCATGTCGTCACCTTAGCCAGGAACACACTACCAGCGGAGCTTTGAGCAGTGGAATGGAGCAGCAGGTAACTAGGGGATGTTCCCACAATGTTTCAAGGATGAGAGATGGGAACTGGCCTGGGAAAGCTGGGGAACTGGGATGTCTAGAATGAGCTAGGAAAAAGTGGAGCAGACTGATTCCTCACAGAGCTAGTGAAGAACACATTAAACCCTTCAAATAAAGAGATGTTTAATATTGGGCAAAACAAACACAAACAAAATCTTGCTGGCATATCTCAAAAATGCTGTGAGTGTCCTTATCTGCTCCGAACCTCACAACTATGAGTCACCACTTGGTGTTAGGGATGCCTGCAGTGATTGGAAACAGGGAGGAACTCCTGAGGCCAAGTGGCCCCTGGAAGCCTCAGGATTAGGAAGCCAGCTGGGGCTGGTGGAGCAGTCACCAACTATCCTTGTCTCTTCTTCCATGCCATTGTCCTGGGGTCCAGCTGGCTCAGGGCCAACCTCTCTCCATAGTAGCTTTGTTTTTATCTTCTTCTCTTTCCTTTGAGATTAGGACACAAGGTCATAGATGCCTCACAAAGGAGCAAAGCCTTCCTCCTTCACTTCCACTGTTCCTTCTGGAAAGCTCTGAATGTATGTTATAGTCTCTGTCTTGTATGTTTGGATAGGGTGGGAAAAGGGGCACCACTGAACACCTGGTCGGTCTTGTCTTAGTGTCCTGTGGTTGCCATGACAAGCACCACACCTGAGTGATCCAAACAGTGGAAATTCATTGTCTTATAGTTCTGCGGGCTGGAAATCTTGATAGAATCCAGTTTGAGCTAAGCCAGTTTAGCAAAATTCCTCTACCCTTGGTGTCTGACCTCCCTAGATCTTTTCACCTTAATCCACCTCCAGCAAGAGTTCTTTTGAGTCAATATAATAGAATCTCCCTTTCCCCTGATGTTTTCTCTTACTAATTTTCTATTCACCAATCCCAACTTGCTGATAAACCCACTTGTCATTGTTAAACACAGAGTTGAGTTCATGTGGAACTACTTCCTAATTAAAGCAAAAAAAAAAATTTTTTCCCCCAAAGGGTGCTTAACCACTGAGCTACATTCTCAGCCTTTTTTATTTTTTTATTTTGAGTCAGGATCTTTCTAAGTTGCTTATGGCCTCTCTAAATTGCTGAGGCTGGCCTTGAACTTACGATCCTCCTGCTTCAGCCTCCTGAGTCTCTGGGATTATAGGCATATGCCACCATACCCAGCAAAACAATTTTTAAAACTTAAAAAGCCCATCTATCTTTTCCATGGCAAGTTCCTGTTGTAGCAATCCATTTATCTGTCACCATGGCCCTTCTTGATAAAGTGTAACTTACCATTTTCAACAGGTGTCTGGGCAAATTTTTCTTTAGCAATAGGGAAAATAGCACTAGCAATGAGTTTTAAATGATGCCTAGTACAATTAAGATAGAGGATGGGTGTCTCTTTCAAATGAAAGAGAATAATGACCATTTTTTGAGCCTATACTACACACAGTGAACTTTGCTTGTGTGACTTTGATGATTCTTCATGTCAGCTCTATCAGGAAAGGCGATTATCATCATTGTACAGTGAGAAACCAACCATCAGAGAAGGGATAGGAACTGCTGCTGCAAGTCTCTCTCTCAGGCGAAGAGGGGCGTACCTGTCCATCTGGCCAAGTACTCCCTGAGTTCTTCCCACAGTAGGCCACCCTTTGAGAAGCAGCACAGGCCAAATTCTGGAGAGGGTGCAATGGGTAACACTGGGGGCTGGTGAGGGCATGGGAGGACCAGCACCTCCGTGATGGCCTGGGATGTTCTCTAGGAATGAGAGTGCTGGCAAATGTCTGCCTGGGGTGGAGTTCTCCTTAGAAGGTGCCTCCAGATATCTTGGGGGCATTTGAAATAGATTTCAAAGAGAAATCAACCGCAGAGAACTCAACCCCAGAGTTCCTGATTCAGTATTTGTGTGATGAAGCCAGAAATTTGTCATGGTCTATGGAATACCCTTTGGAAACCTCTGCACCAGAGAAGAGGAATAACAGAATAATGAAGACACAAGCTACTCAGTGTCCAGAGTGGAGAAATGCTGCCAAGGGGAAAGGTGGGGGGGAGGGAGGGAGAGAGAGAGATGGAGACCCAGGGAGAGAGAAGGGGGGGGAGGGGAGAGAGGGAGGGAGGGAGGGAAAGAGAGGGAGAGAGAGAGAAGAAGAGAGAGGGAGAGGGAGAGAGAGGGAGAGAAGGAGAGAGGGAGAGGGAAAGGGAGGGAGAGAGAAGGAGAGAGGGAGAAGGAGGGAAAGGGAGGGAGAGAGGGAAAGAGAGGAGAGAGGGAGAGGGAGCAAGAGGGAGAGAAGGAGAGGGAGAGAGAGAGGGAGAGAAGGAGAGAGGGAGAGGGAGAGAGAGGGAGAGAAGGAAAGAGGGAGAGGAAAAGGGAGGGAGAGGGAGAGGGAAAGGGAGGGAGAGAGAGAGAGGGAAAGGGAGGGAGAGAGGGAGAGAGGGAAAGGGAGGGAGAGGGAGAGAGAAGGAGGGAGGGAGAGAGAGGGAGAGAGAGAGGGAGAATATTATGTTAAAATATAACCTAATAATTTGTGAAAACCCAGGGATATTTATGAAAGATGCCTGTAATCAGTATTTTTTGATTTTTTTTCCCTTAAGCTTAATCTGTTGTTTTAAAGCTACAGAGAAATGTCTGTCTCTTACAGGCCAGAGGCAGTACCATGGGCTAGACTTGGGGTTTGACTTTAGTTGAGGACATCATCTGTAGCAGTTGCTGGTAGTCCCTTTCAGGACCTGGAAATCTGTGTTTGGGCTCTTCTCAGAGGCCTCAAATCTGGGCTGAGGATCCTCCAGAGGCCCCCAGATGAATGAGGGCTCTCTGACTTTCCTGTGTGCTGATTTTAAGTCCCTTGCAGTGACAGGCCCTTGGTAAAGTGCTTTACCAGGAACCTGAATTGACAGGCATGCTGTGGTCCACATCCATTAGCACTTAGGCCCCTGCAACCCTCTGGGGAAGGAAATCAGATCATGGAATCAGTGGAACCCGCACAGACCCTGAATGCAAAATATCCTTAGCTAACCAGGTTCTTCTGTAAAGGTCAGTTAATAAAACTTTTCAGTTCAGTGCTTTGGCTGCAGTATGCCCTTCTCTTTGTAAATTCTCATTCATTTTGGGTTGGGAACCCTCAGCCTTTGGTGGGTCTGCAAGCAGAGAAGGGGAAGGTCTCTCTACAATTGCCTGCTGATTAACTTAACTAATTCCTTGAAAGACTCTTAGCTTCTCAAAAGAATATATTTTTCTCTTTTTTTAAAGAGACTGGGAAGAAGGAAATAGCTCAGAGATGTCTTTGAATGAAGAGCTTGGAGAGGCCTCTGAGAAGCCCCTCAGAGGGCTAGCTCCTTGCAAGTCCAGCCTCGCTTCTCTTGGCAGTTTTTGTCAAGGTGGAGACAAAGGAAGAGCAACGCCTGCCTTTTCTTATAAGCTATAAAGGATCATCAGAGCAGCCACAGTTTTCTCAGCTCCAGCTCAGATCATTTTGTATTTTCTAAGACTTTAGATAAGCCTCACTGAGCCACAGAGCACTCAATATATTGATGAAACTTAAAAAAAAAGAGAGAATTATTCCATGTTGCCCCTTACCATAAAACCTACATCATAGTACTAAAAACATGACCACGTTGGAGTGTGAGCCTGAGTGTGTAATTTGAGTGTGAGTATTAGTATATGTGAATGTGTGGGTATATAGGAGTGTGTGTTTGTGTGTGTGTGTGAGTGTGTTTGAATGTACGTGACTTGTGTGTGAGCTTGAGTGTGCAAGTGTGTGATAATATGTAGCGTGAGCATGTGCACATATGTGTGTGTGCACTTTGAGGAGGAGTTAATACATATAGAATCCTGAACTCTGTGTTGTACTCAGTCTCAGGCTTATATCATGGAGATTTACAGAGTGGGCTGTCCCTCTCTCACCAGTATTGGGGATTGAACTTAGGGGTGCTGTACCACTACGCTACACATCCCTAGTCCTTTTAAAACATTTTTAATTTTGAAATAGAGCATCACTAAGTTGTCAGCGGTCTGAATAAGTTGCCTAGACTAGCCTTGAACTTGTGATTCTCATGCCAGCCTCCCTAGTTGCTGGGATTACAGACATGAGCCACTATGATGTCTGGCAGAACTGAAGTTCTGATGGCTGCAATGGAGCTCCTTGGCTTGAACCTGATGTGAAGGAAAAGAGAGATATGCGTGTGTTTGATATATGCACCTCTGCAGGGGTCATATGAAGCATTAGATAGCAGGGACTGGTGGCCCTTGCTGACAAACATGAACTGACTTCAGGTCTGCAACAGGTGGTTAGGCCCACCTTTGAAGCCAGATGGCCATGCCTAATGTCCCATTGGCTATTTCTATTTGTAGATGTGCTGGTGTAACTGAACTACCACTGATCCAAAGGGGTCAGGTCTTACCAGAGTACCTGGAGGGTGTCAGGTGGGGGATATAAATTCTTCTTAGTTTTCCAGTTCTTTACTAGGAGGGAGTAGACAGATATAATAATTGTTAATGACTCTTGTTGCCACTGTGTGTTTGGTTTTAGTTTGATGATTATCTGGACAATACTTATACTAAAATGTCTTTTGTTGTTTATTGAAATTCAAATATACCTGTGTGTCTTGTGTTCTCATTTGAAAATGTGATGATTCTGCATTGGAACAGCCCTGCAGGTTACCTGGCTTTTAGAGCTTAGCTTTCAAGGAGTAATGGATGCTATTTGCTCTCTCTAAAGCTGAGTCAGGGGCTACTATATTCATGGTAATGTCATGTAGTCTCAAGGTGGTGGTCTCTATGTTTGCATCAGCTAAGTCTGAATTAGTGTTTGCAATATAGATTTCTTTGTTATTTAAGGGGTTCAATGGGGCCACATATAAACACGGCTGATTACTATGCATGTTATCATTTGTGTCTGGAATGTTCCCTAAAGCTCATACAATGGAAGTATAGTCCCTAATGCAGCAAGGCTGGGGGGAGGTACTTTTAGGCACTAATTAGGGCTCTGATTTCAATAGTGGATTAATCTACTTGCTGGATTAATTTATTAATGGCTGAAATGGGCTATTTGTAGGTAGGAACAAGATGGAGGCAGCAGGTCACTGGAGTGTGGCCTTGGACTATATCTGTTCCTGGCCTGCCCCTCCCTCCTTCCTTCCCTCCCTCCCTTCCTCCCTTCTTCTCTCTCTCTCTGAGCTGAGCAGCTTTCCTCTACCACTACACCCTTCCATTATGATGTTCTGCCTCACCTAAGGCCCAGAGCAATGGAGTCAGCCAACCATGAGCTGAGACCTCAGAAACCATGTGCCCCAAATAAAGTTTTCCTCCTCTACATTGTTCTTGTCAGATATTTTGGTCATAGTGACAAAAAGCTAACTATCACACCCATTCCAATAGTATCCATACAGGAGAGAGACTTAAATGAAACAGTTACATGGTTCTTTGCTCAGAGATGGAACTGGCTCTTCGGTGGGTATGTAGCTTAAAAGGAGAGGCCAGGTGAGGGATCAGGGCAAGGCTGTTGTGTTCTGGATGGAGAAGGTGAAATAATTCAATGATGAGCTCAAAACCTTAAGGTCACATGAAAACATTTTCAACAAGATGCTGCCTGGGTTTCCAAACCTTTTGTTTCTCCCAACTTTGACTTCTTCTTTCCACCTGTTTGTGACCTCTCCAGGGACTTGTATGACACAGACATCACATATGTGTGTTCAGTTTTCATCCTGTTGAGATATTTGCATTTGGATATCTATTGTTCCCTCTCAGTTGGACTGAGGTAACATTAATGCCCATCTGATATTGACAGAAGTGTCTAGTATACTTCTCGACATTTCTATTGGGGTTAGAAACAAAGATTTTGACAACAATGGGGACTACATTGCTTTAAAATCCCCAACTAAATATAGCAGAACAAAATAGTGGTCTTTTTTGTTTTATCAGTCTCATCTTCTCACTGGTAGTCACTAAGTTTTATTCTTACCTTATGCATATCCAGATATTAGCAATGTCTGAATGATTTGGAAGTTGTAAAATTCAGGATTCCTCACCAATCAATGAGTAATTCCTTTTGGTTGGAGATTTTAAAATCATCCATGCCTTGAGGTGAAGAAATTGAGAATTCCTGATTGTCTTCTCTCTCAGTTTAGGAAATAATGAGGATTTTCATGTGGAATATATTGAAATGACTTTCCTGTTCTACTGGCTAAAAGTTTGTGAAAGTTCCATGCTTTGAAGTACACAAAATGGCAACAGAAGTCTGTGGCTCCTACATAGACAGCAATCTATTGTTAATATTATTTGTCACAACTGTGAGTTAATGTACATTGGCAAGAATAAGCAAATGCAGTGATCCTGGCACATTGATTTTATATGAGGATGTGAAATTGTCTCCCAAACAGATGACCAGCTGTTTCATATTATTTTGTGAATTACAGTAATTTTGGTAATTAGGACAAAACACTCTGATTTTTTTTTTTCTTGGCAAAACCTCTAAGTGGCTCATACCCTCTGACCTTGGAAGAAAGCTCTTTCTCTCATCTGTAAATAACCCAGAAAGTGATTAATTAAGCCCAATTAATACAGTCATTTCTCAAATGGCTACCAGGACAGCTCATTAATGAAATTGTTGAAAGAACAGAGCTATTTTCCTTTCTGCTTCCCCATCAAAGCTGTGGAGTGTGGTGGAGGATGTGTCATCCCTTGTGTTTCAGATCTATGCAAAGTGTGGGTATGCTGTATGATCCATTCTGGTTTTGCACTTGAGGCCAGATCTCTCTGGGGAGGTTTCCTCCATTGGCAAGTGTAATCTGTGGAGTGAGGCTGTTGAATTCAACTTCAGTTGCAAAGAGCTCTGTCAACACCTTGGGTCTTTTATTCTCATCTCAGTATTTAGCCTTGACAAATTCTTAGTTCAAATAGCAGGGCTCATCTTGTCACAGGCCTGTATTTCTTTGTTCTCTGTCTCTAGTGACCTTGGAAAAGACATTGAACTTCCTAGAGGCTGTCTGTCTGTGTGTAAAAGCTGCAAAAACTTTGTGTACAGCTTATCAGAGGCACACAATGCTTTGTGAACTTTTTATTTATTTAACCATTTTTTTTGTTGCTGGGCACTGAACCCAGACCCTTGCTAAGCATACTCTCTTCCACTGAGCTATGCTCCCAGCTCTTGCTTGGTGAATTTTAAGACACTAAATGCATTGTGGTTGTTGGCAGATCTGTCCTTGTTGTTCAGTACTAGTGTTAGAAACAACTGCCCTTCAATTGTGTCTGTGTCTTGTCCTTGGTGATAGGTAGAAAATACATACAGCTATCACTGTGAGAAAAAGATGTAAATTTGAATTATTTGTATGCCAGAGAAGGCTGCAGCTATGGGTTTCTACATTCAGATTTCTCAAGATGAATTGAAACTAATGGATGTGAACCTTATTGCTACATCTCAATTTAAATTCAGTCATCAGGTGCCTAATTTTTAAAAGTTTATTTGCACATTTCCAATAGAATGCTATTTGGAAAGGCAGGAGGCAGAACTGAATTTATTTCCTTTGAGGTAAAATCTCCTACTTTGGGATTTCAGGTGGTCCATTTATTATCACAATGGCTGACCATTCCCCACATGTGGAAGGTATAGCAATTCCAATAATTTTACCCCAGGGTCTTTGATTTATAGTTTCATTTTTTCTGACTTGTGGAAGTCATACCCTCATGTATTCACACTGATGTTTGGTAGCAATTCTAGTGTGGTCCTGCTGAGTATTTATAATACACAGAGCATCCTGGGAGCCACAGTCACCACCCTGTTGCCAGGCACATTTGTCCATCTGATTTTGAATCATAGCACACATTTGCCAAAGAAAAAAATGAGCCATCTTTGTGGGGAGGTGACCACAGAGTGATCTGTAAAGAAACCTTTTACATGTATTGAAATTCATTGCATTATATTTGAGAATGTCAGATTGAGAGTTATAAAGAGATTTAAAAAATAATTTCATAAAACAGTATTCACGAATTGGTTTCTCCAGATTTTTCAGCTAAGATACCTGGCCCAGAATTAATATAATGAATAATAATTTTTACTGACATGCATCATCATAACTCATTTTCATAAAACCTCTGTAAAGTAGATGTTATTATTTCCATTTTATTGGATTAGCAAACTGAGGCTGGCATGCATTAAGTAAAATTCCCAAAATTGAAATTAATTCATCTATCAGAAATGATTCATAGCAAGGTCTGTCTGATCTCAAAGCAAGATGCCAGACCCAGAGCCTCTCACCAAAGCATACTAGTGTCGTCTTGGGTCTCAGGAATGAATTGAAGGTGAGTAAGAAAATTCATTGAGGCATTCTCATAATGCCTGAAAGTAGCAAAGGGTCAAACTATAAATCTTTCAAGGCCAGTCTGTTGTAGGCAAAATTGTACAAAGTTGTGCACAGTTCAATCTGCCGCACCTTACCCCAGCCCCGTTACTGTTACTTCAGTAACTCTTCAGTATTCTAACCACACTCAGTCAAAATAAGCAATTGGGCACTTTTATGACAAGTGAGATGATTGGCAGGATCTTGTTTTTGCTAGGAACTTATATGTCCTCAGCCATCTTAGCTGGCTATCTTTTCTCGTTGTGGATTCTTGGCATCTTGCCCATTCTTGGCACCTGCCTCGTAATATTAGCAAATTCTGGTGTATCCAGACATCCTATAAGGGTTCCTATTAAAGTAATTGAATAGAACAGATCTCTAATTAGGAAGACTCATCAGACTCACTGTGAAAGATTTCTCAAGAGATACATCCTAAAATGTATCTTTGTGAATATCTAGGACATTTTCAGAGGGTGGAAATCTTAAATGTCCTGCTGAGAACTTAATGGAGTCCAAATACAAATTGAAAATGAAAAAGCATGCAACATATTTAAAAGTCAAATTAAGCTGGGTGTGGTGGCACAAGCCTGTAATCCCAGCACTTAGGGAGGCTGAGACAGGAGAATCACGAGTTCAAAGCCAGTCTCAGTAACGGCAAGGTGCTAAGCAACTCAGTGAGACCCTGTCTCTACATAAAACACAAAATAGGGCTGGGGATGTGGCTCAGTGGTCGAGT
>CM053407.1:96364758-96395380 GCA_028644305.1 Xerus rutilus
AGCTTCAGCATATGAATTTGGGGGACACATTTAATCCACCATATTCTGCTTCTAGCCCCTCCTCCCACACAATTCATGTCCTTGGATGTAAAATACATTAATTCCATTCTAATAGTTCCTTTCCAGTCCTGTCCCTTATTCCAGCATCAACTCTGAAATCCGAAGTTCAAAATCTTGTCAAAATATTACCTAAATTCAGTAGAGGTGGGCTCTCGGTGCAGTTCCTGAAGTAGATTTCTTCTATAGCTGTAAGCATATGAAACCAGACATGGATGTGCTTCCAAAACACAATGGTGTGACAGACAGAAGACAGACATTTCAATTCCAGAAGGGAGAAATGACAGAAGAAGGAAAAAAGTGATAGTTCTCAAATAAATAAAAAATTAGTGAGGCAAATCCCATAAATTAAGCCTCAAGCCTTGGTTTGTTGCTCTACCTTCTCCAGGGGTGACAGCATTGTCTTCCTTGCTCTCTGGGGTAGCCCTTCCCCTTTGGCTTAGTGGGGCTGAGGTTCCATATTGTGGTATCCTAAGCTGTAAAAACTCTATTTTGATATTGAGTGAGAACAACCTCACCCTCTAGGTCTATGTAGGAATGGCAGCCATGATAATCTTTGACTAATATTTTGGGTCATTCTTCCCTTCTCCAGATAAAGCATGTGCATAGCAGAGTAGTTCATTCTCCTGTCCTATCTAATCCTCAACATCTGAGAGGTTTCATTCACTCTTTCCCAATTTCTCTGTCCACTTTAATTCCAGTAGGCAGTGTTTCTGTTGGCATTACCTGTCTCTGTTTCTTGCTTCTGCTGAGGTGGTTGATTAAACTTGTGGTTGATTAGATTTGTGGTTCACACTCACACTATAATCTCTTTATCAGGTAGTTATTCAGCTACATCCTCAGTATGTAGCTGAATTTTCCAAATCTTCAAGTTCTGTTTCCTTCTTTCTTTCTTTTCTTTAATTTTTTTTTTTAATATTTTTTTGGTCGTAGATGGACACAATATCTTTATTTATTTATTTTTATGTGGTGCTGAGGATCGAACTCAGTGCCTCACGCATGCGAGGCAAGCGCTCTGCCACTGAGCCCCAGCCCTGTTTGCTTCTTTCTTAACAATCCTAATTTATCTCTCTCCTGTTGCATTTTACCTGAAGTGGTATGGAGAAATCAAATACCTCTTTCAACACTTTGCTTAGAAGTATCTTCAGCCTAATAGTCAATATTAATTCCACTTTCCACAAAACATTAGAACAATAATACAATTCAGACAATTCCTTGCTACTTTTAAATAAGGATTGCCTTTCATTTAATTTCTCATATGCTTGTATTTCTTATTTCTGTCTGACATGAGTTGGAAAGGTCTTTGACATTAACGTTCTAACAAACATTCTGTCATGATTATTTATTCATGCTCTAAGATGATAGAATTTTTGTCTATAGCTGCTGTATTTTCCTCATGAGCCCCATGTTTCTACAAACAGACTTTTCAGGACAATCTATTTTTCTAACATGCAACTCAAAATCCTTCTGGACTACTTGTCACTCAGTTCCAAATCCATGTTTTTAGGTATTTGATACAGAAGTACTTGGCTCTTCTTTTAAAATCTGCTCGGGCTGATTTATTGGTCTGCTTGGGTTACAATAACAAATACTATAGACTGGATAACACAGACAAGATAAATTCATTTTTTCACAATTTGGATGCTGGAAGTTTTAGGTCAAGGTCATGGAGTTTCTGGTGAAAACTCTCTTCCTGGCTTGTAGATGCATGTCTGCTTGTTATGTCCTCAAATGGACTTTTCTTAGCCTATGGGGTTGGTGGGGAGAGGGAGAGAGGAAAAGAGAGAAGGAGAGGAAGAGGTGTGTGGAAAGGAAGGGAGAGGAAGAGAGAGAGGAAACAGCATGCTCTGGTGTCTTATTATAAGGACACTAAGCCTATTGGATTGGGGCCTATCCTTATGACTTCATTTAACTTAAATTTGCATCCTTACCTCAAATATAGTCACATTGAGGGTTAGGGTTCGACATGTAAATTTTATGTGGAGTGAAGGACATAAAACATTGAATGTATTAAAGGCATTCTATAAAGGAGAGAAGGGAAGGAAATCTCAAGGCAAAGTGAAGGAAGTCTAAGTGCTTTGCTACATATGGGGTCTGATGACGGAGGAGGGGACTTATTCTTGAGTGTGAGATTTTTGGGTCACTTTAATAGTATGCAAAAACTAAGAACTTCCATTTCCACTGAAAGTGAAAAAGAGAAAGGAGAATGGAGTAGTTTGTGAGAGGGGATTACCAACCTTAATGAAAACACAAAGTTGTACCAGAATAAGTGTAATTATGTGCATAGTTCAACTGTGAGAAATGATGAATTCATAGGAAAATACACATACATATAGCTGATCACATCTTTTCATATATTTTGAGACTCATCAAAGGTAAATTATGCCCATGTTTTTAGGGTGGAATATTAGAGTTTTAAATCTTTATCTTATCAATAGAATCCAATAACAATACCTGAAGCAGAAACAACAATAAAAAAGTAATATATGCATAGAAAAACCCACAGAGATATGTTTGCAACAACAACTAAATATAAGGATCAGTTTAAGTTATCAACATGGTTTCCATTGGACCTCAATTATAAAAGGCAAAAATCTATTTGACTCATAGACATATACATACATTTATGTGTGTATGTAAATGTGTGTATGTGTATACACACATACAACTTTGCTAAAAATAAATGGATGACTTTTGGTGGTATCTTTAGGGTTTTTTAGGTACAGAAACATGTCATTGGCAAACAGATAATTGGACTTCCTCCTTTCCTACTTGTATACCTTTTATTTATATCTCTTGCCCTATTGCTCTGGCTAAAGTTTCCAGTATTATGTTGAATAAAAGCAGTAAGAGTATACATAATTGTCTTGTTTCTGATTTTAGAGGAAAATGCTTAGTTTTTCCCCATTCAGGTTGATGTTGGCTATGGGTTTATTATACATAATCTCTATCATGTTAAGACTCTTCTATATTTAGTGTATTCAGGGCTTTTTTTTTTTTTTTTGGTACTGGAGATTGAACTCAGTGGCACTCGACCACGGAGCCACATCCCCAGCCCTAGTTTGTGTTTTATGTAGAGACAGGGTCTCACTGAGGTGTTTAGTGCCTCACCGTTGCTGAGGCTGGCTTTGAACTCGTGGTTCTCCTGTCTCAGCCTCCCAAAGTGCTGGGATTACAGACTTATGCCACCGTGCCCAGCTTGTATTCAGGGTTTTTAAATAAGAAGGGATGTCAAATTTTATCAAAGACTTTTTCTGTACCTATTAAGATGATCATGTGATTTTTATTCTTGATTTTGTTAATGCAGTGAATTACATTTATTGATTCACATATATTGACCCAATATTGTCTCCCTGGAATGAAACAATTTGATCATGGTATATGATTTTTTTTTTATGTGATGTTGAATTCATTTAACAAGTATTTTATTGAGGATTTTTACATCTATGTCATCAAGGATATTGGTCTATAGATTTTTTTTTTGTTGCATCCTTATCAGGTTTTGAGAACAGGGTAATACTGACTTCACAGAATGAGTTCAGAAGAGTTTTTTCCCCTTTGTATTTTATGCAATAGTTTGAGGAGCATCGATATTAATTTTCTAAAACTCTGTCAAAATTCATCAGTGAATCCCTTCAGTTCTGGTCTTGCCTTTGTTGGGAGAAATTTTATTGCTGCTTCAATCTCATTGCTTGTTATTGATCAGTCTAGCTTTTTAAAAATATACTTAGTCTAATTTTGGCAACTCATATATGTCTAGAAAGTTGTTTATTTCTTATAGATTTTCAAAAATTTTTTGGCATATAATTTCTCAAAATATTCCATAATGGTCCTCTGTATTTCAGTGGTATCTGTTGTAACATCCTTTTTTATGCCTAGTTTTATTAATTTGGGTCTTCTCTTTCTTTTGGTTAGTTTGACTAAAGCTTGTCAATTTTGTTTATCTTTTCAAAGAGCCAAAACTTTATTTCATTGATCTTTTTTAGTTTCTGTTTCATCTATTTGGCTCTGAACTTGATTGTTTCTTTCTTTCTACTGATTTTGAGTTTGTTTTGTTCTTGCCTTTCAAATATAAGGTAAAAAAAGACAGCGTTAAAGTAGAGATGGACCATAAAAGGAAAAGAGATTGGGGAGGGTAGGGAGGGGTAAGAAAGGGTAATGGGGAAGATAGATATCATTAAAATATGTTATATGCATGTATGGAAATGCCATAAAAATCCACTTTTTTGTATGATTAGTATGCACTAATAATTATAATAAAAAAAGTAAATGAATGATCAAAGGGGTAAAAGAAGTATTCAATGTAATCTGACTACTAAAGGCCAAGACAGAAGCTCCAGCTGAGGTTGGCCTCTCTTGTCTCCTTTGTCTTTGTTCTAACCACTTTCCTACACTGCCTCCCAAGTTTGGTAAGGTTGGTGCTGGTCACTGGCATTGTATTTCAAATTAACTCCTTTTTAAATTTCTAATTACCTTCCCAAGACAGTAAGTGTTATTTCACATTGACTGGAATAGAAATTATGGCAGATGGCAAGTTTGTAAAGAATTACAACATTTTACATTAGGATAACCAGTGTTGAGGTCTGCAGTTGATGCTTCCTGTACTCCAGAGTCCTCAGTACAACATAAACAATATCCAGTGGACATCTCATTTCCACCAGGCATACACTTCCTTTATATTAAGTGCATCCTGAATTTTTACTTATTAGTTTGGACTCCAGTGACTGAGAAACAAGTTTTTGATGTTTGTAATCATAGCAGTAGTTTGTGCAGCTCTGACCTATTTTTCTGAAACAAATCTAAGGTTAATATGTGACTATGCTTTGTCTTCCTTGTTCATTTAATTCCCTCTGGATTAGGATGGGTCATCATGAAAAAGGAGTTTGATAAAGTTTCTCTAATTAAAAATTACCTTGAAGGATCCTGCCCTTTCTCTGGGTTTGGTTAATTGAAGGTTTCTATCAAACTAATATGAAGATTTTGTCATCGATATTTCAAACCTGCTGGTATTTTTGTGTACTCAGTGAATTGTGAATATTTTGGAGACCTTTACTATTTTCAGTTTGCTATTCTCATTAATATTTCACCAGCGAGGTGAAAACGACAGGATGTACAATTCAGAAGGTTAGGAGAAAGTGGGTGAGGGAAGACTGTGTGGTAGGCAGAGGAGAGAGAAAATGAGATGTATAATGGGGGGATGAGGAAGTTTGGAAAGTAAGTGCAGAGGTGAAGTGAGAGGAAGAGAAAAGGGAGACATCAGAAGACATATATAAGAAATAGCAATAAAACAAAAAATAGGGACAAAAAGTAATTTAAGTCTAGTAAGATGGAGATAAACAAAGAACTTCTTAGATTTTAGGTTCATAAAATATCATCTCTTAGGAACTATGGGGCCATGAGGTCTATGGTCAATGAAGAGAACTGGTTTCATGTAGATTTGTATGATTTGAACATTCTTTTTTTTTTTTTTTTTAAATTAGAGCTTTATAGTTATACATAGTAGTTGGGTTTATTCTGACAAACCCATATATGTATGGAATTTGACTTCATTTCATAATCTCCCCCTTTTACCTCTCATTCTCTCACTCCTCCCCCATTCTCCTTCCACTACTCTGCTAGACTTCATTTTGCTTGTCTATATGTTTATATTTGATTGGTTCTTTTTATTTATACATAAAGGTGAATTCCCTGTGGTGAATTTTTATGTGCACATAACATGATTTTTTAAGAATTCATTTTTCATGGCCTCCACTTTCCTATCCCTGCACTCTGCCTCTTGATCCCCTTCTGCTACATTACTGATCTTACCTATATCTTGAATATATACTATCCTTCCCTCCTCCTTTTCTTTATTTTGCTCTAGTTGCCACATATAAGAGAAAACATTCAACCTTTAAGTTCCTGAGTCTGGCTTATTTCACTTAGCATGATCTTCTTTGTTTCCATCCATTAAACAGCAAATTTCATAATTTCATTCTTCTTTATGGCTCAGGAGAACTCCACTGTGTATATATACCACAATTTACTAATCCATTCATCTGTTGATGGGCATATGGGTTGAATCCATAATTTATTTATTGTGGGTTGTGCTGATAAAAACACTGAGGTGGCTGTATTGCTGTGGTATGGTGATTTTAATTCTTCTAGGAAAACACTGAGGAGTGGGATAGCTTGATCATATAATGATTCCATCACTAGTTTTTGAGGAATTTATGTATGCTTTCCAGAGAGGTGCTATTCTACAGTTCCACCAATAATATACAAGTATACCTTTTCCCCACATCCTTGCCAGCATTTATTATTTTGAACACTCTTTTAAAAAATGCTTTTATTGGCGCATTGTTGTTATACATAATATTGAGGTTCAATTTGATTTAACATACTTGCATGGAATATAGTTTCCTCCACTTTATTTTCCTCCATTCCTCCCTAGCCTTGTTTTCTCTCTTCTACTCTACTGGTATTCCTCTTGTTTTTTTTAAAGGTTTTTAAAATTAGTGCTTTGTGTGTGTGTGTGTGTGTATATATATATATATATATATATATAAAATTCACCGTGGTATATTCACAGATGTACATAGCATAATTTGCTCAATTTCATTCCACTGTCCCTCTCTTCTATCATACCTCCTCCCTCCCCACTCAATCCCCTTTCTCTTCTTCACGTTTCCCTTCCATTTCATGGGATCCTCCCACCTTTCCCCCCTTATTTTGGTCTAGCTTCCACTTATGAGGGCAAACATTTGACCCTTGGCTTCCTGAGTCTGGCTTATAACATAATGTTGTCCAGTTCTATCCATTCACTGGTATTTACAGCTAAAACTCCATTCTATATCTATTGTGTTTTATCTATTGATAGGAACCTAGGCTGGTTCCATCACTTGGCTACTGTGAGTTGTGTTGCGTATAAACATTGATGCGCCTGTATCACTGCAGTATGTTGATTTTAGTTCTTTGGGATAAATTCTGAGGACTGGGATAGCTAGGACATATGGTGTTTCTATTTCTAGACTTTTGAGGAATCTACATGCTGACTTATGGTAATCATTAAGAATACAAAATAATAATAAATGCTGGTGGTGATGTGAAGTAAAAAGTACACTTATACATTTTTGGTAAGTCTGCAAATTAGTACAACCACTATGAACAAACACTCCTTTATACTCTGTACTGCAACCTGTTCCTTGGCTTTGAGTTCCACCATAGATGGTTAAATAATTTATCATCATGCTCTCACTCTCTTATTATTAATTTTCTCAGCACTTTCCTATGTGACAGCTCCTTTTCTTGGCTCTAAATTGTGCCATGTGATTGGACTAGTCACCAAAAGGTCAAGGACATAGAGAAATAATTGTTACAACAAAACAGTCTCTGTTTTGGAAATTTAGCTATACCACTGTGTACATAACGATTAGAAACTCCCAGGAATATGTACATATTCCTGCATGGGACCATTCTTGTTGGAGTAAGGACAAGGCCCCTCTGGCAAGGGAAACTCTGGGCGGTCCTCTAAACAATCTCAACAATATCACAAAATCATATTTCTTTCTTGTCACCAACAATTTTCATAGCCAGGAGAGTATGACTAGTTTAGGGTTTTGCCTCATTTTTACATTTTTTTTCAGAATTGTTTTAGGAAGAAATTCAAACACAGTAAAGTTGAAATAATTGTGTATAACACACCCACAAGTCCAGAACTTGGTTTCCTCAATTAACATTTTACCCCTATGACTATCATGTGTCTATCCTCTACATACCCACCAATCTCTTGAGTTTTGTTCTCCCTCTCTCTTTGTAGAAATCTGACTGGCATGTACTTTTTTCCTTCTTTGTCTGCTATAATAACTCATTTACTTTCATTAAGTGATCTGTCTTCCATAGTGTAGGTTTTTCTTTTGGTTGATATTTCTCATTTGTCATTTTCTTTTTTGTTCGTGTATCTTACTGAATTCTACCTTTTACATTTTTCAATAAAAGGAGACTTTGTGTTTCATTCTATTCCCTTATTTTTTGTTTGTTTTCTATTTATTAGTTTTTCACTTACCATTTTATACTAGCAAAAGAATTAAGAGAACGTCATTACTATATTTTCCGTAAAAAAAATCACTTATACAATCAGGTTTACTTTGAATTTTATTCCAAATATAATTTAAACTTTCTTTGCATTCCCTCTTTGGTGCAGTATCAGCTCTTGAAAGAAATGTTCCAGTGTCTTTTGGCTTTGATTCTATTCCTGAGGTAAAGTTAGCAGTCATTCAAATAGTTTTCTCCCTTATGTAACATATTATTTATTTCTGAATGTTTTGGAGATTTTGTTCACTTCTTTGGTAAGTTTGACCATATTGTGTACAGTTATAGTTTTCCTTGTATTAATCCTGATTGAGATTGATGAGCTTTTTCAAGTTGTAAATTTGTCTTGAATAACTTCAGGCAATTTCTCCCTGCTATATGCTTTTTCTTCTTTTTCATTTTCTTTCCTCATTTCTTCATAGGATTCCCATTACGTGTGTTTTAGATGCTTGAATATGCTTACCACTCTCGAAACTTTCCTTATTTCTTCCTGTTCATGCTTTTCAGGTTGAATGTTTCTATGACTGAATCAATGAATCAACAAACACTGATATTTTCTATTGTCATCTTCACTCTGCTGCAAAGTCAAGCTAGTATTTTCAAAGGTATTTTTTTGATAGTATATTTTTAGTTCTGGTATTTTTATTTGTTCTTTCCCTTTCTTTGCTGAGGACTTCTAACTTATTATTCATTGTAAGCATATTTTTCTGTCTTTGGGCATCGTTTTAGTGTTTAAAACTATTGTTTGTCCATCATTGGATTCATCTGAGGATTTTGTGTTTGAGAATAAATTATGTTCTCCTGCACATGTTAGGTGATTATGGATTGTATCCTAGAACTTGTGATGGCAAACTTGTAGAAAGTGATTTCTTTCATTGTCTTGTAGGAAAAAAAAATATTATTTTTGAATGGTAAGGCAATTGGATAAAACGGTAATACTTTCTCTTCCTTGAGCAGGTAGAGAGTCAAATATTGGTTTTATTCTTTTATATTGGGTTCTCTACTCCATCCATTGCATGGATGGTTCAAAGGCCAGTCAGAGACATGAATAATTCATACATGTAACACAGAGCATTTCCTTTCTGGCTCCCTGTTTTCTGAAATTCCTCCCTCCCATTTTTCTATCAGTAGTTTCCCCAAATCACATTTTTTTGCGGGGGGAGGGAAGTTATCAACATTATGGTTTTTCCTTCCACTGAAGTTTTAGCTACCTTTCGTGGCACAGACTTGAGCTAACCTTCAGGCTAAAACCCCTAACAACAGAAAATGTACTCTTCTCCTTTCTTTTTTTCCAATCGTCAACTCCTGTCTAGTTTTTGCCAGCTTTTATTTAATCACTTCAGTTTTTTAGAAAACTTTTTTCAGATAACATAGCTGTATCAGCAGAGCATTTTCTCCAAGGGGCCTAATTGGTCATATTATAAATGGAACTGTCCTATATGTACATATATGGTGTTGCTTCATACATATGTATCTGAAAACAACATGTATTATGGTTTTTCAATATTTTATAACAAATGATAAGATGTTGTACATACGTTTCTGCAGCTTGTTCTTTTTTGCTGTTTTCTCTGTGATTTATGCATGTTGATACACATACTTGTTTATTCAATTTAATTGCCATCTATTAACTTACATGAATAGTAGTTTATTTACCCAAATTTATTTACCCCATTGAAGGGTATTTGGATTATTCATTTTCTTTTCCTTTCTTTCTTTCTTTTTTTTTTCTTTTTCTTTCTTTCTTTCTTTCTTTCTTTCTTTCTTTCTATTTTTCTCTTTCTTTCTTTCTTTCTTTCTTGTTACATAAATACTGTTATATATATATGTGTATATATATGTTATTTTAGGATAAGTACTAGAAATGGAAATATAATGTAAAAGGTATATATATCTTCAACTTTGTTAGGTCACTCCAAGTTGGCTACAAAATGATCACAATAGTTTACTTCAATATTCTTTCTCTGTATTCTTGCCAATGTGCTACTAGACTTTTTGAATTATTAACAAAGTCATTGGAGTTAAAATGGTAGCTTATTGTTTTAATTTACTTTCTCTGAGTTTGAGTGTCTTTTCATGTTTATTGGCCCTTTGACTTTCCCTTTCTGTTGAGCATCTATTTATATTAGTTATTATTTGCTCAACTTTTACTGGGTATTTAAAACTATACCTTGCTTAGTTATTTACATGTTCTTCATACTAAATCTTTTGCATTACACACATATATATTTAAACATTTTAAAACTGCTTGTGGCTTATTTTTAAAATTTTTTCTCATCTTTATCTTTTACTGAATAGGCATTTTAAAATTTAATATAATCATATTTTCCAATTTTTTCTTTATGGTTAGTTCTTTTCATGCCTTGTTTAAGAAATCTTTGTCTCCTTGAAGTCATAAATTATGTTCTCCTGCACATGTTAGGTGATTATGGATTGTATCCTAGAACTTGTGATGGCAAACTTGTAGAAAGTGATTTCTTTCGTTGTCTTGAAGTCATAAAGATATTTCTTTTTCTCCTTACAGTTTGAAAAATATTTTTCATGTGTAGGAATTTTTTTCAGTGAATTATTTTGTAAACTATACACTGTATATTACTATATATCTTTCTCCTATCTGGATAATCAACTTTCCCTAGCATTATTTCTCAACAATTCATCCTAATCCTATAGATTTGTAATGCTACATTTGTCATATATCAATTTATTATATGTATAATGCTTCAGTTTGGGAACTTTTTTTGTATTTTTTTTTCCCAGAATTTAATTTTCTTTCTGAACAAGACTTTATATTTATTAAGGTTTGAATGTTTGTGTTCCCTCTAAAATTCATGCCAAAAAATCCTCAATGCATTAGAATTAAGACTTGAGGGGCTGGGGTTATGGCGCAGTGGTAGTGTGCTCGCCTAGCACGCGGGAGGCACTGGGTTCGATCCTCAGCACCACATAAAAATAAAATAAAGCTATTGTGTCCACCTACAACTAAAAAATAAATATTTAAAAAAAAAAGACTTGAGAAGGTGATTAGGCACAAGGGTTTTGCTATCATGGTTGGAATTAGTTCCTTATAAAAAGCTAGAGAGAACTAAGGCGACCGTTTTTGCCCTTCTACTTCTGTCATGTGAGGACACAGCAGGGAACCTTCACCAGACACTGAATCTGCCAATGGATTTGGACCTTGGATTTGGACCTTGGATTTCCTGGCCTCCAGAATGGTGAGAAGTAAATGTCTGTTGTTTAAATATTAGCCAGCCTGAGTTATTTTGTTATAGTAGCATAACAAAATAGGCAGTGGCTTATAGGAATGTCCTTCATTCTTATGCTTGTTTTTTTCTAAGATTGCCTTACTTAAATCTTGGCTCTTTACTCCTGATAAATTGTAGCTGGTCAAATTCCAAAAATGACTTCATTGGATTTTGGCCACAATTGTAATTAATTTAGAGATGGATTGGGAGAAATAATTATATCTTCATTATATTTAATGTTTGTATTGATTTTACATATGTCACCTGTATCTACATCTATATGTCTTTTATCTATATCTACATCTACCTATATTCTGTTTGCATCTGTGTGTATGTGTAAATACACCTCTATAAATTTATTGATAGTGATAAAGATGCATCTATAGTTATATACGTTTTATTTTTCATTCAGAAATAGTTCATAATTTTAAAATTTAATTTATAATTAATTAAAAATATTTATTTCAAACACCTTGGGCTTCCTGTTGCTATTGTAAAAAGAGTTGCGTTTTACAAGTTTATTATATTTTAACTTTTGCTTTGCACAAATCTGAGGCTTGTATGTTGATCTAATATATGTGGGCATCTTAAAATATTTAAAAAGTGTTTTAAATAGATTAGTTATTGATTTTCATGTAGATGCTATATTATTTTCAAATAAATATGTTGTTTACAAAAACAGTTTGATTTTTTTCTATTTGTTTTTCTTCTTATTTTGAAGCATTTTTCTTATTGCATTGACTAGAATCTCCAGTACAATGTTGAATAGAAATGAGAATTTGCATCCTTTTCTTATTTTGTTTCTAAGAACAGTGTATATAATGTTTTGTCATTTGTTATTGTGTTTGCTTTAGGTTTCTTTTAGCTACAATATAGCAGGCTATGGAAATCTCTCTTATTTCCCACTTGAAAGTATTTTAAATCATAAAAGATTCAGTTTTACTATTTTTGCATCATTTGAAATGAACATACATTCTTCTTCTTTGACCTGTAAATAGGGAGCATTATAAAAATTGGTTTTTGATGTTGAAATATCTGTTTTCTTCAGAGAAGTGCTACTTAGTCATGCATTTTTAATCCATTGTGGAAAAATACAAATTTCTTGGTATTTTATTTACTTAGGACATTTACTTCTTTGTTCTTAAGGAAATTGTCCTCTAATTATGTCTTCTTGTGCCATCTTTTTCTAAGTCTAGTACTGAACTCATAGTAGCCTAATAATGACTTGGGTATCTTTCAGCCTTTTAAAAATCTCTTATTTTCGTTTGTATAAGAAAGGAACAAACTTTTTTCTGATTTCCTGTGTGTGTTTAATATGAGTGTTTAGGTGTATATAGGAAACTTTAAAATATTATTTCAATTTCTTTAGTAACGACTAACTTCCTTTGTCTGTTTCTTTCATCTTGGGTCAATTTCATTGACACTAAGTATTATAAACATTATACATTAGAAGAAGTTTTTAGATTTATTAGCAATGTGTGTGTGTGTCCATCATAGGAATTCAATTCTTGTAATACCTCTGATTCTCTGTATTTTCTCTATTTTACAAGTATTCTGTAAAGGATTCATCTGTCTGTTGTTGCTCTAATTCTTCACTGTAGCTCTGAGACGATTGTTATCTCTGTTTCTCAAATGGAGAATTGAAGCAAAGATGTGCTGATTGATTCTTTTCATGAGCTCTCATCTGGTAAGAACCTAGAGGGGAACATGCCACATTCTTTCGCATCTAGTGTTCTGGCACTCTTTCTCAGTGGGGCCATACTTTGAGAGCAACCTCTCCCTCTTCAGTACTTTTTTTCTCTCTCATGATTCTCCTTCATTTTGGCTTGCCTATTGATTACATTTGAATGTTAAAAACCCTGTGCCTCCTTTATCTCATCCCGAACTTTATTGGACTTGTCTGGAATTGAATAAAGGGGTCTGCTTCATTCAGGCTTTTGGTGAATCTGAAAAGTATTCATTCGTTTTGCATAGCACTGATGATCTCACCTCTGACCAAAGGAAGCTTTGTAAACAAGGGAAATATCCAAGGCAATGCTGCTATCTTATGCATTCAAATGAAGGCATTTAATCCCAGCTCTCCTAGGAAACTTTAGACCTTGATGAGATTCTATTTGCATTAATGGTGCTATGAAATTCAAATGTTTAGGCCAGTACTGGGGGTGTTAGAAGTGTAATGAGATGGAGTAAGGAAAGAAACATTTAGTTTGATCAAGTAAATCTCTTAATGAGTTCTCTTAGACAGTGAAATTAGGAGAGAAAAATTAGTCTGGGCTGGACAAGTAAGAGTCACCAGAGAAGGGGAACAAGATCTTGTACTGAGCTCAAGGTTATATGATCCATCCAAACTTCTCATGTTAACCTTTTTTGCTCCTAAAATTACTAAATATGGTATTATTTGTAAGTTCTCTCTAAACACAAGCTAAGCTGTTTAATTTATTAAAAATAGCAAGTATTTTTGAGTGCCTCTTCACTGTTAGGCACTTTATTGCATAATTTAATTTTCATGATGGTGGCTTTCTGTGTGAAAATTAAGCTTAATTGTGACTCATGTTTTGTTTTTAATTGCTTGTTTAATTGTCTTTCCAACTAGAATTTAAGATCCATGAAGCAGAAACAAAGCCTTTCCTACCCATCAGTGTGGCACTGGTACTTGACATAGTCTTTGACATAGGTGATTGTGTTAGTCAACTTTCCATCACTATAACAAAATATCTGTGATAATTAACTTATAAAGAGGAAAGGTTTATTTAGACTCATAGTTCCGGAGATTCCAGTTCATGATTGATTGGCTCTGTTGTTTTGGGTCTGTGGTGATATGAGACATCATGCCTAATGGAAAAAAGCCACCTATATCATGAGCTGGGGAGCAGAGAGAAGGAAGAAAGGGCTAGAGTTCTCAACTGCCTTTAAGAGCATGCTTCCAAAGAACTAAAGACCTCTCACAAGGCTCCACCCCTCAAAGGCCTCCCCATCTCCTAACAGCACCACAAAACCTTTAACACAGGGACTTTTGGGGAGGTTTCAAGATTCAAATTGTGGAGGCTGGGGTTGTGGCTCAGTGGTAGAGCGCTTCCATAGCATGTGTGAGGCACTGGGTTCGATCCTTAGCACCACATAAAAATAAATAAAAATAAAGGTCTTGTGTCCATCCACAACTAAAAAAAAAATTAAAAAAAAAAGAATCAAATTGTAGCAATGAGACGTTCAGACACTGTAAAATGTGTTCAATGAATGCAGGCTCATTCTCTGCTCTCCTGAAACCTTTAATATTGCCCACCTTGTACAATATTGCATTTTATTGTTTTGTTCTCTTATGTATTTGAATGTCTAGAATAGATAATAGTATTTATTTAATTTATCACTGAATTCTCTGTTTCCTTTTCTAGAGATCTCTGATTTTTTTGAAGGTAGATAGCCTCTTCGTGTTTTTATTACTGGTCTTTTGCACTTGCCTGTCCCATAAAATTCAATGTCTATGTTGGAGAAAGGTAGGACCCGGGGATGTTAGAAAGATGATCCAGTGTTATGGTTTAGATATTAGGTATCCCCCAAAAGGATTAGGTTCTCACTCATGACTCAGACAATGCAAGAAAGTTTAGAGGTGAAATAATTGGCTTTTGAGAGATTTTTAGCTTAATCAGTGCATCAGTCCTCTAATAGGGATTAACCAGGTGTTAACTGCAGGCAGATAGGGTGTGGCTGGAAGAGGTGGGTCACTGGGGGTGTGATTTGGGGTATATATTTTGTATGTGGTGAAGAAAGTCTCTCTCTCTCTGCTTCTTGGTTACCATGTCTTGACCTGTTTTTGTCTACCACATCCTCCTGCCATGATGTTCTGCCTAACTTTGGGCCCCAAAGAATGGAGTTGGTCATCTATGGACTAAGGTCTCTGAAATGGTGAGCCCCCAAATAAACTTTTCTTCCTCTAATTGTCCTTGTGAGGTCTTTTTGGTCATGGCAGTGAAAAAGCTGACTAAAACATCCTGTAGGTATCAGAGTTGGGAGGGACTTGTTTCTCACTTATTCCCAATTTTTTGTTCAGCCTTTGGAAACCCAACCAGGGTAGTGATGTTCCTTACTAGTATCTGAGCTCAAATTCACCCTACAGTTTTACTAACATTATTTCAATCCTGTGCCATTTCAGGGGTCTACATTACTTTCTCTGAGATTTATGTTCACTATTGAATTCTCTTATAAATAAATAGTTCACAACTCCTCCCGAGTGTTTGAAGTGAATCTCACTCATCTTGAACTTCACATTTCCATGCATATCAATAGGAAGGCTGTAGCAAAGAGATAGAAGAAGTCATCTTTCTTACATCATCTCTGGCTCTGCATGTTAAGTCTCAAGGATTGGTGGATTACCAATTCAGCAAAGCACTCTGTACCAAGGTGTACTGGCAGGCTGCTCTAATCATGGCAGGCATTACCAAGTTTCCCATTTCTTTAGACACTAGGGAAAGGAATAGCTTGAATCTGCTATAACCATTTAAAGGTCAATTTTGAATATTAAAGAAGAAAATAAAAAGATCTGCCTCAAAATTTAATCTTTTAGGAAAGTGCCCATTTCTCCTACATTTGAATAATTGCAACAGCTATAGAAATGTATTTGTTCTAAATTTTGTAGGTGCCCCCACAGAATAGCCTGTGCATACACATTTAGAAAAGCAATAATTATATAAGAAAAGGAATTACAGATTTTCATTCTAGCCAACAATAGGAAAAGGGCCTCATAAACATACACTCACCTGCTGGCATTCACTTCAGTTTTGAATGTCATCCCTGTGCAGCTGACAGTGGCATTACTTGCAAAGCAAGCATGAAGGATTGAGATGGCATGACTATCTTCATCCTGGCTCTTTTCCCTCTAACTGGGCAAAGTTGCAAAGAATACCTGAGGAAGCTTTTATTATGCATGGTGATTTTGAGCTGTGGCATCAGAGCACCAGATAGGGGACCTTGCCTGAAAAATGCATCCTGCTCTTGTGGCCTCCTGTTTCTCACATAACAATGAGGCAGTTCATTGGAGGCTGCAGAATGAGAGAATGTTATGGGGTGAATTGTGTCCCCTCCCAAGCTTATATGTTGAAATCCTACCCTACCAGCACCTAGGAAGATACTCCTTATAGATATAGCAAGGTGAAATGAGGTCATTAGGGTTGACCTTAATTCAATATGATTGATGTCCTTAGAAAGGGAAATTTGGACACAGTTGTGTACAGAGGGAAGATGTTTGACCATCTATAAGCCAGAGAGGCCTGGAACACATCCTTCTCTCATAGCCCTCAGAAGAGCCACCTCTGCCAGCACCTGGGTCTCAGGCCTCCACCCTCCAGATCTGTGAGACAATGCCTTCCTGTTATTTAAGCCACCTAGTCTGTGGTACTTTGTTATTGCAGGCTGGGCAAACCCATACAGGGAGTTATTACAGATGTTCCCTCCAGTGCTGTTGAACAGATTCACAGAAGCCGTGTCTTGCATAGTCCTCCCAACTCCTCCACACGCAGTGTGATGGTTTTGATTGGTTGTCACCACCTGATTAACAGATGTATTGGTTATTAGTTGCCCTGCAATAAAGTACCCTGACACAGCAGAAAACAACACACCTGAGGTATATTTCTGTGAATCAGGCATCCAGGAGCAGCTGACCTGAGTGTTTCTGGCTCAGGTTCTCATGAAGCTGCAGTTAAGCCTAATTTGGGTTGGAAGATCCAACTCTGAGCTCTTTCTTGCACGTGGGTGTTGGTAGGAGAGTTCGTTTTCCCAGTTTCATTTTCCCTCATTTTGTATCCTTTGGCTTGCTCTCAATATGGCTTTCCCTTAGGTCCAGATAGTCCAGGCAAGCAAGGGAGTGCCCAGGACTGGAGCCACAGGTGGTGTCTTCTATAACCTAGGAGTTATATTCACAACCCTCTCTTTGTGGTAGGGGACTACATAAGATTTGTATACCGGAAGGCGGGATCATGGGGATTCTCCTGGAGACTGGCTCCCATAAAAGGCATGACACATTCCCTTGTGGTATACCTCTATGTTATACAAAATTTAGCACATTTTTACTATTATTATAGGCGAGACTCCAGGTTCATCTGCTTCTGTTACTGGTAAAACAGGATTAATTACTTTAATTACTAGTAATTTAAAATCTTCCCACAAATACAATTCTAGGCTTCACTGGTGAATTCTATTTACTATTTAACTAAACAACAATACATTCTTTCACACACTCTTTCAGAAAATATCAGAGAAGATAGCACATACCTTATCCCAATTACTTCCTTGGTTGTCCTCTCATCCCAACTTTAAATTTTCATCCTTTCCATTTTGGGACCCTACCCACCAGCTTGCATGGAACCTTATCTCTATGGAGTTTGGCAAGTGATTGAGGAGGAGTGTCTCTTACTTACAATCTCATCCAAAGGCTGGTCCATGGCTTTGGATGAGCTTGTGAGTTGATGTCATTCACATCAGTTCACAAACACACAAGGGACACCTTTGAAAGGAGTCACCTGTGCATGGCTTGTCACAGTGTTCTCTTTCTTTGGATCCTTCAAGTTGGGAGCTGGGTCTGTCCACAGGGTGGAGGTGATTTTCCAGTGCTAGGGGCCCAGAGGCAGGGGCATGAACTCAACGGGCAAAACATTTCTGCACAACAGTGACTTCCTTGTCTTCTATAGACAATGGCTGGACACCCAAACTTTCTTTTCTCCATTTACTGGGACATAGTTTTAAACTAAAACTTCTAAATATTTATTCCCTTGTGTTTCAGATTGGTGGTAGAAGTGATGTATCAAGAAAATGATTTATCACTGATCTGGAATTTGGAAACTCTATTTTGGAATTAGGGTCACCTACCTACCTCAATAAGTCCCTGCCCTTATCTTGAGAAGACTGTAAGAAGATTTAGAAACAGACTTTAAGTGGTGCTGGCATGTGGGTTCTTTCTTATTTTCAAAGAGCATCAGCAGAGCCTGTTGCTTACTGTCTCTGTGACTCCCTGACTCTGGCTGCATGGAATAAAGCTGCTCTGTGTCATGATTACCATTTTGACAATACGATGGATATTTCAAAGATGAGCTTCTATATTCTACCAAAGTGAAAAACATAGAAAAATCAGTCATTTGCATGGGGCTGCTCTTCTGCTAGTGGTTGGTCAGGATGAATATACAAATGGGAGCTGCCCCCTCCTAGCCCATTCCTTTTTTATGGAAAGGGCAATTATTATAAACAAAACAAATAAACAATCTTTTCATGTGAGGCATAATGGGCTGGAGGTAAAGCAAGGTGTTCAAATACAGCTCCCTAATTGCTCTTGGAAGGGACAGACCATGGGACATGTGAACAGAACCTAAGAACCTGCCACATGATTGCAACATGCAACCCAACATGTGTTTGACTTAACATAAAGGCAATTTGAGGGACAAATTTGGAACAATTCTGAGCTCGACTTGAAAGCATCTAGTTTCAAGAGAACCAGGGAAGATTGGAAAAACTGGTCATGGAAAACTGGCTTCAGCTGGTCAGATGAGTGGCTTGAGCATGTTATTTCACCCTGAAGTATCTCTTAAGAGAAAATAATTTCTACTTGTTCAGTGTCATGTGAGGCAACACTGAGTCAAACTCTTGAAAACCTGCAACAGGGATTGTGTCTGTCAGGAAGAAAAGTATGCATGGTCCATGATCTTTACCTTCTTGAATACTTTTGCAGATGTTTTGCACTCTAAAAATAAGAAGAATTACATCTTTGAAAAGAAGGAACTATTTGCAGCAACATTTCCAATAAGGCAATTCCCATTCTTTCTTTGATTTACTCACCATCCTTCATTGTCACTCAGATGATTAGTAAATCTTCAGTGGCTCAGTGTTGGGTTCTAGAATTCTTGTCTGTCTCATGATGACCTGGTGTAGTAATGGGCTCCTTTTGCTGATTCTCAACTGTTAGAGGATCTTCGGAACCATGTATTTGGGAGAACTGGTTGTGACAGTACTCCTAATATGTACCTCTTAGTAGTTCTGAGCTGCAAGAGGTAATGATAGTGAAACAATGGTTTTGAGATAAAACTCAATTCACTGCTTCCTCTGGCATATGGAGTCCGCACAAGCTGCAGACATTTGCAGCTGAGAAATGTTGCAGCTCTTAATGGTGGTCCATGCCTTCCAGTGTTGCAGCAGACCCCAAAAGCTCATCTTCAATTTCTTTTTTCAGAGTTCTTATCTTGTGAATTTGAAGAATTAAATTCACAGACTAGGATGAGCCAATCTAAGAATAGGATTTATCGATGAATAGAAACAGGAACAGAACTCTTATAGTGCAGCACGGGACTGGATAACAGGTTTTCTCCAGGGAAAAGCCCTAGTCTAGGGGGGTTTATATTGCACTTGGGTCACTGCTATTCATCCTAATTTATGCTAATTAGGGTTTGAAAGATTACCAATACTATTGGTTCAAACTTATGTTAATTAGATTTTGGAAAAGTACTAATACTATTGGTCCAAAATTATGCTAATTAGGGTTTGAAACTGTATTAGTACCTTGCAAGTCCCAATTTATGGTGATTAGCCTACTAATGTTATTGGTCAACTCTTAAGTCCCGACTTCCATTCAGGTCTTCCCCACTTCCATTTTCTCATGATAGGTCAGGAAGCAGGGAGGTTGCATTTGTAGGATGGTCTATGCTTGCAGGTTCTGGGCTGCAGTACTGCATGGAGCAGGCTTCTGCAGCAAGTGTCTGTACCATGCTCAGGCCTGGCTGCTGAAGGGTGATAGTTTCATGTACCAGGGCTTGCAGCATCTCAGGACCTTCACATCTACATGGCAGGCTCCACGGCGGCTACTGGCAGTGCTTGCCACCCTGCTCCAACCAACCCAGGTGGCCTCTCTGAATCTCCATGGCTCAGCTATCACTTCTCGGCAGGTACCAGTAGGCCGGCTGCCAGGCTTGGCAGCCAGAGAGCCATGTGAACAGCAGGACTAAATTCTTCAATGCCTCCAGGGGAATGTAGTTAAAAAAAAAACATAAGAAATAAAGTGTGATGGGAGAGATGAAGCCAGACTTGCACCTCCCAATTCCATTGCTGTCTTGTTTTCACTATATTGAGTCATCTCCTCTAGAAAGATCTGGGGATACTGTTGGGGGCAAATAAGTCATCTGGATGAGATAGATCCATATTCTTCCTAATCTGTACCTTTTTTTTGGAGCAGAAACATCCATGAGTCAGTATGGTGGAAGCAGCAAGAGGCACCATGAGATGGAAGGGACCAAGGAACTCACATGATAAAATAGACAATGCTAGCTGGGCACGGTGGCACACACCTGTAATCCCAGCACTTTGGGAGACTGAGACAGGAGAATCGCGAGTTCAAAGCCAGCCTCAGCAATGGTGAGGCGCTAAGCAATTCAGTGAGACCCTGTCTCTACATAAAACACAAAATAGGGCTGGGGATGTGGCTTAGTGGTCGAGTACCCCTGAGTTCAATCCCTGGTTCCAAAAAAGTATATATATATGTAAATAATAAAATAAAATAGACAATGCTGATTTTCATCAGAAGGTTAGAAAAGAAAGCTGCCCTAGGATTTAGTAGACCTCCATGGAAGGGAAAGTTGTGATTTCAGCAAGTATGCTATTCTCTGACCTTATCTTCCAGTGAAGATAATAGTGTAACTTGTGGGGTGGTGTGCAATGTATCCCGCATATGTCAGGCACCCAGTAAATGATAGTTATTCTCAGAGTATTGGATTAAAAAATCTCTAAGGTAATTTTCTCTACCATTTACTCTTTCTGCCTATATTGGCTCATGTTGAACTTTATCCCTTTCGCATTTGAAAAAAATATATTTCACTTTCTATTTAATTTTCTAAAACAGTATCCAGACACTGGTACTCATTCCTTGTGAGGACATGGTGTTTAGGTCACTGCCGCTGCTTCCATTCAGGTATTATTAAATGTCAAGCCCAGCACATATATCTGCTTCTTTGTTATTTTAATTCAGAAGCTGCTCACATGCTGAACATTTTGTAAAGTCAGCAGTAGGCATAAAAACACATTTGTACATAGAATAAAACTGAACAAAGATAGAAAACATCTTAACCAAGGGAAAGCAAATAGGCACATGACTCAATTCTGTTAGCACAGTCTGAATGCACAATACCCTTTTTATCAGTAACAAAGGGTGAGCTGCATGTACTCCACCAGTTTTCCTTTATCTATATTTTGGGGATAATTACTCAACATTTTAGAGTCAACGTGCATTCACCGAATGCTGGTTATTATGTGTGAGGCACTATAATTGGTGTTTTCACATTTTATTTAATGCTCCTCAGCAGCCCATGAGAGGGGTATTATTATTTTCCCATTATGCTTATGAAGAAACTGAGACTTGGAGAAGAAGGAAAAAAATGCTGAATTTTATCAGAACCAATTTTATGATGTTCTAACATGTAATCTTGCATTTTTCCTCTTTTTGGCTTTAAACTTTGAAGCAGTTTTACTTTTATAGACAAGTTGCAAGAGTAGAATAAAAATTTGTGAATACCTTTCATATAGATTCACCCTTGTTAATACTTTGCTGTATTTATTTTCTTTCTATATCCATTTTTCCTAAACTAAGTGTAAGTTGCATATGTGATATCATTTACCTTTTATTATTTCAGTGTATATTTCCTCAAAACAAGGATTCTTTCTCTCTTTCTTTCTTCCTGTACTGGAGATTGAACCCATGGCCTTGCTTTTGCTAGGCAAGAGCTCTACCACTGAGCTACATCCCCAGTCCAAACAAAGATGTTCTAACATCTCACAATATAGTTGTCATATAGTTGACACTGAATAGTTGTCAAAACTGTAGATTATATGCCAGTTTTCTACTTGTTTCAAAATGTCTTGGTACAGGATCCAGCCCTAGTGCACATATTATATTTTGTTGCCATGTCTCCTTAAGACCCCTGGAATCAGGAAAAGATTATTAGGTTTTGTCTTTTATGTCACTGATATTTTAAAAGATTACAGGCCAGGGGCTGGGGTTGTGGCTCAGTGGCAGAGCGCTTGCCTTGCATATGTTGGGTACTGGGTTCAATCCTCAGCACCACATTAAAAAAAACAAAACAAAACAAAATACATTGTTTCCATCTATAACTAAAAACAAAAAAACAAACAAATAAACAAAAAGAAACAGCAAGTGGTCTAAAAATTACAAATTAAAAAAAAAAAAATTACAGGCCAGTTATTCTGTAGGATGTCCCTTCAGTTTGGGTTTGTCTGATGTTTCAGATCATGCAGCTTTGGGCAGAATCATTCATAAATGAATTGTGTCTGTCCATCTTGGTGCATTGTATCAGGAAGCACACAAAGGTGGTTTGTCCCAATATTAGTAATGTTAACTTTGATTCCACTTCTCCACACTAAAGTCAATACTTACTATTTCATAACTAATCACTACCATGTTTAAAATATTTTGAAGCTATGTAAATAGTTTGTTACTCAGTGAACTATCACTCACTTATTTTATTTTAGTTTTGGTTAATGCTCTTCAGTTCTGTTTTTTAAAATTTGTTCTAATTAGTTATGCACGGCAGTAGAATGCACTTTGACACGTCATACATAAATGGAGTATAATTTTTGATTTTTCTGGTTCTAGATGATATACAATCACGTCAGTCATGTAGTCATATATGCACACAGGGTAAAAATATCAGATTCATTCTACTATCCTTCCTACCCCCATATCCCTCTCTTCCCTTCACTCCCTTCTACCTAATCCAAAGTGACTCTATTTTTCCCTAACACCCCCCTCCCCTCATTGTGAATTAGCATCCACATATCAGAGAAAACATTTTTCCTTTGGTTTTTTGAGATTGGCTTATTTCACTTAGCATGATATTCTCTAGCTCCATCCATTTACTGGCAAATGCCATTTCTTTTTTAAGGCTGAGTAACATTCCATTGTGTATATACCATAGTTTCTTTATCCATTAATCTTTTGACAGTCACATAGGTTGCTTCCATAGTTTAGCTATTGTGAGTTCAGCTGCTATAAACATTGATGGGGCTGTGTCACTGTAGTACACTGATTTTTTTTTTAATATATTTTTTTAAACCTTTATTTTATTTATGTATTTTGTATGTGGTGCTGAGGATCGAACCCAGTGCCTCACGCATGCAAGGCAAGCGCTCTACCACTGAGCCACAATCCCAGCCCCTAGTATACTGATTTTAAATCCTTTGGGTACAAACCAAGGAGTGGGATGGCTGGGTCAAATTGTGGTTCCATTCCGAGTTTTCTGAGGAATCTCCATACTGCTTTCCATAATGGTTGCACCAATTTGCAGTCCCATCAGCAATGTATAAATGTGCCTTTTTCTCCACATCCTCACCAACATTTTTTTTTAAATGTTTATTTATTTTTTAGTTGTAGGTGACAGAATATTTTTATTTTATTTTTATGTGGTGCTGAGGATCGAACCCAGTGCCTTATGCGTGCTAGGCGAGCACGCTACCACTGCGCCATAACCCCAGCCCCCCTCACCAACATTTATTGTTGCTCATATTCTTGATAATTGCCATTCTGACCAGAGTGAGATGAAATCTTAGTTTTGATTTGCATTTCTATAATTCTGAGAGATGTTGAGCATTTTTTCATATATTTGTTGATTTATTGTATTTCTTTTTCTGTGAAGTGTCTGTTCAGTTCCTTAGTCCACTATTGGTTGGGTTATTTGTTTTTTTGGTGTTAATTTTTTTGAGTTCTTTCGTATCCTACAGATTAGTTCAGCTCTTACCATGATGGTTAAAATGCAAATTTCTTTCTTTTTATGTCATTTGGTAATATATTATAAGTATTTATTTATAATAACTGTTTATAGCAGTTAACGGTTTATAGCAATTTTGTGACATAGGAATTACTGTGTCCATTTTTTGATAAATAACCTAGTGGTCACACTATTATGGTAGTCACACTATTATAATAGTGGTCACACTACTAGTGATGAAGTCAGTCTTTGAACTTAAGACCTATAAAGGTACAGCTGTACCTTTTTCCTTAGTAGAGTTTATTTGTAATTAATTATGACTCATGACATCTCATTTTCCTCTTTGGATTTAGTCTTCTTTGTTGATAGCTTGTCTCCAAGTGGACAACTACAGAGTTCTTTTTCTTACTGCACTGTGTCAGCTTCACCCTCTTTCTATTTGACTGTTCCCTCCCTCAGAGTGTGATCTGTTTCTAATTCTTTGCCTTATACTCATAGCCCAATACCAGTAGATATTCAATAAGTACTTGTTAAAAGAATTAGTGAATGATTCAACATTGCCTTGACATAAATCATTTTTGTTGAATGAAACCCCAGAAATTACATTTGAGAAGCTACAACCCTGCACATGAACAACAGGGTCAATTTGAACTCACTGGAAAGTCTTTGTCTTAAAGTGGGCCAGGGTTTTGGTCCAATTTCAATCCAGACATGGGTTCCCTAACATTGCTGTGTGTTGTAGGGGTATTGTCTGGTGTCCTCATGAGCTTATGAGCTCATTTCATGGGATCTGGTCTTCTGCTTATTGGAAGAAGAAGGAATTGTTCATTTTTGTTCTCTACTGCAGAGCTGTCTAGGAGTGGACAGCTATTATTTCTAGGAGGTAGAGCCAAGGCTTAACATCCAGGGACAAAAGGGAGAGTAATGGAGAAAGATTGAGGTCATTTTTTAGAAAATTACTAAGAAGAAACATCGTGAATATGGGAGACTCTTGTTGGATGAACTCAAGTGAATTCTCACCCAAAGCAGGCCAGGGTGATAAGGTATTCACAGTGATCAGATAGCAATGGTGGGAATCTTGTTCAAACTGGATTCTACAAGGATAGAGAAGGAAACTTGCCGTCAAGTCTAGTCAGAAAGGGCCCAGAGGAATCTAGTAAAGTTTTAGACAAAGGAGAGAGCCCTTGTCTACATAGAATATCTTGATTTCAGTCCTTATTTCTCCATTTTCAGGTCCATGTTCTTCCTAAAGACCACTTCTATTGTAAAAGCTTTATGCTCAAAATTTCTTTCCTTCCTTCAGAAAAATCTCGTCGCCTGTTTATTGGAAATAATCTAACCCAAGCATCCAATCCCTTACCTCCAGGCCATTTGTGGGATCCAGTAATTACAATTAGTATTTGTACACAACTATTCAGTCTAGAACTGCTATTCAGAAGTATTCAGTCTGGAATTGTCCAAATACAGTAGCCACTAGCTAGCTACCTATGGCTACTTAAATTTAAATTAACTAATATTAAATAAAATGAAAAAGTCTCTTTCTTGATTGATCAATAATCAATATGACTAGTGACTAGTATATTGGACAAGGCAGGTACAAAATATTTTAATTATTTCAGAAAGTTCCATTGAATAGTTCTGATTTAAGGTAGGAGTAGAAAAACTATACCCTGCAGGTCAAATCTGACCCACCATCTGTTTTTGTAAATAAAGTTTTATTGGAATGCAAACATACTCATTCATTTATATAATTGCTTTCTTTAGTGCTACCCCATCAAACTTGACTAATTGCAAAATGAACAATATGATTTGCAAAGCCAAAAACATGTGCTGTTGTTTGGCCCTTTATATAGTGTGCTGGACCCTAGGCTGTGTTAGTACTTTGAGACTGGGCATTTTTGAGGTACATATATATGGTTCCCCATCTTTCTAAGTCATCTGATGGATAACTTTTGAATTAAGTACACACAGGACACATGCATGCGCATGTGTGCGTGCATACACACACACACACAAATTCCTTGTCCCAGGACAAACATACACGCATTTTAGATGAAACCATTATATCATATCCTCACCAGAATACTCATATCTTAGATATACCTGATTTCAGAGAGTGTCCTGGGTCTGGTTGTACTGAGGAAACAGAGTCATTAGAGAACATCTTCAGTACTTGTACGTAACTACAAAGACTCTACAGAGCTTTTGCTCTTTTCAGTACAGTTTCTGCACAATTCTTATGGTGTTCTATGCCTAAGAATAGGTGAAGACATATTACCCTCAAACACAAGTGGCCTCTTGGTTGTAATGGGTCTGTGGTTGCTCCTCTATTTGCAATTATTATGTAATCAAAAGCAGTATATTGGCAAAATATATTTGGCAACGTGTGAATTAAACAGATTTCTTTAGCATAGTATTTTTTAGCACTTTTATCATGCAAATATGAAAATTGAACCTCTGAGAGAATGTAATTTCTTCTTCTACTATACTTCTATATGTATCCTTTTCCTGCTCCCTTCCTTTTTGTCTGAAGCATCCATTGCAACTAGATATTTACTAAGTACAGTCAGCAGTGCAAAATAAAAAAAGCTGACCTAGACATTGAATGTAAAATTATTTGAAGATGAAGGAAAGATTTAATCAAACTCATATAATGAGTATGAAAAGTCCAACATGCTATACTCAATGAACAATGTTGAGAGAACATGACATCTGCCAAATGCCTTAGAAAGTAAGTACTGAATTGAATGATTGAGGAAGTTGTAGTGCAGGGCAGATGGTGGCAGGACTGGGTCTTCTTCCATTTCAAAAAGGAATGACTTCTTAATCAAAGCAGGAAGAAAGTACGCGCTGAGTTGTTTCTCTCCAGATACAGTCAATACCACCTTTCATATCAATGGGAAACTAACATAATGCAAAAGAGTTAAATATTGATACCTGAGCCTAAATTATTTCTATTGATATTTCCTTATGCCAGAACTTGTGGTGCAACTGCAATGCTGCAATGTCTTGGCATATCCTTGGATATGCATATCCATCTGCAGAATTCAGGGTGGTCTGAAGGACGATGCTGACATGGGTGTTGCTGTGTGCTCTGAGCAGAGGGGCTACTGTTTGAAGGGCTTCTTCCCCTACCCTTTTTCCCATCACTCCTGCACGTTTTGACTCCTGAGAGACAATCTTTTCCTTGAACCCAAGATTCAGTGTGGGAATGAGAGCAGTTACTCTTCTTTTGATTGTATTTCAAAGGCACGTGAGCTTGATTTGAAAGTTTCAGGCAAGTCTGTTTTCTGCTCTCAGGTATTTCTTGCAGGTTTGTGTCTGTAAATGTTGTCCTGTGGGCCACTGACATAAGGCTTTCCTTTGAACTCAGGCTTTCATGAGAAGTAGAACTTTTGCAAAAGGAACTGTCTTGCTGAGGACTGTGGCTGCTTCTGCTGAGATGACAAGAAAGGCAGAGGAGATCAGGTGATTAAAGCATGCTGTACCTGCTGGGGATGCATCAAGGCAAAGTAAGAAAGAAGGATGCACCTCGGGGAAGGCACAGACTCTTTCTCTTTCTAAAGCAAAAATTAAGGGTGTGAATTATGATCCAATTAAGAGGTTAAAATGTAATCTGATTAAAAAATACCTAAACTCCCATGGAGACCTTTTATAATTTGCCCCTGGCAATTATATTATTTTTGTTTTTATGAACAATGAATGGCAGAGTTGGTAAGGTTATATTGATAACAGTAGCATTAAGTCTTTGTTAGATATCGTGCACATGATCATTTCTAATCCCAGTGCTGGAATAGCAGGGTTGACATTGAAGGGAATTAGCATATGCCACCCCAGAAGACACCACGTTAGCATAGGGTTGTTTTGAGTTGGAGGCAGATGAAAAGCACCAATAGAAAGGGCTCTGTGCATTCCTCCCTCTGCCTAAAAACAGGCCATAAACTTCCCTTTATGGAGGTCTTCTCTTTCTCCTATCCCCTATATGGGGAGGAAAAAACCATTTTCACTGGAGTTTCTAGGTCTGCCTAACAAATTTTACTATAAAAAATTTGTCTTCCATGAGGTTCAACCATATATTAACTTTTCTGCAATTTACTGCCCTTAAAAATACAAGACCCTTTGCCTTTGTCTTATTATCTGTCCATAACTTATCACTCTTTGTTAAAATGTATATAAATCTACCAAATTTAACTGCTTCTTTGGGGTCTTCACTTCTTTTCCCTGAAAGGCACCATGCACACAAAAATTAAAATATAAACATCAAATAAAATTTGTAGGCCTTTCTTGTGTCTATTTTCAGTTTAATTTATAGGCATCAGCCATGGAAGCTAAGAGAGTAGGAGAACTTTTTTTTTTTTTTTTCCATCTCTTACCATTATCATTGCTTTAAAGTTGAGGGATTTGGAGCATATAACTTGCCCAAGAGGTGAAGCAAAGTTTCTAACCCAAGGATTTAGGGTTCCAGATGACCTTGGATTTAAAGTGCAATGCATTACCTTGTTCCCAGCAGAACTGAGGCTTGTTTACACAGGACTGCATGCCAGCACAGAGCTCTGCATGCATAAGGCCCACATTCTTTAAGCAAAGCTTCAAACACAGGAATGAGGAAGTCATTTCACTTGCTCTCAATATGTTCTAACAGAATGATAGGCAGCTCTGTTTCTAACCCTGTGTTGCATGTCCATGGCTTTGGGGTTAGGCCCATGGCTTTGGATGAGGCTGGAATCTAAGCTGTGAACATTTATTAAATTTGGAGTTTAAGTAAATAGCTTAACTCTGTAAACAGTTTTCCTTATTTAAAATAAAAGACATAATAGTTCTTACCTCACAGAATGTTGAAAGAATTGAAACAGTTATCTTTTATTGAGCCCTGAGCCTGATTCTTTACAAGGGATATAAGTGCTTCTCTCTCTCTCTGCTTTGGCCACTAGGAACCTCAGAGTGAAGTTGGTGGTTCATTGATACTAGTGGTTTGTGCACAAATAGGCTTTATTTCTGTAATCTATTATTTCTTTCTTCTCTGGACTTCTAAAGCATTTTCCTTGACTTTGAGCTTTTACTTAATATTTTACTATTACTTACATAAATTTCTACTAGAGGCTTATAAAGTGTAAAGAAAATCAAAAGAGATTTTATGAATTCTTACTTTTGACACTCTGAGAGCTTGAGCTTTTTTATCTGTGCAACTTGGAAAAATCATGTGAATGTTCAAGATGTGCTTCTTGATATGCAGGGTCAAGGAGGCACCAGGTCAACTGGGCAAGAGGAGATGCCAAGTTCTCTGGGAACATTAATTTCACAAAGGATTAGATGCAGCTGAAAGTCCAACCCAAATGGAATCAAACAACAGTTTCAGTGGTTCTTAACATTTTCAAAACTATTAGTTAGATTATAGGGTTATTATTATTTTCTTCCCCAATTAATAAGCTTCTTAACAAATATATTTAAAATTTTATTTGATGATAAAAATTGGTAAGCTTCTGATACTGATTTTACTGATCTTACTTAAGAGGTCACACTGTAATATCCATTATCTTAGTTCTTTCTCTTTTCAAGAGAGAAGCTTGTTTGTTTTGTTGTGGACTAGGTTAGCATGAGTTACTCATTTCTGCCTCAGTTTCCCACAGTTATGTTTTCAAAGCCCCTCCTTTTCCCCTCCTTTTACTTGACTTGCTTGCACTTCTGGTATTACTCCCTGCATCAATGCCTGGTATTTTTAAAATAATATGTCAAAAAAACTTTGTGTTCTAGTACACATTTTGCCATAAATATATTGGTATGGAGGAGACCCTTGTTAGTGAGACTAGGATTAACAGGATCCACAGTCCTAGGAACAACTTCCCTTATTGTCAGTAATCAAAATATCAAAAGCCTCAGCCAACAAGTAGACCTAGACTTAGGAAACCTAGAGTCTTCTATTTCTCGCCTCAAACAACAGGTGGATTTTTTTTTAGCAAAAGTAGCCCTCCAGAACACAGAGGCCTTGATTTACTTTTCAGAAAACAGGGAAGTTTACGTGTAGCCATAAAAAAACTTGTTGCTTCTATACAAACCAATCAAGAGTCATCAGGGACATATTAGCTTTGGTCCAAAAAAACTTAAAAGAAAGAGATAAATTGAGAACATATAACTCCAATTGGTATCAGGGATTATTTTCCTGGTCACCATGGCTTACAACCCTTATATCTGCTATTTCAGGCCCCCTCATACTTTTGCTTTTGGGACTTCTAGTAGGCCCCTGCATTATTAACTGTCTAGTTAACTATATAAGACAAAGAATTAGTGCTGTTAAACTCATGGTACTCCGGTCCCATTATAATCCCCTCCCGATAGATGATAATGAGTCAAAGGTTTGACTCTATTCACTAGAAAAGGGGGGAATGTAAAATCCTAACACAAAATGGAGTCACTCTGGCTCAGGCCTGCATGTATTTGCTAACCTGCTCTTTGTGCTTCTGTGATTAATGCTTTGCTGTGCTTGCTTCTCACGGATGGGGGTGCAAAACCACA
>CM053407.1:96395880-96444447 GCA_028644305.1 Xerus rutilus
AACCCTCACTTCGGGGTCACTCTCTGAAGGAAAGGAGAGCTGACCCCAATCGATTGGCCTGTGTGCCTATTTCCTCAATAAACTTTGCTGCTTCTGCAGAGTTGTCTGGGCTGCACTTCTTGGGGAGAGGTGTGGGTAGGATGCAACAGTTTGAAATAGTTTTCTTATCAAAATAAGATTTGTCTTTATACTTGGGTGATTTTGTGTCAATTTCTAGATTGTAGAGTTTGGCCTCTTTGGAGATACAAAAGTTACCACTACCCACCAGACCTGCTGGAAAGAAGCTGAAGAGCAGAGGTGTGTCTGAACAGTTTTCTCCTTAATTTCCTGGATGGAACATTGTCTGGTAACCTGAGAACATGAATTCTGGCCACAACTCTTCTATCAACTCACTAGGTGCCTTCCATCAAGCAACTTCTCTTCAAAAGAAGGAAATTGACAAGATGGTCTCTATGATTTTTTCCAGAGCTGACTCATCCCACAGCAGCACATTTTTCCATAGATGGGATTGGAATGGCTCTTGGGAAGTGGTTCACACTGCCCTATCCAGTACCCTCTCCTAGCACCCTGTGTAGCAGTGATCATGTCCTTACTGTCCCTATACCACATCTGAGACACCTCATGCTGAACATTTTTTCTTACCTGTCAGGCATACTTCATTTAATGCTTACCAGTCGGAAAATACCATTGCCTTTCAGACCATGGTTGGAAAAACTCTGACAGGAAGAATATATTGCTTGCCATCTTTGCAGTTTCATCTACATTTTTCAGAAGAGATTGCTAGAAAGTTCACTTTAATCCTCTTCCTCTTCATCCAGATGAATCTCAAATGAAAATCCTTCTGGACTGAGAAAGACAAATGAAAGTTTGTTTCTAAGCTTTTCACATCTCACCAGATCCTGTTTGTCATTCCTGGGAATGAGACTACTCCATAGGGCCTGTTGGAAGACCGTGCTGGGAAGGGATGATGATGACTCACTGCATTCTACATAGCCCCTGCTCTTATGGTACATGGTAGGTGCTTAATGAGAGCATCTTAAATGATAACAGTGCTTTTAGTTGGTAAATGCTCTGAGTGTTAGTTAACTCAGAGGCTAAGGGTTAATTAGAAATATGTAGGTAAAAGCCAGAGGGTAATGAGATAATGGTGAATGGGTTGAATGAATATGATGTTCTAAATTAATTGACCACAAGTTATGGAGTTGAGATTTCCTTCCTTAGTTACTCTCATTTCACTCCTCCTTCATAGTGAAAGTTTGTGAATGATTTTCACTGGATATACGTAGACTTCTGAAAAGTTTCTTTTTCCTTATTACTATTATTTTACCTCTTGCCAATTATAACAATTGTCAACTTTATCTTCTCTCAGAGTATCTACTCTGCAAAGAAAGATTCTCCTATAGCCAAATTTAGCAGATGGCTCCTTTTAGACTACTCTGATTCTAAACCCGTAAGGACCTGCACAGTTTTGGTCATTTTAAGTAAACTCTTTTGTGTGTGTGTGTGTGGGCACCTTCCAGGGTGGGCAGACCTGAGAATCATAGGTTGCCAGGACTGGAGAGCTAGCTAGGGGTGCAGCTCCTAAATTGCTAGGCAAGAAAGAAGATGGGTTTATCAGACACCAGAGGAAGTCATTGAAGTAACAAGGGTCTGAAAATAAGATGAGGGAAGAAAACTAGGAACACCAAGAGCTGGAATGTAAACAAACAAATTAGATGCAAACAAACAAACAAAACCCCCAACCAATCAACAAACAACAACCGAGGGAGAGTGAGAGAGAGAGAGAGAATATATGAATGAATGAATGAATGGTGGGATAATGGACTTCAACCTAGGGGGTTCTCTGAACTTTCTCATTGTTCTTAAGAAGAGCTGGGGAGCAGAGAGCCTCAGATGTACAGAGAACTAGGTGGCTGTTCTGGCTGTGCAGTGCTTCTCCCAGGTAGATTAGCAGTTTTACCTTGGGTTAAGACTTTAAGACTACTGGGGTTGAAAAACAAATGCCTAATGTACTCGTTGATAAGTGGATGCTGATCCATAATGTGGGGAAGGTCATGTGAACAATGGTGGAACTGTTCACAGAGGTGTAACGGGGAGGGGGCATGGGGACAGTAAAGGTGATGGAATATGATGGTCATCATAGCCCTAACTTTATGTATGACTGCATGTATGTTGTGATTCTATACAACTTACAACTAGAGAACTGATATGTTATCCTCTATCTATGTACAATGAATCAAATTGCACTCTGTTATCATGTAAGCCTAAATAGAACAAATAAATAAATTAAATATGAAAAAAACATTAAAAAAAGACTACTGGGGTTGGAAATGAACCCAGGAAAAGTTTTAAGATTAGAAACCTAGGACAAAGGTTTTGTTGAATTTCAAGAACAAGCCTGATAGGAATGATAAGTGCACATTATAGAAGACTGAATCCTCAGGGTGGGATTTCCAAGTGTTTTTGTGAGGTCATGCCATTCTGAGGTATGATGAAGTCCAGTAATGGCATTACATTGCTGCTTCACTCTAACACTCATGGAGATGAGAATATGTACCACCCACATTGGTGCTGAAGTTGTTCAAGGTCAGGGCAGGAGACAGAGAGGAAAAGAAAATGGGGTAAGAGCCAATGCTCCTAGAGAATGTGAAGGTGCTATTACACAAGGAGGATGGCACAGAGCTCACAGGAGAGACCAAGGGTGATGGGAGTAAGGTGGTGGTGTGGGTATATTCTGTATTTTTATGTTAATTTTTCAAATTCCTTGTGCTTGTTATAATAGTCAATCTTAGCAACTTGCCTCTAATTCTCACCTCAGTCATATCAAAAATATGACTCAGTTCTGGCCAAGCACAGCATCCTTAGCAAGTCACTGGCCCAGTGGCTGGATACATACCAGGGCTATCATACTTTATTCCATGAAAGCTAGTTTTGTTTTGCTTTGGTTTTTACTTTTTTTTCTTTTATTGGTATAGCTAAGCACCCAGAACAAGGGCATTCAGTAAATATTTGTTAAATAAATGGATATAGATTTTTGGAAATGATTAGATAGGGTTGCTGATCTCAAATAATGAGATATTGAGGCTGTTAGCAGCTCTCTTGCACATACCATGGAAACAGCTTTTCTATACAATAAAGCCAAGCAAAGAAAATCAGAGAGATCAGATGGGGAGAGATTGTGAGGGAGGGGAAAGAGATGGAGAGGGAGGGGAGATGGGAATATAGACTCGGCCACAATGAATCTATTTTCAATTGCAGAGACAAAGGCTCCTTTACAGCTTCCTTGATATTTACCTCAGCATTTTTTCCAAGTGTGCAAGCAAACAACCCCATTCCATTTTCTCTTGTTTACTATCCATTGGTGCAGCTGAAAGAGAATTAGCGCAAAAGGTGAGCCAGTGCTCCCCACTGTCCTATAGGGCATATTGAGCTGGGAAAGTGTGACACAGATGCCAGGGATAGAAGGCATGGAGGATATGCCTCATCCACCTGTGACCTGTGACTCAGCTGTGACCAGGCACTCAGTTGATAGGATGGGGAATGAAAAGCCCAAAGCACAGACTTAGCTATTTTCTCAACCCTATAGGCTTTAATGTAGCACAAATACTCATGAGGATTTGCAGGAGAACCTTGTATTTGATCAGTATTATTTTAATTAAGAGTCAGAAGGACCACTGGAATTTATCCTGTTGATCTCATTTTATTTCTCAAAAGGCCAAGGTCTAGAGAAATTAAAAATCTGTTCTAAACACCAGATTGGTACCTAGTCTAGCAGAGACTTGGAGACTTACTGCCTAGATGTTTGTTGAAAGATGAATGGGTTCTTCAGAAATGAAGAGGGACTACCAAAAGGTAAAGATTGCACGTCTGTTAGCACATGACTGGATCTAGGGTATTTGCTTGGTGGAGAAGATTCGATGTGCTGATATCATGGGACTTTGGACAGGTGTGAGCAGACCCAAGGCAAAGGGTGCTCTCTGCCAGCTTTGCCCACCACACCTGAATCAGGTCCCATTCCATTGAGTTAGAGGCAGGAAGATCTGTTTTATTGACTGAATTTTTTATTACTCACCATTAGGTCCTATTTAATGAGATTCAGCTATGTGCCATGCAGAGTATTAGCTCCTGTAGGGATCATGGAGATGACTCCTCCCAATAAAATTATTTGTAATAAAAAAAAGGATGAAAAGATAATCTTGCAATTATGCACAACCCCTGAGGTACTGTGGATCTCATTCTTCAATTTAAGAATGATTAAAGTCTGCTGTTCAAACCCGAGGCAGGATTGCTGAGAAGGTGATGTGATAGTAAATGAGAGTCAAAAACCCTTCCCAGGTGGAATCAATAATGATAAAATTTGAAAATTAGGATAGAATTCTAGAAAAATAAGGACTATGGAGGTTCAAATGTGCTTGACAAAATTTCACAGCTGAAAGCAGGCCCCAGCAATGGTAGTACAGCCAGAGAGGTGCATGGAAGAATGCTAAGCATGTTTCTCAGTAGCAGTTATTCTGCCTCAGTGATTTTCTATGCCACATAAACCACTTGTGGAAAAACACAGTCTTGTGTTTAGAAATGAGCCTCTTGTATGAGGACTGAGTGGTACTGTTTCTCTTTTAAATGAAATGCCTTTCCCAAATATGTCATATAGCTTTATTGTTTGGCTCTGAAAGAAACAAAGACATTTATACCAGTAATGGCTTGGAAAGACATTGTTTGCAAATATGCATATATGCAGAAAATGCTACCACTTTCTCAGTGAGTATAAAAGTTCCCTTTTGAGAGGCAGAGGGTAACAGGTTCTGACTTCTAAAAGCATAGTTCTGTGTTTGCATGAGTTGCGGAAATAAGGGAGGGAAGGTGTGCTCAATATTGAGAGGATGACTTCACAGATGGGAAATATCAACATTGTCCCCTAGGGTTCATGTCTTTCAAAACCCATTCAGAGGCTTTGACTATATTTAAAATGAAATGAACTTTTTCCATTTTATTTTAAATTATAGCTGAAGAGTTTCCTTGCCAATGCATTTTTGAAATGTGTAAGAAAACATCAGAGAGGAGTGATAGGGGTTCAGGTCAGGAAACATTTGTCAGCTCTATGATTTTGGACAATGGGACAGAGTTTTCTCACCTGTAAATTGGAGAGACTCGTACCTACCTCACGTGAGACTACTGTGGGGTTAAATGTCTGAACTCTGAGGTGGAATATCATGAGGTTCCATAAATGGTGATTGGCACTGTAGCATTTTTACCTTGGTATTGCTGTTAGGTAATTCTTAATGGCAGACTGTAATGGGAAATTAAGGAAAAGGAATTCATAAAGGTGTTTGATTTGTATGCTGTGCGTAAGGTATCTGCATCTCTATGAGAAAGACATGGAAAATTAGTATTATCATTTCCTTTCACAAGTGAGTTTGAACTCTGCTGATTACATCCCATAGGAAGATTCCACATGATGTTCATCATCATTCAACTGCTAGATTTCTCAGCAACATGCTTTGGTGTCACAGCAGGAAGGAGCAGCACTGGAGGAAAATATATGAGAATGAAAAGTAAAGTTGTGACTTTATCAACAAAAAAAACTATTATTTAAACTTTGACTAAACTTAACTCTACCCTGAGCACTTTTTTCTAAACCAACTGACAAGGCAGGGATGCCACAATTATAAGCTGGTATGGTTGATCCTGGCTCCAACATGTTTTGAGGCGTAATTCAGTGCCTGTCTATAAATATAATCTCTTCTTCAGCCCTAAATCTTTGCAGGATTCCTCAAATGCAATTTCCCCTCCTCTTTTTTTGGGGGTACCAGGGATTGAAGACAGGCGCACTCTACCACTGAGCCACATCCCCAGCCTTCTTTTGTATTTTATTTAGAGACAGGGTCTCACTGAGTTGCTTAGTGCCTTGCTGTTGCTGAGGATGGCTTTGAACTCATGATCCTCCTGCTTCAGCCTCCCAAACTGCTGGGATTACAGGCTTGTGCCACCATGTCTGGTTTCCTTTCCTCTTTAAGCCTGTTTGTGTATATGTTCAGACTTCCATCATTGGATTCATCTCTGCTTAAGGCTTCTTACTGCATGTTACAAATAACCCCCTTGTGATCTTAATCTTTCTCCCAGGAAGCTCCTTCCACTGCTGTCTTCTTGGAAATCAGATTACTTTGAGGACCCCACTTCCCTGATGATCCTCTTGAGAAGCTTGACCATTTTTCATACTCCATGTACCCAGGGCCTGGTAAGAACAGGAGAGCCTTCCTTGGCTTTCCCTTGCAATTTATAGGACTCTTCCATGCTTATGCAAAGATGCCTTATTCCAGTTCCACAGATTCTGGCATCCCTTAAGGTCCCATGCCTGGACTCATCAAGGAATTTGGAAATTTCCTCAGTTTTCGGCCATGCTCCATTAATGTCCAGGGGGATTTCCTATATAACACTCCAGATCTATATTTCTCCCTTGTTGAAATATAATAATTTTCACATGTTTTCTGCCATCCCAGGGCCATACATTGCCAAGGTCATGATCCAGGACTATTCTTCACAAATGAATTTAATCTCAAGTAGCCTTTTTGACCAACACTTGGGCCTCATGGGCATTGTTCCCTCTCTGGTGGGCTTTCTTTGCCAGTTCTCTGGGCTGTCCTCCATGGCTCTCTGTGTAACAGTGGTCCACTTCATCCTTTGAATATAGCCGTTGCTGCTCTGCCACTGAAGCTTATTTTAAAATGGACATGTTCTTTCCTCTTCTCCCTCTCCCAAATTAACAAGTGAATCACAATCTCCCTACAGGGAATACCTGGAACACTTTTGAATAGCTTCTATAAAAACCCTCTGTTCTCCCTGACAGGCAGAATAACAGCCTCTGGGACAGGAATCCCTGTGCTTCTCCTTTGCTAGCAGAGCAATAAAACTTCTTTTTCCTTTTACTCAAAACTGTGTTCTTGCTATTAGATTGTATCAGGGACAAGGACTGAGCTTTTAGTAACAAATTGGCACCCCATATGAGACTGGAGAGCAGCTCCTGCTCTGGCTTCTTTCCTTCCTTCCTTCCTTCCTTCCTTCCTTCCTTCCTTCCTTCCTTCCTTCCTTCCTTTCTTCCTTCCTATTCTAATTAGTTATACATGATAGCAGAATGCATTTTGATTCATTATACACAAATGGAGAACAACTTTTTATTTATCTGGTTATACATGATATAGAGTCACAATGGGGGAGGGCTGTGGGAAGAATGGAGAAACTTTGGATTGGGCAAAGAGGAGGAAGGGAAAGGGAAGGAACATGAGGGTAGGAAAGATGGTGGAATGAGATGGACATTATTACTCTGCTCTGGCTTTGTTGGGCAGGCCTGGCACTCCAAGCAGCCCCACTTCCATGCTGAGGATGCAAGGTGGCTGCAGAAATTTTGAGAGCCAACTGCTGCAGAATTAGGAGACAGGTGAGTTTCTCTTGGGTCAAACCAGAGGAGCTATTCCTGTCAGTAACCGAAGGGACTGTAGAGAAATGGGCAAAGAGGATCTGGCCTCTGCTCTCCAGCCCCTTTTGCCCACGGGAATAAAACCAGAGTTTAAGAACAGGGTTTGGTTCACTACTTCTGCTGGTGAGTGGGGTCTGTGTGGGCTACAGGCCTCCCTGATTCCTTTCTTGGTTCCTGTCTCAAGGGTTCAAAGAATAAAGTCCACAGATGGTAGCAGAGGACAAAAATGAGAGGAGTAAGATTTGTTTGAATGAGAAGAGGAAAGATAGAATGCAGGGGTTAGGGTTCATCCCGAACCAGCGGGTCGAAGAGGTACCCCCACATTCATCTAGCAGTGGAAGTCAGGAAGAGTTGGAGCTGACTGGCTTCCCGTTCCTAGCCCTCTGCCATAGGACAATCAGACATGCCAGGGAGACCAGTCAAAGCACGTACTCATTTAATTGCGGAACAAACATTCAACTTATAGGGCCATTTGGCCAATCAGAGACAATGCACGTAGCCAGCAGCTGTCCATGTGACCAGGCACACAAGCTCCCTGAATTATGTCCATGAGCTGGTCACATTCACGGAACCAACAGTAAACCAATCACATAGTTCCTCCTTCCTCCATGCCCTTCCTGTTTACATACTTTTCACAATGGCTAGTTGCCATCTTAAGGGTGTAGCATGGAGCTAGCTCCCCACAAGTTCCTTTTTTTTGTTTTGTATGATCCACCTCAGGAATGTGCCTGTCTTAGGTTGCCCCCATCTTTCAGGGGGTCTTACCCATCATTGACTACCATTCCAGCCCCATGGTGGGCCTATACCTTAACACCTTTGGATTTCCTGCAAGAGCACATAGACCCAAGGGTCTCAAGGGGCTTGGGGGTGTTCTTCAAGCACCTGCGCTAGCATTATCTTGTTTTGGAGCTGGGCTTGCATTTCCAGCACCTGGTAACAAAAGGCAACAGAAGAAGGATGAGACCACCAATGCCCAATAGGGCTAAATTTGGAAGAGAAAAGAAGCTTGTGAGTTTTTGTCACAGGGCAGTAAACAACTGGGCAGAAGGCAAAATTTCCATCTTCGTATGGTTGAGCTTAACAATCAAGGACAAGAATTGGGAGGGCAAATTTAGCATCTTATTATTCTAGAGTCCCCTGATGTAGGTGGAGTAATTTTTTGTCATCTGAGTAGATGCTAAAATCTGTCAATCTCAAGAAAGGATTGGCAGAGGTGAACATAGAGGGAATTACAAAGGTGTCTCTGTTGTATAGATAATACAGTTAATCGCTCTGATAGAATGTCCATTTCTTGCTGGAGGATCATATGAGAAACATCATGAATGACCTCTTGGAGCTTCTGGGCAGTTTGAGTAGTTTGTGTGATCGTGACAGCAGCAGCGGTTGCAGCAATGGCAGATGCAGCCACAGCAGCAATCACAGTGGCAGTGATCCCTCTGTTAAGGCTGGGTGCCATTGTAGAATTGGAGGCTCTGTATGGCCATCTGAACAATTGTCCCAAGGATGAATATTAGCACAGCAATTATCAGAATTCCAGTCAGCACCAGGCAAGCAGTTCACCACGGTTGTTTACATGGGCTCATTCCTGTAAATTAAGGAGAGAGATCACCCAATGGATCACCCAAGAGTGGGTACTCCTGGGTCATTATTGGAATCACAATACTTAAGGTTCCTAGCGGGTACCCAAATAGGGTTCAATTCACCTATTGGGAAAACACATCCAAAGCCTATCCAAACACATAACCTATGCTTATAAGGGGGTCAGCCTGTGCCAACACCCTGTTAGGGGGTCCTTCCATTGGACCTCAATTTTGATATAAGGCGTCTGATTGGACCAATGTCTTTGGAAAGCCGTTAGAGGCTGCTCTTTTGAAAAATTTAAAATATTTAATGTGAGCATAACCATTCATAGCTGATCATGGGGGTTGGTTCCCCCTTTTTGTTTTTGTAATTGATCTTTTATAGTTTTATTTTGTCGCTCTATGATGGCTTGTCCTCTTGGATTGCATGGAATTCCAGTGGAATGTTTAATATGCCATTGGGCAAAAAATCCTTGTAGGGCTTGGCTCATAAAATAAGGCCCATTGTCTGTTTTGATTGCCCATGGGACACCCATGAATAGCATTGCTTGCTTTAGAGCTTTAATTATATGGGTTGCTTTTTTATTTCCCAAAGGTAGGGACATGAGTGACATCCATTTGCCAGAGGAAGTTGGGTATTAACCCACGGGGGTTGACTCCCTGTGATTGGAGTGGACCCAGTAGTAACAATGGGCCACAAGAGGAGCATGCATGGATCAGATGTTCTAGTTGAAGGCTCTATATGACCTTACGCTAGTTACTTGTGGACAAAGTTCTTTAATGTTGAAAGCTTAAGGTCAAGAATAGGCCATTGCTCCATTTAGGAGGGTGAGGTGTCCAGAGCTCCCATGAGAGCCAAAATCATTAAGGGTAAGAGAGAGATACCATATAATAACTGGTAATAATAACATATAATAGTGGTTTAAATATTGAGAAGATAACGTGAAAAGTATTTACATGGATCAGTTTCTTTATATAATGCTATAATATGAGAAACACCCAAAACCAAATAAAGTTTTACCATCCAGGTGCAAACCCAGTAAAAGAAAATAACAACAAAACATTATAAAAGGTACAGAGAATGTGTGGCTATAGGAAACCTTAGTGTAAATTGTAGTATATAATTTTGGCCCATGTAGAATATAAAAATTATTTATTGAAGTCCCATATATAATCTAAACTTTAAAAGACATTAACAATATTAAGCCAGTGCCATTTACTTGTGTTTTCATTTTGCTTTTATTTTAAAAGCTGCTGCTCTGACTCAAGGAAAATATCTAAGGCCACCATCTTTAAAAGTATTATCCATTTTTGTTAGATTTATATTTAGTCTTTAGGAAGTGATTTAGGTTGGCAATGCAGCTCAAAGTAACTCTAGGAGAGGGGTTAAGTTAAGTAAGAATCTGATTTTGAGCCAGTAAGGTTTTCAGGCTAAACAGACAGCCAATTTAAGTTAGAGAAATTATTTATCATTCCAATGATAGTTACAGACATAAACATTTTAATGTGCAATTATTTATATCTTTATTTCCTATTGACGAGGAGGTATGTAAATTGTTTTCCCCAAATAACCATAGAAATCTTGTATATATGGCTGCATATTGATATTTTTTAAAATTTTAGGTATACCTCTGTGTTTATGTGTGTGGCTCTGTAGAAGCTGGAAGGAATACTTGATGTGTTAACTATATATGCTGAAATATTTTGCTTTTTTGCATAAGCATTAGGTGATGAACTGTAAATAGATAATTGGTATATCTTCCTCAGTATAAACAAAGTACATGAATTATTAATGATTCCACCATAATGATCAGAAACTTCCTTAGTGGCAGAAATTCACTTATTGAAGTTTTTATGTCTGATTGGGGCATATTTATTGGCTTAGAAGTGAAATTGGGCTTTGACCCTCTGAGCTCGAGGGTGTAATCTGCTCGATATGCCTGGAGTGCAATGGGGACAGTTTCTTTCGTTCCTGGCATGTAAGCCCTGTTGCCGAGGTTGCAAGGCAGGGAGGAGAGTAGCCACCTGCAGTGGGAGGAGTTTTTCCCCAACCAAGTGGCACTGTCGCCAGGGGGCTGCAACATTGAACAGGAGTTGGATCTGTGTCTCCTTTGCCTGTAATATCTCTTTCCCTTAGAGAGTAGGAGGTGGTGGTGGAAGAGAGGAGTTAGGTGCCTCTGAGCCATCTTTATTGCCTTAGGCCTTTCCAGCAGTCTGGGAGTGGGCTGTGGTGCTTTGTGGTAGTGGAAATTCGCCTGCCAGCTAGCTGCTGGTTGCCAGCCCGAGAGCAGTCCTTTGTCAATCCTGCCTGATTGGGCACAGGGGCCAGAAGGAAGAGAAGGTGGGAAGAGTCTGCAGATCGTGAGAAGAAGAAGGAGAATATGAGGCAGATCCAGAGTGAAAGGAAGCATTTTCATGAAAGCCCAATCAGTTGCACTCCTTATGTTTGTGCAGCGAGTGCAGCGGATCAGCTGGCAGCGGGGACTCTGGCCCACCTGTGGAGGCAGGGGGTGTGGCTTTAGCTGGAGGAGTTGCTGGCAGAGTGTGTTTGGGAATTTATCTTCTTAAGTAGCACTGTGGCAAGGGCCTTATGCTCAGTGATGATATACACTTTGGCCTCCCCAAGAATATCTTGCCCCAGTAAATTGGCCGTGAGGCCAGGGGCAACAAGGGGCCAGACCTCCCAGTGACTTCTGTCTACATTTTCCCATCTAAGCCAGTCTTTAGTCTCCTCCAAGCTGGTATTGCCCCCAACCCCCAGCAGAGGGGGCCCTGGGATCAATTCCCATTGAGGAGGAATTTCCTCCTTCCGTAAAACTGTGCAATCTGCCCCTGTGTCAATCAAACAGTGGAACTTCTTTCCTGCTATGTGAATGTCCATTTTTGGTTTCACTCCCTGTATTATCAGAATGGTCCAATGAGCTCTAGAGGAATTTTGACTGGAGGAGGTTTGACCCCCAGGATTTGGGCCTCCTTTGGTTAACGGGGCTGGAGGGTGCCCCTCCCTCAGTTTAAAGGATTGCCCTGGATATGGAATTTGGATCAGCGGTCCTTTTGCCAGTGGAGCCTCTTCTTACATCTAGGGCAGGGGGTTTTGGGAAGGCCTTGATTAGGCTTACCACCAGGCTTTGGAGGGCTACTAGGGCATTCCCTCTTAAAATGCCCAGGCTGACCACATCCATAACAATGCCTGTCCCATTTAGGGGGTCTAGATTGCCCACCCACAGCTACAGAGGTGAGAGTAGAAGTTAAAGCCTCTGTAAGAGAAGCTGTTTGGGCCTGTAAGGCTGTCACCAAGGCTTGAGATTGGTGAGTATGAGTCCCTACATCCTTGGTGGCTATGATCCATCTCCCCATCGATCTATCTTTCATCCTAGCGCAGGCCAGCTTATGGTCAGTGGTCATTCCTTCCCAAACCAGCATTTTTGCAAATTGATCCCTCAGAGGCCCAGGAGGGAACTTCTGTTGGAGACTTTTTTCTACTCTCTCAATAAAGGTGGCCAGGTCCTCGGTGGCCTTTTGAGTTATCCCTGATATAGGGGGCTCTGTGGGCCCTTCCTCTAACTTCTTCCAGGCTGCCAGGCCTCGTGATCAGACTTGTTCTTGATAGGGTGCCGGAATGATGGCCTGTTGAGGGCCTGTGGCATATTGATCACTGTTTCCTGAGAGCATCTCATAAGTGACTGGGACAGGGGGGTTAGCTGCCTGATTTCTTTCAGCTTGGGAATGACATTCTTCATCAAAAAAGGCACACCACTTGAGATACAATGGACCAGGAAGAACTGCCTTAGTTAAACTCCTCCAATCTTGAGTTGTGCACTGCTGATGAGCCAATCCTTGAAGGATGGTTTCAGCCCATGAGGAGTTAGGCCCTTCCTCTATAACTGCTTTCTTAAGTTCCTTAAGGTCTTGTGATCCCCAAGGACGCACATTTGGGGGTTGACTCAGATTGACGACTATGGAGAATGCCTGAGTGGGCAGAGGCAGGGACCTCCCCTCAGGGGAAAATGGTGGCTGACTGTCCTCAGAGGGAGGAGGACAATATGGCAGAGGTAGTTCAGGGGCTGAGGGCATGGAGGAATTTCTAAGCCCCTGAATTTGCAAGCCCTTAGCTGGAGGGGTTAAGGGTGGCCTCCAGGATGCTTTAAGCTTTTCTTCATCAAAAAGTTCCCAGTGTGATCCCTCCTTTGAGTAATCCTTCTGAAGCCTTTTTATGTATCCCTGTTTGCTCTCTAAAGGTCCTCTTAGGCAGTCCTGGGGAAAAGCAGGCTTTGAGAGCCGACAGGGTAGGATAGAACCCCAGGGGGGATCGTCCCCCAGATTGGCCTCCCTTTTACATATTAGCTGTTCCACCCACTCCCAAGTGGAGCCTGGGAGCCAAGGAGCTGCTCACGTGAAGGTTTCCCAGACATTTTCAGTTTGGGTATTTGAAACCTCTAAGCCCTTACTCTTAAGCAGATATCTGAAAGCTTCCAGAGCAGGGTCCTCTTTTCTATTAGCTTGACCCATTTTTAGGTAAACTCCAACCCGAAGACCTGCAGATCTACTCACCCAATTGGCCCAACTTGCCACTTACGGTTTTGGTTTCTCTCGCTCCTCATATGGGGCACCACAATGCAGGGGTTAGGGTCCGTCCCGAACCAGCAGGTTGAAGAGGTATCCTCACATTCACCTAGCAGGGGAAGTTGGGAAGAGTTGGAGGCAAATGGCTGCCCATTCCCAGCCCTCTGCCATAGGACAATCAGACATGCCAAGGAGACCAGTCAAAGCACGTACTCATTTAATTGCCGAACAAGCATTCAACTTATAGGGCCATTCGGCCAATCATAAATGCACATAGCCAGCAGCTGTCCATGTGACCAGGCACACAAGCTCCCTGAATTCTGTCCATGAGCTGGTCATGTTCACGGAACCAACAGTAAACCAATCACATAGTCCCTCCTTCCTCTGTGCCCTTCCCGTTTACATACTTTTCACAATGGCTAGTCGCCATCTTAAGGGCGTAGCATGGAGCTAGCTCCCTACAATAGAACTCTGTTGATACAAAGGGGAAGCTGACAGAGGTTTTTCTCCATTTGGGTATGTTAGTCCAGGGACATATGGCCTCTGAATAAAGGCATTGATCAGAGTCCATGCTGAACAGATATTAAAAAAGTGTTTGGGCTAATGGTTGGAATATATGTTGTATAGGTGTTGGGAATGTACAAAGGCTGTGGCTAATGTTTGAATTTTTTTGTAACCTCCATTTGTGTTTGCCCCTACTTTCATTTTTCCACCAATCTGGGACAAAGATGTTGACTGATATGTTTGACCTCTCATGGATGGCCTTTACATTGGAAAAATACCTTAATTGGGGCCCATTAACCCAACTGTCCAATGATTATCCTATCTTATTCAGGAATTGAAAGCTGCCAGTCACAAAGGACAAGGCAATGGGTTCCAGCACTGTTATATTATGACTTTGGGACAAAAATGGTATCCCCTTTTAAGATCTGACAGGATATATCATTTGGCCAGGGGACTCTGGATGGAGTCCTGCCTGTTGCCCATAGAGCTAAAATGTAAGGGCCTCATGGAGTCCCCATGTATGCAAGCATCTATGTCTTGGACATGCTGATTTCTACATAGAGAGGTCCCTAACAGTGTCTGTATAGTCAATGTGACCTTCATTGGGCAGAGTGACTGGACAGGAAAAAAAAAAAAAACTTTAATGAACAGAGTGGGCAAACAAACATGCATCCCTCACAACTAGTTGATAGTGCTTTTATGGTATATAATGCCTGGGAGGAATAGAAACAAAAGCCAACCTATGTTTTGTTGGCAGCATCTGAAAAAAGATCTTCAAGGAATCCTAAAGTAAAGGATGGAAATTAAATATCAATATGCCTGTTTATGAAAAAGTCCCCAAAGGAGCCTCTGGGGACAATTGACAGTGGGGTACAGGTGCCATCACTTAAAATTCATGGCACTATGATAACGATAAGGGAGATTGGTCAGACTTAACAGTATCCTGTGTTCCAATCCCTTGAATACAACCTGGGGGAGGGGAAGTGGGGGGATAGATTGAGGTACAGATTTTTATATAGGTCAGATTGTCCAATCCTTCTCCTGGGATAAAATTTTTGTGTAAATTTAAATGTATGGAAAAAATTCTCACCCCCAAAATTCTCATTTGCCACTACATTTGCAAGTCTACTAAAAGGGAGTAAGGCTATTTGGGCCAAAGGAACCCTGAGAAAGGTGATCAATGTTATCTTGAAGATTTTGTTTAAGGAAGAAATAACTTACCCTAGGAAGGAAAAAAAAAAATACACCCTTTAAAAAAGAAGTGTTAATGGTTATCCATTCTCTTCTTGACAAATTTTTAAAAGATTAGTTGAGTCAGCTTTGATAGATAACCTGAATATTTGTGACTAGAAATATGTATATATCTAAGAGCTTAGAATAAATAGCACTTTACCAAGCTGGTGTTCTCAAAACTAAAGTTGTCTGTAATGGTAATCTTTTTTAGACTTATATAAAAATAGTGAATTTAATTGGGGTTTATTTATTCAGTTAATGATCTGCAACTGAATAAAGGTAACCTGTTATCAATAGGATATATATAGAATTTTGTGTTACTTTTTACACTGGGATGGAAATTTAAATGTATTTTTAGAAGATAATAAGAAAAGCCTGGTTTGTTTAAAGGTTGACGATGTGGGACATGGAAGCATTTTGCCACTTTTTCCACAAAAAGAAAGTTATGAGATCTCTTAGCTTTTGTTAGATTCATATTTCAGATGTAATATTGCATTGTGTTATTTGTGTCAAGAGCCCATCTTACCTGAATAAGGCTCTGCCTCTCACCTTAGTCCATATTAGGATGGCTTCAAAGAGGCTAGACTTAAGTTCATTTAGAGTTATATTCAAAGGACAGATTTTTGTAAAGATGACTGTGATCTTAAAATAAACAGGGGCTATAATGTATAAGTAAAGTTTTAAAAGTATAAAAATTATATTTCTTCTTCCATAGTTATCATATAAACTGAATGGTTTTGCTCTTGTTAATTTCATTTTGTATTTTCCTTTTGAACTTTATAACTGTTGCTTATTAGTATTTTGCAAAAGTGCTATTTGTAATAGAACAACCTGAGTTAATTTGAGACAATAACTATCATCTATAAGATAGGATATAATGCTAACTTCCAGGACTAATACTGATAAATACTGATGCCAATTAAATGAAAGAGGTAACTATAAAATTACAGACATTGAAATTAAAAACCCAATACTCCTACTTCAAGACTGGTGAACCTGGCCTGCTGGATGTTTAAAACCAAAAACTTGGAGACTAAAAAAGTCAAGGAAGTAAAAGGGTCAAGGAAAAAGCAGCCAGTATTTTGGTCCTTGCTATCTAAGGTCCTCCAGGACCCAGGGAATAATGGACCCCTCTAAGGACCCTGAAACTCAGGTGAATCACCAGACCTCCCAATCAGGAGAATGAGAGGATTCTAGAGAACAGGAAGTCAACCAGTGCACATTCTGCAAATAGGAGGGTCATCATAGAAAGAAATGTCCCTGATGCTTCCAAGGGAAGACACATGTGGTCAGCAAGACTCTGACTCATCCTGGCAAATGGCATAACTAGTGGAAGAAAGCTAAAGACAAGAGGCTTCTCACATATTCTCAAGAGTAATTCCTGAGGAATCTCAACTGTCTCTTAAGAGTAGATAAGAATAAGGTTAATTTTGACCAGCTTGGTCTTAAATACCTGGCAGGAGATAATGACCAAATCACACTTATGTGCACATTTAAAAGAAAAGGCAATGTTTTAAATGTAATATAGTATGTACACTTGTCAGCCTTACCAAAAGTAAGTAAAACTGGAGGCTGTAAAATAAAGGTTTTTATGTGAGAGTGCCCAATAATAACTATCACAAAGGACTCCAGTGTCACAAGTTTGTCCTAAGTTTCAGAGACTGTCTGAAATACAGTTTTTGTGCTGATTGCTTATAAAAATGTAGTGCTTTGCTGTCTTGTTAATTGTTATCCTAGAATGATCCTTGCCCTATGTGTGCCTTGTCCAGTCACTTGCCAATGGACACCATGGACCTCTGGACTTCTCTGAAGCTAAATACCCTTAACTGTCCATGCCCCAAGGACTTCAGGTCCCTTCTCCCCAACTTCATTCTCTCTCAGCAGGATTCATCTTGGAGATGTGGTTGCCCATTTTTTTCATAGAAATAAGATGGAGAAATTGACAGTGGAAAAATGAAAGAGTGTTCCTTTGCTACTCTGCCACTGAGGCTTATCTTAAAATGGACATATTTTTCGTCTTTTCCCTCTCCCAAATTAAGAAGTTAATCAGAATCCCCCTACAGGAAACACCTGAAATGTAGCCTTTGAATAACTTTTTAAAAAGCCCTCTGTTCTCCCTGATGGGCAGTATCAGCCTCTGGGACAGAAGTTTCCTGTGCTTTTCCTTTGCTAGTAAAGCAATAAAACTTCTGTTTCTTTTTTCTCAAAATTGTGTTCTTATGCCAACATCAGGGACAAGGACCAAGGTTTTTGTAACTTCTGGCTCAGGAACCTCAAGCACTGAGGAGGTCATGATTACAAACCTGGTTCCTGGGAGCCCCACTCCACAGTTTTTTTCCACTCCTTCCCATGTTGGGCCTCCTACTCTCTGACTGGCGTTACTATAGGTTCCATCCTGGTGCAAAGCAATATTTTATGAGCTTTCCTCTCCTTTCCTGTGGGCCAAAATTCTGGCCCTTTCCTAATTTGGCCTCTCAACCTTTTTTTAAATTTTATATCCAGGTCAAGATGTCCTGAGAAGAGGGATAAAAACACTGGAGAATTCTAGCCCTTTATTCAACTTTAGAAATTGTCAAGATTAAAAAGGCAAAAAAAGTTTTTCTTCCCAGCAAGAGAGGTCATCTAGGCCCTGTCACATGCCCCTTCTCAATGAGGGAGGATCCCCCAGGTTTCTAGGGACCCTCAGTTATCAAATGCTGAATCTAATCTTTCACTTAAAAGCTCAACTCACAGATCCAGCATGATCTTAATTACCTTCCGTCTGTCTCCCTGGATAGTGGCCACATTCTAAAGGATTTCATGTCAGAAAAGATGTGGGGATGGGCAAGGTCATTATAGGGTCCTCGCAGTGAGGTCTTCTGCAGGACAACCTCCTCTACCTACTTCCCACACCAACCCAGCTCCTATCTCTGAATCAAAGTCCCTCTGGCCTCTCCTCCTCACCCTGTAAAATGGCAACCTTGTTCAAATTACCTGATAGCAGGCGTTCCTCAATGGGATTCAGGTGAAAGAAGATATTGGCCTCCATTTGAGTCACTTAAACTATTTTCTTTGCCTTCTTTCTCAGATTAGCAGCCTTGAAGACTATGGAAGGTATAAACTCAACACTGTCCATCCTTTCTATTCTCTCAGGCAGCCCTTGCCAAATGTTTTAACATGCTTATCTGCTCTTTGAGTTGGTCCCTCCCTCATATAAAGCTATTGTTTTGTTGCAGCACTGTTCTGAGATAGCTAGGGAGTACCACACGGACAAAGGCCTCCTGAGGACTATTATTTATGAAAAGTACCACAAAAACTAGACCAGTCCTAGCTATAACAGAGCTTAGAGATGCTGCCTTTACTAAAAAGCATTTACTCTTCACTTGGGCCTGCAGATGCTAAAAGCAGGATAAAAATTGACATTCTCTGCGTTTCTTTTGTGTCTGTCTCCTTTATTTAAATTTTGGGTAAAGTCTCTGCCTAGCCCTTTATGTAAGCATATTAATCTCTTAAAATATCTGCATAAAAACTGGCAATGCATAGTTTATTATTCCCAAATTTATTTAACCAATCTTGTCCCCCCTCAAGCCTGAGTATACCAAGATAAGAGTAGCTAAGGTATTTTCAGGATCTGTAGAGACATTCAACTGTCATCTTTTATAATATTCTGTTCCAGAGCCCCTGGAGCAGTGCCTAGAAGTCTGTAGTCACTGCCTGAAACCTTCAATCATCTGGAATTCCTTGCAGATAGATCACCCCATGATGAGATCACCCCGCTAAGTGGCAGAAATTACCCCAGGCAGGAAGTGACACTGTCCCTCTCAGTAGGAGCAATTATCTCAGGGGAACAAGATTGCTTCTTCAAATGATAAAGACTTCTCCTGAGCCACCTGGCAGAACCAGAACTGAGATAACGATCAACCAGAGCCTAGCCCATCTCAGCACCTGGATAAAAAGCTTGTTGCCTCCTGTGTTTGGAGAGCCATGGATTTCTCTTCAGTGCTCTCTCCCCTCTCCTTGAGGTCAATCCCCTGTTAAAGCTATACCTGTGTGTTCATATTTCTTGACCTCGTTTCATTTCTGTTGTCACTGGGTCAGAATTTCCCATTTCTGGTATCACTTCCTTTAAACTCTCCTCTTGCTTTTAAGACTAGATTTTTTTTGTTTGTTTGTTTTTTGGTACCAGGGATTGAACTCAGGGGTCCTTGACCACTGAGCCACATTCCCAGCCCTATTTTATGTTTTATGTAGAGACAGGGTCTCACTGAGTTGCTTAGTGCCTCGCCGCTGCTGAGGCTGGCTTTGAACTCGCGATTCTCCTGTCTCAGCCTCCCAAAGTGCTGGTATTACAGGCGTGCACCACTGTGCCTGGCTAAGACTAGATGTTTTATTTGTAAATTTCACATCACAGATTCTCCGAAGTAAAAAGCATGAAATCTATTATCTCTGGGTTTACCACATACATTCATTGTCCAAATAAATCAGTCCTCCTCTGTTTTCATATTCCTGAGATGGAAATGCCACCAAGCAGTTACTGCACTCTCTACTTGGATTTCTGAGGATAGCCATAAGGCTGAGGATATCAGAACAACCAAATCCTGTCCCTCTGTTTTCCTTGGAAGAATACCGGTTCATTGAAGGTGGGTTGATGTGCCCATTTTCTAAATGCCTAGGGTCTCCCTTGAAAGGGACATTTTGTTTTTCAGCATAAGTAGAACTTCTCCTTTTGTCTGTGTGGTGGTTTGGATCTTAAATGACCCCCAAAAGCCTATGTGTTAAAGGGAGGATCACCAACTTGTGGTGTTATTGGAGGTGGTGAAATTTTAGGAGGTGAGGCTTAGTGGAAGGACGTTACTGGGGGCATGTCCTTGACATTGGATATTCTTGAGGGCCTGGATATTGAGGCCGTTCCCCCGCCCCCTCGCCACATTGCTTCTTGGCTGTTATGAGATGAATAGCTTCCTCTGCTTTATCTCCTGCTTCCATGGTATATTGCCTTGTCACAGGTCCAAAAGGGGATTGGACCAATCATAAACTAAAACCTTGAAAGCCATGATCCAAAATAAGTTCCTTCTTTTAATTTGATTTTATTATTTTGTCACAATAATGGAAAATTGGCTAACAGTCTATAACTGCCTCTTCTGACCCTAATGACAAAATCTAGTTTTAAATCCATCCCAGGCTCATTGATTACCTGAGTAAACAGGATTCTCAGAGAAAATGTATGTTACACCCTCTTCAGAGAGTGCTTTTAGCTTTTGGCTGGGTGAACAGCCTTGCCCTAGGAAAAAAACATATTCCTGTGTAGTCGTATGATCAGCCCATTGTCGTTATTGGCCTCTTGGTCCCATTTATCATTCCTCTATGGCTGAGCTCACTGTCTGAGTCCTTGAAATCCAAAGACAGGCATCAGGCTTATAACTTGTTTATTTAAAAAAAAAAAACAAAAAACAACACTCCGACCTGCTGAGTCCTTGTGAGTCAGTGTGACTTTAAATGTCTGAGGACAAACCTCAAGGACTAGGGAGGTTAGTGTCCTGCTTCCTCCCTGGCCCACCAGAGAAGCCGTTTAAAATGAGATAGAGATGATGAAGGGCCTCTTAGGAGACTGCATGCAGAATGGACACCATTGACAATTGAAAGGTGAGAACATCATTCCCTGAATGAATATGCAAGCTCTCCCAAAAAGGAGTCTGTTGCTGTTTAAAGTCCCCACCTGAAGTCCTGGCTGAAAACCATTTTACAGAGCAAAAATAGTTCCCACATCAATGGCTGTAAAGCCTGTGGTCTGTTTTGAGGCAAGCCTTTTATCTAATTTCTGTCTCACCCCTTAGATTTAGGTCATAGTCAGCAGTAGAAGCTGCTTGTCTTGGGTTGACTGATGTTTGTGACTTTTAAAAATAGCTGGGGGTCTGCACAACCAGGAACCTATGGCCACTGACAACAAGCTGGTAGGATCCAAAAGGTAAGAACAATCTCCCAATCCTGCTCCCACTTCCATCCCTGTAACACTTTCCTTCCTTGGACAGGACAGAAGCTTTTGACTTTCCACATGTGACATTGGTCCCTCACTAGCCAGTTACAAGCATTTGTCTAATTTTAAATTCAAGATCAAAATTCCTTGTGTTGAAGCTTGCAGGGATCATAAGCCATAAATGCCTCTTCTTCCTTGAATTCAGAAACTACAAAAACTCAGTGAACATTAGAATTCTGAGGGTAAGAATGTGAGTTTAGAGTGGACTCAGCTGATGGGAACCTAATTCAGGGGTGGGGCCAGGTGGCCTTCTGCCTCATCACATCCAGGTGAGAGTAGATGGCAGGAGTGTGCACTAGAGGGCTGCTTCTGTGGATAGGAAATCCCTTTGCACTGGCCTTCAAGAGAGCCTGTCTCTTACTCCAGGGAGCCCCACTAGTTGGGAGAGAAAGGATGGATTTGAATGTTTTGCCTCTGTCCAATGAAGAAATATACACATTTGAAAGCCATTTTCACCCTCTGGGCAATTCCATCCTCCTGTCTTTGGAGAGAGTGAAAAAGGGGCTGGAGAAAGAGATGGAGGGTGTGAACTTTCTGCTCTTTCTCATTCCTGGGAAGGTGTGATCATGTAAGAGCTTGTTGGATATGCAGATCCTTTAATCCTCCCAGACTTACTGAAACAAAAATTCTAGGGATGGGGTCTGGCAATCTGAGTTTTGGCAAGCCAGCTAGGTGACACAGATGCAGAGCATAATTTCTCAACTTCAAATGGCACTAGTACCATTTTGCATTAAAGGTCTTTATGTTATGTGTGCATATCCTGGGCATTATAGAATGCTTAGCAAGCATTTTGGTCTCTCCTCACTAGATGCCAGTAATACCTTTGGCAACCCAAAGTGACTCTGGTCATTGCCAGTTGTCCCCAGGGGGGCAAAATCACCTCCAGATATTTCCTCTTTGAATCAATACCCAGCAGGAAATCATTCTCCTTATAATACAGGGAGAAGGAAAAGAATAAAAATAAGAAGATGAACAAGAAAAGATGTATCATTATTGAGAAGAAAGATTCTAGGACTTGACAGAAATTATTTGCATTTGGTGAGTTTTAAATGATCTCTTAATTTATTTTTTCACTTTTTTTTTTTACTTCTCAAATGTACTAAAATATTTTATTTTAGACTCCTAAGAAATGGAAATTTAAAATAGTGTTTTGGTAACCTATCATACTTCCCTTGGTGGGTGTTTTGCTTTGAAACCCCAAAGATACTAGGTTCTTCCATGTGGGTTCACAGATCATTGCATTCCATCTACATCTTGAGCACTCAGAACTTTGTGTAGATGCCGTCCCTCCACATCCCATTTTGTGAAACCTCTTGGCATCAAGCCATCCTTGCCCTAAAGATCAGGGAAGACAGATGTGAGCTCCAGGACAGTTATTACCTAAGGTCCTTTTCAACACTACCTCGCACAATCTGAGATTCTAATGGCAATGCTGAATGTGTTCTGAACATACAAAAGGCAAATACATGAGTTAACTTGTAAGTTTATACAATTGCTAGATCTGTCCCTTTGTAATTGTTAATTACAGATAAATTCAATGTCATGAAACCTTTTTAAAAAATCCATTAAACAATAATAGCTACAAAGTAAAACACACAGAATGGGGAAATATTTGAAAACTCTATCTGATAATGGGTTAATATCCAAAATATATAGTGAAATCTTAAAATTAAAAAACAAATTTAAAAAACCTTGTTAAGAATGGGAAGTGAACTCAAATAGATATTTCTCTATACAAGATATACAAATGGCAAATAAACACATGGAGAGATGATCAAGATCACCAGTTTTGTTAGTCAGCTTCTTGTTACTATGACAAAACACCTGATATAATTAAAATGGTTATTTTGGTTCACAAGGCTGGAGGGTTCAGTTCATGATTGATTGGCTCTGTTGTTTTCTGCCTGAGGCAAGGTACCATGTTAGGCAAGAATGTGTGGCGAGCAAATCTTTTCAACTCAGCCATTAAAGCAGTGATTATCAGCTATGAATCACATAATCTCTTTTAAGGGTAAGCACTTGATTCCTAAATTCCTTTCACTAGGCCCCACCTATTAAAGGTTTCATCTCTTCCCAACATCATTTTCCTGGGGACCACACCACCAAAACATGGACTTTTGGTGGACATTTAAGATTCAAATTATAGCACTAGTTATTAAGGAAATGCAAATCAAAACCACAGTGAGATACCACCTCACATCCATTAGGATAGCTGCTGCCAAAAATCTGTAAATAACAAATGTTGGTGAGAATGTGGAGAAATAGAAATACTTCTGTACTGTTGAGAGGAATATAAAATGGCACAGTTTTTAAAACTGCATGGCACTGTGATGGTTAATCTGAATTGTCAACTTGATGGTATTAAGAGATGCTGAAGATTAAGAAGCTCCTGGGTGTCTCAGTAAAGGTGTTTCTAGGAATAACTGGCATGTGGAACTTTGAATTGAAGCAGAGACACATCCAATAGGGTCTGGGCATAAGGGCCTCACTGGAGTTAAGGGGCATGATGAAGGCTGGTGGAATAAGTAAGGGGAAGGTGGAAGGTGGAATAAGGAAATTAATCTCATTTGGGGAAGGCTGGGGAATATGGATTTTCCACAGGTTCCTGAGCAGGGAAGTGAAATGATTGGAAGTGATGCCGGCAGAAGACAATCATGTCTTGTGCTCAATTAATGAATGACTTGCTACAGAGGTATAGGAGATTTCATCAAGACAAGAGGTGATAAAACATGGTGAGAGTTTCAGCATAGGACCTGTGACAAGAAAAGAGCTTCATATGTATTGTAACTATACCTGTGGATTATGGACGCTCTTCCTAAGTAGGTATCTAGCGATTGTACAGAAGATCAGCTTGAGTAACTTCAAATGTAGGTAGTGGAGCAATTAAGAGAAAATTTCTATAGCCAGGTGAGGGCTGTCCAAGGACCAAGCTGAAGCAATAGTGGTGGTTCAGGGAAATAGCAGGAATTGGGAGCTGCTCTGTGTTGGGATTGGCAGGACTCCTGTTTCACATATTATATTTCTATTTTTAGACCTTATTATTATGCCAGATTCTTTGCAAAAAGCACTGCCCTGTTTACTAATTCCCAGCTTCTGGTTCATTCTGTATTATATGAATTGCTGGGTAAATGTATGCCCTTTCAAGTAATATAATGGACTCATTCTCAAGCAAGAAACACCTGCCAAATCTAATTTGATGCAATATAATAGATCTGCTCTTTCTGCAGTATTTCGCTCATCTACAAGTGCCCACATAAGTAAAGTGGCTATGTTATTATTCCTAGCTACATTCCCACAAGTAAAAAATAGACCTATTCATTGTTTGAATATTGGACACTAAGTTAAAGTGGCATAGCCTGGCTTCAAACTCAAATGAAAGCACTCCTATAATAAGATAGCCAAGGCCAAGACTCTGACTCTAATCATAGGGTCAGAACCCTGTTATCCATGTGCAAGTGGAAGATGCAAACCTGAGCATGCTTGGGGAGCTTCACTGGGCAACCTCTGTCTTTGCAGTGAGAAGACAGAAGTTATCATAGATGTGAACTGTCAAGTAGCCAGGACTACAATGAAATTCACAGATTTAGTTGAAGGTGGAAAGAAAAGTTAGAAAGAGGAGTATGGTGATATGAGTTATCACATGGAAAGTGCAAAGAGTAAGCAGAGGAGGAGAGTAGTGAGGTTAAAATATCCCATGGAGGACTTCTTAAATGATAGTGCAGTTGTAACACCTAGCAGGAGGTGATCTACTTTGTCTCCAGGGCACATATACCTCTGTGTTAATTCACTGGTCAATTTTACTGTTCAAATTTGATTTTTTTGGTAACAGCTTAATGCGATGTAGTTCACCTAATGTAAGACCTCACCCTCTTAAAGTGTAAAAAGCAGTGCTTTTTAGTATAAGCTAAGTTGTATAAGGCTATACAACTGTCACTACTATAACTTTTTAGAAAATTATCAGACCCCCAAAACCCCATGCCCATGAGCACTCACTCTCTATTGTCTCTTCTCCTTGACTTCTGGTCATTCATCTTCTTTATGTCTGTGAATTTTCCTATTCTTGGCATTTCATATTATGGAATCATATAATATGCAGTCTTTTGTGATTGAAATCTTTTACTCAGTGTAATGGTTCCAAGTTTCATCTATGCTGTAGCATTGGTCAGTACTTCATTTCTTTTTATGCCAAATTGAGTCCATTGAATTTATATAACACATTATGTTCACTCATATATAAATTGATAGACATTTGGGTTTCCATTTTTTGAGTGATGCTGCTTTGAACATTTGTGCACAAGTTTTGAGCAGATATGCATTTTTAATTGGGAGGGGGTATGTGCCAAGGGGTGGAATTACTCAGATACATGGGAAGTCTGTTTCACATTTTGAGGAACTGTCCATTTTCCAAAGTGCCGGCACTATTTTATGACTGCTCCAACAATGCACAAGTGTTCCACTTCCCCCACATCTCACCACCACTTACCATCATTTTTATTTTAGTTTTCTTAGTGGGTGTGAAGTGGTATCTCATAATTTTGATTTGCATTTTTCTAATGATTAAAGCTGTGGAGCATTTTTATGTGTTTATTTGTCGTTGTATATCTAATAGTTTTAGAGAAATGTGTACTCAGATCATTTGCCCATTTTAAAATTAAATTACCTATCTTTTCATTGAATTATAAGAATTCTTCATTCTGAATACTAGAGCTTTATCAGTTGTATGATTTTTTTTGATACTTTCTCCAATTCAGTGGATTTTCTTTTCACTTTTTGGTTATGACCTTCAACGTATAAAATGTTTAAATTTTGATGATGTGAAATCTATCCATTTTTTCTTTTGTTTCTTAGCTTTTGGTGTTGTACATAAAAATAACCACATAGTTCAAGGCCATGAATATTTGTTTATTTATTGTTGTTTGTTTCTAGAAGTTTTATAGTTTTAGTTTTGACCATTAGGAGTTTGATTCATTTTGAGTTAATTTTTTTGTGTGATGTGAGGTCAGGTTCTAACTCCACCCTTTTCATGTGAATATCCAATTTTTCTACTATAATTTATTGAAAAATCCAGGATAATTATTTCTCCTTTTTTTTTTGTCTTGGTACACTTATTTAAAAAATCAGAAGTTGAACATAAATGTAAAAGTATATTTCTGGACTCCATTCTATTACTTTGCTGTGTGTCTATCTTTATGCCAGTACTACTATAGCTTTGTAACTTGTTTTGTAATCAGGATTTATGAATCCTCTACCGTGTCTTTTCTTTTTCCCTTCCAAAGACAGTTTTGACTATTCTGGGCTGGGCTCTTTTATTTCCTTAAGAATTTTGGCTTCAGTTTACTGATCTCTATAGAAGAGCAACAGGGATTTTGATAGAGATTGCATTTAATCCATACACCATCACTTTGGATATTATTGATATCTTAACAATGTTAAATATTAAATCTGTGGATATGGGATGTGCTTTCATTTATTTAGGTCTTCTTTAATTTCTTTCAATAATGTTTTGCAGTTTTCAGCGTGCAAGTTTTGTACTTAAAATTTTTATTCCTAAATATTTCATTCTTTTTATTTATTTCACTTATTTATTCTGCTTAGGTATACGTGATAGCAGAATGCATTTTGATTCATTGTACACAGTTGGAGCACAACTTTTCCTTTCTCTGGTTGTATGTGATGTAGAATCACATCATATATGCAGTCATACATGAAACTAGGGCTATGATGTCCATCTCATTCCACCATCTTTACTGCCCCCATACCCCTCCCCACTCCCTCCTCTTTAACCAAAATTCCTCCATTCTTCCTGTGTCTCCTCCCTCATTATGGATCAGCATCCACTTATCAGAGAGAACATTTGACATTTTAGTTTTTGAGATTGGCGTACTTCGCTTAGCATGATATTCTCCAACTCCATCCATTTATCTGCAAATGCCATAATTTTATTCTCTTTTATTGCTGAGTAATATTCCATTGTGTATATATACCACAGTTTCTTTATCCATTCATCTATTGAAGGGCATTTAGATTGGTTCCACAGTTTAGTTACTGTGAATTGAACTGCTATAAACACTGAAGTGGCTGTGTCACTGTAGTATGCTGTTTTTAAGTCTTTTAGGCATAGACCGAGGAGTGGGATAGCTGGGTCAAATGGTGGTTCCATTCCAAGTTTTCTAAGGAATCTGCATACTGCTTTCCAGATTGGTTGCACTAATTTGTAGTCCCATCAGCAATGTATGATTGTACCTTTTCCCCCACATCCTTGTTAACACTCATAGTTGTTTATATTCTTGATAATTGTCATTCTGACTGGCATGAGATGAACTCTTAGGGTAGTTTTGATTTGCATTTTTCTAATTGCTAGAGATGTTGAACATTTTTCATCTGTCTGTTGATCAATTGTATATCTTCTGAGAAGTTTCTGTTCAGCTCCTTTAGCCCTTTTATTGATAGGGTTGTTTTTGATGTTAAGTTTTTTGAGTTCTTTATATATCCTGGAGATTAGTGCTCAGATGTATGTGAGGCAAAAATTTGCTCACAGAATGTAGGGTCTCTGTTCACCTCATTGATTATTTCTTTTGCTGAGAAGAAGCTTCTTAGTTTGACTCCATCCCATTTATTGATTCTTGATTTTACTTCCTGTGCTATAGGAGTCTTGTTAAGGAAGTAAGGTCCTAATCCAACATGATGAAGATTTGGACCTACTTTTCTTCTATTAGGCGTTGGGTCTCAGGTCCTATCCCTAGGTTCTTGATCCACTTTGAGTTGAATTTTGTGCATGGTGAGAGATAGAAGTTTAATTTTATTGTGTTGCATATGGGTTTTCAGTTTTCCCAGCACCATTTGTTGAAGAGACTATCTTTTTTCCAATGTAGTGTTTGGCAACTTTGTCTAGTATAAGATAACTGTATTTATGTGGGTTACTCTCTATGTCTTCTATTCTGTACCATTGGTCTACATGTCTATTTTGGTGCTAGTACCATGCTGTTTTTGTTTCCATAGCTTTGTAGTATAGTTCAAGTTCTGGTATTGTGATGCCTCCAGCTTCACTCTTCTTGATAAGGATTGCTTTGGCTATTCTGGGTCTCTTATTCTTTCAAATGAACTTCATGATTGCCTTTTCTATATCTATAAGGAATGATGTTGGGATTTTAATTGGGGTTGCATTGAATCTATATATTGCTTTGGGAAGTATGGCCATTTTGACAATATTGATTCTGCCTATCCAAGAGCATGGGAGATCTCTCCATCTTCTAAGGTCTTGTTCGGTTTCTTTAGTGTACTGTAGTTTTCATTGTTGAGGACTTTTACCTCTTTTGTTAAGTTGATTCTCAAGTATTTTTTTTTTTTGAGGCTATTGTGAATGGGATAGTTTTCCTAATTTCTCTATCAGAGGATTTATCACTGATGTATTGAAATGCAATTGATTTATGGGTGTTGATTTTATATCCTGCTACTTTTCTGAATTCATTTATTAATTCTAGAAGTTTCCAGTGGAATTCTTTGGATCCTCTAAGTATAGAATCATGTCATCTGTAAATAATGATAGTTTGAGTTCTCTTTTCCTATTTGTATCCCTTTAATTTCTTTCATCTGTCTAATTGCTGTGGCTAGAGTTTCAAGAGCTATATTGAATAAGAGTGGTGAAAGAGGGCATCCCTGTCTTGTTCCAGTTTTTAGAGGCAATGCTTCCATTTTTTATCCATTTAGGATGATGTTGGCCTTGTTGTTTTTACAATGTTGAGCCATGTTCCTACTATCCCTAGTTTTTCTAGTGTTTTAAACATGAAATGGTGCTGTATTTTGTCAAATGCTTTCTCTGCATCAATTGATAAAATCATATGACTCTTATTTTTATGTCTGTTGATGTGATGGATTATGTTAATTGATTACCATATGTTGAACCAACCTTGCATCCCTGGAATGAAACACACTTCATTATGGTGCACTATTTTTTAAAATATGTTTTTGTATGTGATTTGCCAAAATTTTATTGAGAATTTTGCATCTATGTTCATCAGGGATATTGGTCTGAAATTTTCATTCTTTGATGTGTCTGTTAGGTTTTGGAATCAGAGTGATACTTGCCTCATAGAATGAGTTTGGAAGGGTTCCCTCCTTTTCTATTTTGTAAAATAGTTTGAGAAATATTGGTATTAATTCTTCTTTGTAGGTCTCATAGAACTCAGTTGAGAATCCATCTGGTCCTGGGCTTTTCTTGGTTGGTAGGCTTTTGATGGCATTTTCTATTTTTTTGCCTGAAATTGATCTATTTAATTGTGTATGTCCTCCTGGTTCAGTTTGAGTAGGTCATATGCTTCTAGAAATTTGTTGATGTCTTCAGGGTTTTCTGTTTTACTGGAGTATAAATTTTAAAAATATTTTCTAATTATCCTCTGTATTTCAATAGTGTCTGTCATGATATTTCCTTTTTTATCACAAATTTTGGTAATTTGAGTTTTGTTTCTCCTTTTCATTCAGGTTGCTAAGGGTTTGTCAATTTTATTTATTGTTTTAAAGAACCAGGTTTTGTTTTGTCGATTTTTCTAAGTGTTTCCTTGGTTTCAATTTCCTTGATTTCAGCCCTGATTTTAATTATTTCCTGTTTTCTATTTCTTTTGGTGTTGGTTTGTTCCTCGTTTTCTAGGGTTTTGAGTTGTAGTGTCAAGTCATTTATTTGTTGACTTTTTCTTCTTTTAGTGAATGAGCTTAATGCAATGAACTTTCCTCTTAGCACTGCCTTCATGTTGTGCTAAGAGATTTTGATAAGTTGTATCAGAGTTTTCATTTACCTCTAAGAATTTTTTTTTTGGTCCCAGTTGAACTCAGGGTCACTCAACTACTAAGCTATATCCCCAGCCCTATTTTGTGTTTTATGTAGAAACAGAGTCTCACTGATTTGCTTAGCACCTCGTCTTTGCTGAGGCTGGCTTTGAACTCATGACTCTCCTGTCTCAGCCTCACAAACTGCTGGGTTTACAGGTGTGTGCCACTGCATCCAGCTTAAGAATTTTTTAAAAATCTCTTCCCTATGTCTTCTGTTATCCATGCATAAATCAATAGCATATTATTTAGTCTCCAGGTTTTGGAGTAGTTTCAATTTTTTAATCTGTCATTGATTTCTAATTTCATTCTGTTATGGTCAGATAGGATGCAGGGTGTATCTATTTTTTTTGTATTTGCTAAGACTTGCTTTGTGGCATAACATATAATCCATACCGGAGAAGGATCCATGTGCTGCTGAGAAAAAAGTGTATTCACTTGTTGATGGATGGAGCACTCTATGTATGTCTGTCAAGTCTAAATTATTGCTTGTTTTATTCAGTTCTGTGGTTTCTTTGCTTAGTGTTTGTTTGGAAGATCTATCCAGTGGTGAGAGAGCTGTGTTAAAGTCAGCAGGTATTATTGTGTTATGGTCTATTTGATTCTTGTGGTTGAGAAGGGTTTATTTCATATATATAGATGTCCCATTGTTTGGGGCATAGATATTTATGATTGTTATGTCTTCTTGATGTATGGTTCCCTTAAGCAGTTATGAAATGACCTTCTTTATCTGTTTTCACTAGCTTTGATTTGAAGTCCACTTTATTTGATATGAGGATGGAAACTTCTGCTTGTTTATGCAGTCCATGTGAGTGATACTTTTTTTTTCTAACATTTCACTTTCAGTCTGTGGATGTCTTTTCCTATGAGATGAGCCTCTTGAAGACAGCATATTGTTGGATCTTTTTTTTTTTTTAAATTTAGTCTGTCAGTCTATGTCTTTTAATTGATGAGTTTAGGCCATTCACATTCAGAATTATTATTGAAATATAATTTGTAATCCTGGTCATTTTGGTTCATTTTTGGTTTTTACCTTGACTTGGTTTCTCCTTTGATTGGCTTTTCCTTTAGTGTAGTTCCAATCTTTGTATGTTTTCATTGATGGTTATCATTTTCTCCTCACAGAATATTTTGCAGAGAATACTGTGTAGTACAGGCTTTCTTGCTATAAATCCTTTTAACTTTTGTTTATTATGGAAAGTTTTTATTTCTTTTTTAAAAATTAATTAATTAACTTATTTAAATGCATTTCAAGTCATAGTACATATATAGAGCTCAATTTTTCCATCTCTCTGGTTGCAAACCAGATAGGGTCACACCATTTGTGTCTTCAAACATGCACGTAGGGTAGTGATGACCATCTCATTCAACCATCTTTACTCCAGGGAAGTTTTTATTTCATCATCAAATCTGAAGCTTAACTTTGCTGGATATAAGATTCTGGGTTGGCATCTATTTTCTTTTAGAGTTTGGCATATGTTGTTCCATAATCTCCTGGCTTTGAGGGTCTAGGTTGAAAAATCTGCTGAGATCTGAATTGATCTCCCCCTATATGTAATGTTATTCCTCTCTCTTTTGGCCTTTAAATTTCTATCTTTATTCTGTATGCTGGGCATTTTCATTATAATGTGCCATGGTGTAGATCTGTTGTAATTTTGTACATTTGGTGTCCTGTAAGACTCTTGCATTTGATTTTCCAATTTATTTTTCATGTTTGGGAAATTTTCTAATATTATTTCATTGAAGAAATTGTGTATTCCTTTGGTTTGAAATTCTGTGCCTTCTATCCCAATAAACCTTAGATTTTGTCTTTTGATGCTATCCCATAATTCTTGTATGTTCTGCTCATGGTTTCTTACTATCTTCACTGTGTGGTCCACTTATTTTCAAGATTGTATGTTTCATCTTTATTGTCCAAGGTTCTGTCTTCCAAGTGATCTAGTCTCTTGGTGATGCTTTCTATTGAGTTTTATTATTTGGTTTATGGTTTCCTTCATTTCAAGAATTTCTGATTGTGTGTTTTTTTTGTTTTTTTTTTTTACACAATCTCTAGCTCTTTCTTAAAGTAATCTTTTGCTACCTGTATTTGCTCCTTTATCTCTTTTTTGGTGTGATGAATGGTTGCCTTTATTTTTTCTCTCATCTCTTTTATGGAGTGATCAATGATTGCCTTTATTTGCTCTCTTATTTCTTTTTTGGATTGATCAATTTTTGCCTGTACTTGCTCGCTTAAGTCATTCTTCAATTTGCAGATCATTTTATTTACATACATTCTGAATTCTTTCTCTAACATTTCATCAACTGTGCTGTCAAAGGACTCTATTATTGTAGTAGCTTGGTTTATTTGGGGCACTTTCTTCCCTTGTTTTTTCATGTTGATTATATACCTTCCTTTCTTTCAATGACCATCTGAGGTATTGTGATTTCTATCGTATAATCTTGCAGTGACACTACAGATTACCTGCACCTCACCTTGGAGTTCACTTCCAGTCTCCAGCAGGTGTCCCCAGATGGACACTACTGCCACTAAAGATGGTGGTGGCAGCAGTGGAAGTAACTCAAGATGGCAGTGGGAGTGGCCCAATATGGATGCAAACACTTTCAGAGATGGGGCTAAAATGTGGGACTTACAATGGCTTTGGGCTGATTGATTGGAGATGCGGCACTTTGGCAGCCACTGCCTCAAGGCCCTGTCTGTTGACTCAAGGTAGAGGCTAATACATGGGAAGATCAATTTTTGGATTGATCAATTTGAATGGAAAGAACTATGGGGATGGCTGCAGTGTACAAGATGGATATAGGCAGGGAGCAACAGTGTGGATCCCCACTCTATACAGGGACAGTCCTGGGCCTGGGCTCTTACACAGACCTGTGAGGGCAGTCCTAGGCCTGCTCTTGGCCTGGACTCCCTCAGGGGTTCCAGGTCGTGGATCTGGCCCTGGGCCTGGGCTCCCGTGGATCAGCAGGGGCTCTGGCACTGAACTGATGGCAGTCCTGGGCCTCAGCCACAGGGGTTCCTGGAGGCAGTCCTTCACCTGGGTCTAGGTTCCCTTGTTGGTTGACAGATTGGTTGGTAGCAATCTTGGGCCTGACCTTGACTGGCCTCCCATGGAGGTACCTGAAGGTGGTCCTGGGCCTTGGCCTGTGCACCTGCTGGTTGGCAGAGGCTCTGATGTGGCTCATTCTTTTTTTTTTTTTTTTTTTTTTTTAGTACTGGGGATTGAACTCAGGGATACTTGATCACTGAGCCACATCCCCAGCTCTAATTTTCGTGCTTTACTTAGGGACAGATTCTCACTGAATTGCTTAGTGCCTCTCCATTGCTATTGGATTAATTTGCTAGTATTTTATTGAAAAAGTTCTCATCTATGATCATTAGAGAGATTAATCTATGGTTTTCTTACTTGTTTGTTTCTTCCTTTGTGTGTTACCTTGCCTTGTTTCAGGATTGGAGTATGTTGATCTCATAGGATGAATTTGGAAAATTTCTTATTTTTTCAATTATTTGAGATAGTTTGAGAAGAACTGATATTAGTTCTTCCTTAAAAAGTTTGACAGAATTCAGTAGTAAAGCCATCTAGTACCAGACTTCTTTTTGTTAGGAGACTTTTTATGACTGATTTGCCCTCACTGCTCATTATTGGTCTGTTTAGGTTTTCTATGTCTTCATGGTTCAATTTTGGTATGTGCTATGTGTCCAGAAACATATTCATTTTGAAGTCTTAAATAATTATTTTTGAATTGTTTATTTCTCTATCTTTGCTTCATGTATTGTGAAGATCCATTGTTAGTTGCATGTATGTTTATAATTATTGTATAGTTTATGGGTTGATAATGTTATTAATTATAAATATTCTTCTTTATCCTCAGCAAAAACGTTTAAATTAAGCTGTGTTTATTTTATAGTAATAGAGTCTCTTCAGATCTATTGATTACGCTTTGCATGGCATGTGTTTTTCCTATTCTCTTTCTTTCTTTCTTTTGAATTGAACTCAGGGGCACTCGACCACTGAACCATGTCCCCATCCCTATTTTGTGTTTTATGTAGAAATAGGGTCTCACTGAGTTACTTAGCACCTCACCATTGTTGAGGCTGGCTTTGAACTCACAATTCTCCTGTCCCAGCCTCCCAAAGTGCTGAGATTATAAGTGTGAGCCACCATGCCTGGCTTATTCTATTACTTTCAACTTCCTTGTATCTTTTAAAGTTTGTGTCTTTTATACAGCAAATACTGAGAATGCATTTTTCTTTGCTTGTTTATTTTCTTATCTTTTCTAATAGTGTCTTTCTGTATTTGGAAATGTTCAATTTATCTACATTAATATCATTACTGATAGGATAGAATATAGATGTCATTTTACTCTTTTTTATATAGTTTATTCTTTTTTGTTTCTCTTTTCTTCTATTCTTGCCTCTTTATATTAGATATTTTCTTGTTTACATTTAATTTATTTATTTTGTTAATGATTACTCTGGGGATTATAATTAATATCATAACTTTGAATAAACTACTTTAGAATAGTATGAACTTAATTTCCACAAATTAAATACTACTTTGTACCAGTGCTATTTCTTCTCCCTTACTTTGTTCTAGTATTATTATACATTCACATCTTCATCAATATGGTTAAATAATAATTATTTTATATGCTTTTTTTGCAAATCAGATAGGAGAAGGAAATGGTTCCAAATAAAAATACAGTAACAATACCTTTTGTCTTTCTCTTTTTAAAAAATATATACATATATATTTTAGTTGTTGATGGAACTTTAACTTATTCATTTATTTGTATGTGGTGCTGAGAATTGAACCCAGGCCTCACACATGCGAGACAGGCGCTCTACCACTGAGCCACAACCCCAGCCCCTGTCTTTCTCTTTATCAGTGCTGTTTATTTCTTCATTTAGACTTTTTCTTCAGGTACAACTCATTTTACTTTTACCTGAAGAACTCTTGTGTATATCTTGTGAGGAATATCTATTAGTAAGAAATTCTCTCAGTTTTCTTCTCAATTTGGGAATATTGTAGTTTGTGCTTTTGAAAAGTAGTTTTGCTGAAGTTAGAACTTTTCACTGACAGTTACTTTCTTCATCACTTGAATATGTTTTTCCACTCCCTTCTCACTTGCATGGTTTTTGATAAAAAGTCACCTGTTATTTTCCCTCTTTGACACTACCTATTGAAATGTTGACTCTAAAACTTTTAGATGTGGGTCTCTGTGAGTATATCTTACTTTTAATTCATTGAACTTGGATGTGAAGATTACTTTTTACATGAGCTTTGGGAAATTTTTGCCAAGATTTTTCTCAAGTATTCTTTCTGTGCCTTTCTCTCTCCCATTTATATGCATATTGATGTGTCTGATGGTCTCCCACAGTTCTTTGAGGCTCTCTTCATTTTTCTGATTCTTTTTCCTTTTTGTCTTTCAGACTGAATACTTATAGTTTACCTGTTTTCAAGCTTACTAGTATTTTCTTCTCTCAGGTAAAATCTGTTGAGTTCCAGTGAATTTTGTACTTATTTTATACTTTTCAATTTCAGAATTTCTGTTTTGTCTTAAAAATTACTTCTATTTATTATCACCCCTATTTGGTGAGACATCATTCACATGGTTTTGTCTAATTCTTTGGACCTTATTTCACTTAACTCTTTTGACATATTTCAAATAGATGAATTGTCATATGAATCTAACACTTAGCTACCTCAATGTCAGTTTCTAGTTAGTGACTACATGTGTTTTTTTGTGTGTGTGTGTTTGTATCTTTGTAATTTTTCTTTTCTTTTCTTTTTTTTATGGAAAGCTAGACATTTAAAATAATCTAATGTGGAAACTGGAAATTAGTTTCTTCTACTCTTTACCCAGTGTTTGTTGTTGCTATACTAATTCTGAAAAGTCTATCTTTTTTTTTTTTTTTGTCATGTGGCCAGTGTTATTTCTCCTCAATGAGCTTAGTGGTCAGTTAGTGATTGAAAAAGATTTCCTTAAATTCCTTAAACTAATATGTCTCAAAGCTTCTGATAAGGAAGTTTTTGTGTGTACTGGAGTGTGATTTCAATGCTTAGACAGTTTAAAACTGCCTTATAACTTCCTTTCAACTTGTGTTGAGACTCAGGATCAATCAGAGGTGAAAGTTTATGACTTTCTTGATCAGGTCCACACTTCTGCATATGAGATTCCCAGACTTTTCAAAAACTTCAGTTTTTGGTCAGTCTCTTATTAATTTCAAGTGGTACTGTTGCCTCAGGTGTAATATTAAACAATTGCTGTTGATTATTTTTGACAGAGGCCCTGGATGTAGAGCTTTTGATGCAATGCAAGCTCTGAATAGGTCAAAGATAAGTCCTGAGAATGGAGCTTTGCAGGGAACTGTCGAATAGTGACAGTTCTCTGGGGTAAAGATTTTTGGGAGCTTCAAATCTATCTTTCTCCTCCAGTAGCAGCTAAATTTCATTTTTTAACAACAACAATTGTAGTTATAAGGTTATAGATTTTCCAGGTTAGTCTGGAATTATGGAGAAGGAAAGGAAATAGAGGAAGTTAAAGTATACAAAGCTTGCTGTTCTTATAAAGAGTCAGCTGTTTTTCCTGCATAAACACTCCTAGAATTATTGCAAGCCTTTACTTAATTTCCAGAGTTCTGAAAATGTTGATATTGACAAAATTTCTCAGGATTGTTTTTTTGGAGGAGCAAAATTTCAGAAGTCCTTACTTTACTCTTCCAGAAATGTGCTTTCTGCCAGATTTAATTTGAATTGTGTGTTTGAGTATGGCAGTGTGATTTTCAGTCCAGAAGTTTCTTGAGGTGTGGAATTAGATCCTGCTTGTCTATACTTCCTAAGCCTCTAGTCTAGTGCATGACATATAGTAAGAGGTTATAGCAGTTTAATGAATTCTGTGTCATGACAACAAAAAAGAACAATATTCATATTTCCTCCTGAAATTAGAATAATAATAACAGAATTTTACAACTTGCCAATATTCAGCTTATTCAATCCTGTGTGCATATGTTAATTTCTGACAATTCTGGATGGTGACTCTGAGAGCATACGTGTTTCTGCATTTCCTCTGTTGTCCATGCCAGGGAGTGTGAGGTAACTAAGGTGAGGATGAGGGGAAGCTTGATTTCTGTGTTTATTTGCTCAGTCTAGCTCATTACCTGATTTCTGTTGCTTATCCATAGACTGATACATATCTTATGGTTGGAAAGGCCAGTGAAGACATAAGGAAAAAGGAACTGAGTCTTAAAGGATGAAAAGAACTTAACCAGAACATAGTAAGGAAGATTCAAAGTAGAAAAATAGGACAAACCAAAGTGTATTTGGCTTAATGAATTTCTATCAGAGTTTCTGGAAGATAGAGTAGGAAGAGGGATAGAATGACGGTAAGGCAAATAGAAACCATCAGGACTAGATGGGGAGGGACCTGGAATGTCAGATCAAAGATGTCACAACTTATTCTGAAAGTTTGGGGCTTCAGAGAGGATTTTAAGTAGAGTGTAATAGCAGATTTGCAATTGAGTAAATGCACCATTCGGGCAATTTGAAGAACTCAAGTCTGGGGAAAAGTAGAAAAGTTAAAAGGTTGTTGTTGGAATAAACAGGGGAGAAATGATGAAAGACTGAACTAGGGCAGTTTAGGTCAAATAAGTAAAGAGTTTCCAGAGGTATACAGATGTGTAATTGACAAGATTTCAGTAATTGATGTGATGTGGGAGACAGAGAAGGGGAGGAAAGAACAAGGACACCAAGTTTCCAACTTTAGTTAGTGTGTGCTTCAAAGGGGATAGAGCCTAGAGAGGTGAGACCAAGGCTTTTACAGAAGACATGAGAGACTGAAGAACTTGTAGTGCATTCAAGGGCTACATGCTCTAATCTCTTGAATTTTCAGTTTGAGAGCTCAGGAGATGAATCTGGAGTGGATATATTTATTTAGGATATATCTTCATATAAATTAGAGCTAAATGAAACAATGGAAAAAATGAGATAATGTATTGAGAGCATCTAAGTTGAGAAGAGCATCCCAGGGAAAGCTATGAGGGGGAAAATTTTTGTTTTGAAACAGAGCAAGAAAGAAATCCAAGAAAGATCCTGAAGAAGTAAAATCAATAGAGGTTTCTCTGTTTTTCCTTCTAGCTGTGCAGCATGGAGTATACACAAACACAAAGCCATGCTGGTTATCAAGGTCCAAAAAGAGCTGCCTTGCTTGATGTCTAATTCTTTCTTGGAACATATATTCTAAGTTCGGGCTTATAAACCTTCATATATACATGTTGGCTGTCATTTTAAAATATTAGGGAAGATAATATTGCTTTGGTACTGATATAATATTTCTCAGTTCTGCCAAAATTTGGACCATTGACTATACTCGCCTTGCCCTTGAATATGTATAATTAGAACATTTTCCTCCTGTACAGATCCTCTTTAGAGCCCTTTAAATTACCATCCCTTTCTCCTCCTATGAATGTAGCCTATTGCCCATATTTTCCTCAGGAAATCTTTATCAATTCCTATTGAGTTTTTAATACAATAAGCACTAAAGCTATAAATTAGTATCTGAATAATATTTACAATATTACCTACATAAAAGCTAGTGAATTACTATCAACTATTGATAGCAAGTAAACCATTGTTGACTTTTAGTGATCAAAACTCATCAAGCCTCAAAAAACAAGGAGATTGTGTGGTGAGGCATCATGGCCAACTGCCTATTCTACTAATGTGCTCATAGCTCATGTTTTTAGAAAGCACTCACCATGCCAACAGACCCATTGGAGAGAGCAGGTGCAGAGCTTGAGGGATCCTCTGGTTCCAGAGGTATATTACACAGTTGCAGAGATAAGGTTTCTCAGAAAATGGCAAGGGAAGTGACCATATCCAGCCCTTCTTAAGAAGCCATGTCCGGATGGGCCAAAGACATTGAACATTGTGATTGCTAGAAATCTTTGTAATCCTGGTTCATTAAGTTGTTCTGACTTCTCCAGGAGCTATTGTTTGGATCATGAAAATCCTCAAGCCCATATCTTAAAGTCTTGGCCCTCAAAATGGCACCTTTGGGAGGAGTATTAGCCAGCTATGCATCTGTGACCAAAATACCCAACAAGAAAAATTTAGAGGAGGAAAAGTTTATTTTATTTTATGGTTTCAGGACTTACTCAGTTGCTTTGGGCCTTAGGTGAGGTAAAACATCATGGTGGAAGGATATGGTGGAAGAAATCTACTCAGCTCACAATGACCAAGAGGGGAGTTGGGGGAGAGAAAAAAAGGGAAAAGAAAAGAAGAGAAGAGAGAAGAGAAAAGAGAGAGAAAAGCTATGGACAAAATATACAATTCCAAGGTATACTTCTAGTGACCCACTTCCTCCAGCGATATCCCGAATGCCTACAGTTACCATCCAGTAGTTCATTATTATTCTGTCAGGAGGATTAATCTACTGATTAGGTAGCAGCTCTGTTCATCTAGTCATTTCTCCTCCTGCATTACCACAGGAGTTTTTTTTGGAGACCCTTCATATCCAGACCAAAACAAGAGGCATTGGAATCTTCAGGAGGTGGGGCCTAGTGGGTGATCTTTATGTCATTGAAGGCATACTCTTGAAGGGGAATGCAGGATCCCCTCACCCCCACCCCAACCTCCTTTTTACTCTACTTTGCTTCCTGGCCATTAGGTGAGTGATTTCATTCTGCATTGTGTTACTGCTATGAGGTGCTACCTTGCCACAGGCCCAAAATAATGAACCCAACCATTGACTAAAACCTCCCAAATTGTGAGTCAAAATAAAACTTTCTCTTAATAAGTTGGTTATCTCAGGTATTTTTTATAGTGATAGCTGGCTAACACACCAGGTCATGGTATCACATATTGGAGAGTGGTATTTCCTTCCATGGAAGGCTTTCATTACACATTCAGTCAAAGAGCATAATGTCCAACACCCTCAGGTAATATGTTATGTTCAGCTGGTCAAGGCAAGTGGTACTCAATGAACCCAGCTTCACCAGAGGGCAGTACTGGGTTCTAGGAAACAATTCACTAGTCACGAGTGAGGAAGGATTTCTCAGAATTTTGCCTCTACTTTTCACTACAAGTAATGTGAAAATGAAAGTTAAAATTTGATGGATTTAATATACCCCAATCATCTATTTATTTGGGCAGAAGAACAATAGTGTGAATAAATTTGTTGAAGGCTGAAATTGAAGCAGCTTCCTGGAAATCGTCAAGTTGTAAATTCTGCATTGTTTTTGTACTTTGCAGGCCTCAGGGAGCTATAGTTTACCCACAGGCACAGCTTTCCCAGTTTGACTGCTCTCTTGGGATCCCTCCTGTTTGATGGGGTTTCCTCTTTAAGCATGCAATCTGAGCATTGGCAGAGAAGCTAGGTCTCCCCAGGACCCCGGCCCTGGGCTTGTGCTCTGAGTGCCCAGACATCCAGTTTCATTCTGGCCTCCAACCAACAAGTGATAGCCAATTAACTGATTGATGAAACCATTGATGAAGTTCTCTAGGCAGCTCTTCCTAGTGCTCATTAATGGAGAGATAAAACCTAACAAGGTTGAAAGATGGTTAGCATGTACTATGAGGAAATTCCCAGGAAATAAATGGATCTTAATGGAAATAGGTTTCTAGAGAAAGCCACCAGATGTTACAAACCTGTGTGTTCATGACCTTGGAAATTTTGAAGTCTTGGGGCCTAACCTTTGTGAACATGAAAGAACTATAGTCATGGTTCAGTTAATATACTCTCAAGTGCTTAGATTTTATCTTCAATTTTGAGGTTTACCAATTTTTAGTAAGTACTTTTGTAACAGTGGTCCACTTCACCTATTGAGTATAATCTTTGTTGCTTATTTTAAAAGGGACTTTTTTTTTCCTGTTCTCCTTCTCCCCCTCCCTGCCCTGGGGGCCAGGAACAAGATGACTTTTTCCCATCCTAGGTCTAGTTATCTCTTCTGAGCACACACACATCCAAGGAAGGAGATCTAGAAAGTGGAAGTGACTATCTCCCAAATTAACAAGTGAATTTCAACATACAACATACCATCAGGGAGCACCTGGAAACCCCCTCCCCTTAAGGGCATACCTAGAATGGAGCCTTTGAAGAGCTTCTTTGAAAGTCCTCTCTGTTCTCCCTGATGGGAAGAACCAAAGCTCTGGAACAGGAGTTCCCTGTGCTTCTCCTTTGCTAGCAAAGCAATACTTTTTTTTCCCTTTTTCTCAAAATAATGTCTGTTATTAAATTGGCATGACTGGCACTGGGGACAAGGACTGAGCTCTTAGTAACACTTTTTTCATTTTCATAAATCATAAAGTGTTAACTCTTTCAAGCTGACTTAAAAGAGCTGTTGAGGGGAAGCTGTATTTGCTGCCTGTCAGCCTGAGAGTAGACACAGCAGCCCTGCTGTCTGCACAGTTGCCTGCATCCCTCTGATACCATGTGTCACAGGGAGCAGACACAGAGGTGGTGTTTGCAGGCTCAGTGGAGGAGGAGATGGACTTTATACAGAATCCAACCTATTTGACTTGAACATTAATTTTTACAGGTGACCCAACCAGGTTGCTCTCACCTACAGGACCCTGAGACTCCTGGGAACATTTACAAACCTTAATGTCTAGGATGTTGAATGAAGTCAGAATTCCTGGGAGCATAACCCTACATGACTACAGTGTATCTCCAGGCTGCTCCATGGGAGGGCATTCTGTGACTCTCTCTCTCTGACCTCAGCATAATCACTGTGTCTCCTCTGTCTACAGCATCTGATCCTGCCAGTGAACAACGTGTGGATGATTGCAATTCTCTGCATTTTGCTCAGGCTGTTGGGGCCTCTGGGATAGGAGAGGGTTCAAAGTAAGACAACTGTTCATTTTTTTGTTTATGAGGATTTTTCTCCTTAGGTTGGTTAGGCAACTATGGGCTGATCAGCTGCTATTTTTGGTTGTTTTTTGTTATTTGATTGAGAGGTGTTGGGGACAAGTAAGGGGGCTTCTCAAGCATCTCTTAGAATAGAGACAGGGAAGTGTAGTCCTTTCTAGCTGCAGGGGAGAGGTCTGTTTCAGAACTATGCAGCACCCCCTGGAGGGCAAGTGCTGTCATTGGACTCTACAAGTCTCTCCTTGGTCTGTGTGTATTGTAAAAAGAGGACAGGTCCCCACTGTGAACCAGGAGGAGTGGTCAGGGCTCTGATGACTGGGATGCTCAGGAAGCTGAAGGCCAGGGTCTTTGACTTGCTGTCCCTGAGTGGCGAGTTCTTCCTGGGTGCTGAGCCCCAGACCTTGTGCTAATCAAGATGGTAGACCCTTTCCCAGCTTAGGAGTATTCATAAGCATATTAGTTTTCTAAAGTGCTGAGGATTCCTAGGGAATAAGATAAGAGGGAGTCTAGCCACCTCTCAACTTCACTATATTATTAGAGTCCTCTTGAGATGGCTTTAGGAGAAAAGATAGGGTCTGTTCCTAGGTATAGATTTCTGCATCTATATAACAAGAATACCCTTGGTTCATTTCAGTTTCCAAGAACTGGGAAATACAAAGTATTGGCAAAGATTGGCAGGCATTTTTCATCTAGAAACCTTTGTGAGGACACCTGAGATTGACAGTCTGGCCATATTTGAGTATCAGTTCACTGCAGAGTTTGGTCACTTCAGATAGCATGTCACCTCTCTCACCATGTGATGTGAGAATGCAGTGTCACCCACCAATCATCTATTCATAGAGTGGGCCATTAACTCTATGTGTATTAATTATGCCTTTTGTTTTCTGTATTCCAGTGCTTTGACATCTGAAGTCTTGATGTGGGCAGCAATTTGGCCTTCTCACGATTAAACAATTCCTAGAGAGAATAACTCACCCATGAGCATGCTTTTTAAATGAAAACCAGCTGCAATGGACTCATTTTGTGTGTCCCTACCAGATTCCTGTGTTGAAACTCTAAGCCCCAAGGGGATAGTGTTAAAAGATGGAGACTTTGGGAGAACCATGTTATAAAGTCCTTTGATTTGAAAAATTACATTTCCAGGGCCTACTATTGTCAGATTAAGTCCTGGTAGTGGAACCCTCATGGTGAGATTGTATTTACATTAAATAGGATGTGAGGCAGTTCCTCTCTTGTATGGTTATGTGCAAACCAAAAAGCAGGCCCTCACCAGACACCATGTCTGCTTCACCATGATCTTGAACTTCCCACCTTCCAGAACTGTGAGAAATAAATGTTGGTTGTATAAATTGCCCATCTATGCCATAACTGTGGTAGCAGCCTGAACAGTCTAAGATACCAACTAAACCCAGACTCCACCACCTCGCATCCTGGGTGCTCACATTCAGAGCCCTTATTGGCCTGTCTTAATTTCCCAAGTTCAGGTACTTAATAAGTAAGGACAGACTCTTTGTTACAAAGCCTGCTGAGATATCTAGCCCAACTTAAGCATGTTTACCTTGCTTTACCCATTCCTTCCTGTGAATACCATAATATGGGCCCTTGCCTATGATTTTTCCTCACTCTTTCTGCCTCCTGACTGACCTGGTGCTTCCTTGTGTGGCCTTCTATGGGGAGTTGGCTCCCTATTCTTGGGATCTGTGAGTGTAACAATCTCTCTCTTCAGTTGCAGTTGTTTCCTGATCTCTTGGACTTACTGGACCTAAATAATAATAAAATCTATATTAAAACAGCACGTGTACCTGAGAGCCTCCTAAGGCAGTGTATCAGTAAGAGTGGCTCTCTAGCATCTTGGATTTAGTGATGTTCAAGGATACCTCTTCTATTAATGCTCTCAGAGTCGATCCTGGTATGCAACTTCTGTGGCTCAACTTCTTCTGCTTGACAATGATGTACAGCCACTGTGCTAGGCCCTTAAGTACAATCCTCTAAATCTATATTTCTTACTGAGCTAGATTATTTGTCTTTCTGACAATATTAGGCCCTGGAAATGTAATTTTTTAAATTAAAGGACTTTATAACATGGTTCTCTCAGAAGAGCTCCATGCAGCCCAGATGAGGACATTCATCTCTAGTTCTGTCCCCTTGGTGATATTTTAATATTGTATAATTCACTTAACAATGTACCTATTAACTATAACAGAATCTTACAAGCATCTTCTTATGCTACTGCAAATTGGATAGTTTGAGGAAAATTTTTCTCTGTTAAAATACTCGCCAGTTTTCAAAAATAATTTGCATGGAATTATCAAAAATTAAGATTTTTTTCAAAAGATTTTCATGATTGAAATCATGTGCTGTAAAGAATTTTATAATCCACAGGATATAAGCTCTATTAAAATTCTATTGATATTTTAGACCTCAAGGTTGAAAAGGATCTTGGAGTAGAGAGAGCAACTGCTAGGCTGGCTCAATTCAGGGCCTCAGAACATGTCTCCAACCTGTAGTTCCTCTGTTTACATCTTACATCTGTCTCTGTTCTTTGTTGGTTTCATTCTCATCATGCTTAATCTTCATGGACTCAGCATACAGCGGCAGCTCTGGCCTTGTTCCTCCTAAGTTAGGTTGCAGGACTCAATTCATGCTTCACACTGGTTCTGTTCATCATGGGGTGGGGTTCCTTTTCAGCCAATCCTGTTCCCAGTGCATGGGATCTTCTATTTGGCTTCCTGGAGGAGAGGAGACATGAATCTTAGGAGAAAACCAGAGAATTAGTACCAGAAGACAGGAAATAAAAGCCCATTACAAAAACTATATGTTGAGTCAGCCCCCATATGTAGTCAACCTTTTATATCAGTGGGTTCCAAATCTGAGAATTTAACCAATTATGAATTGAAAATATTAAAGAAAGTTGTGTCCATACTAAAGAAGTACAGAAATTTTATTCTTGTCACAGTTTCCTCATGATATAGTATCAGAACTTGTTTACACAAAATTTACATTTTATTAGGTTATTACAAATAATTTAGAGCTGATTTAAAACATGCAGAAGGGTGTGCATAGGTTATATGCAGATACTATGCCATTTTATATGAGGGACGTGAGCATCTGCAGAGTGTGAGAAGGGGACTTGGAACCAATCCCAGGTAGATGCTGGGGATGACTTTGTGACTGTTTATTCTGAGAGGCACTGTAGCCCATTGATAACATTGAAGCAATTTATTCTATATTTTAAATATATACACATATCAGTACTTTGTACATCTAATTTTGCAAAAGAAGGTGTCTGTAGGCATTTCAGGTAATTTCCATGCTTAAGCTAAGTGAACTAAGTGTACCATGTTATGTTTCAAAAAGAATTCTTCAAATAAAGAAATAGGAGGGGATCTTCCAAAGGAAGACAACAATGCAGATAAATTCTTAGTCATCATGAAGAAATAAACATCATTTCATTCTCTTTCTTTATGAAATAATCTTTTGGAGAAAGAAGGCTGAAAAAGAAAACAACAATGAACCTCCATAATGACAAGGCAATAAAAGCAGAAACAAAAGCCAATCTTTTCAACAATTGAAAAGGATCATAAGTAAGAGACTAAAGTAGAAACAAAAGTGAATATTAAGGAAGAAAGAGGATAAGATTATGGATTAGTTTGTCAGTATTCCCTCTCTGAGATAATGCTTCAGCACAATTTACAAACCCACTTGGGAATTTCTAAAAGTTACACATGTAAGTAAGTGAATGCTCATTGACTTACAATGGGATGGTGTCCCAATAACACACTGTAAATTAAAAATGCTGCCCTCTGAGAATGCATTCAATACACCACTGGGGCTCAGAGAATGATACCCCAAAGGGAGACCTCACAACTCTGGAAGCAGAGTTTCTCTAATCTCCTGGTTCTTTATTTTCTTTTCCCCCAAAGCAAGCCATAGAAACTGGAATCCTTTTCTCCAAATAACAGGTCATAGAGCCCAGATCTCCCCTAAGCCAGCCATAAAACTTAGAAAGACTATTCAAGCTTTCCCCTACTTTTCTGTGTAAGAGTTGGCCATAAAGAAATTAGAACCTTCATTCTAGAAATGTCCTGTTCCTTATCTAGATGAAAGAAATGCTACCACTGAGAGGCCAAGAAGAATCTAAGCAGACAGGTTTTGCTGGGTTTTATCACAGTTTATAACTATTGGCTCATACCCTTTCCATCCAACCCTATTTCTATATGGCTGGCTGTTTCATGTACCCTAAGCATAAAAGTAGATATTTTGCCTTGTGTTCTTTGGAGGATCCCGAGTCATGTAAAACTACAATCACAAAGTCAACTCAAAGTGGGCAAAAGACCTAGGTATTAGACCAGAAGCCCTGTATCTCCTAGAAGAAGAAAATGTAGGTCCAACACTCCAACACGTCAGCTGAGGAATTGACTTTCTTAACAAGACTCCTAAAATGCAAGAAGTAAAATCAAGAATCAATAAATGGGATAGCATCAAACTAAAACCCTTCTTCACAGCAAAGGAAACAATCAAGAGTGGGAAGAGAGAGCCTACATTTTGGGAGAAAATCTTTGTCACTTGCTCCTCTGCTAGGGCATTAATATCTAGGATATACAAAGAACTCAAGAAACTTAATGCCAAAAAAACCTCCCAATTAACCCAATCAATAAGTGGGCAAAGAATGGAACAGACACATCACAGAAGAAGAAATACAAATGGTCGACAAATATATGAAAAAATGTTCAACATCACTGGCAATTAGAGAAATGCAAATTAAAACTATTCTGAGATTTCATCTCACTTCAGTCAGAATGGCAACAATCAAGAATACAAGTAACAATAAGTATTGGTGAGGATGTGAGCAAAAGAGGAAAAGAATGGTTGCACCAATCTGTAGTCCCACTCACAATGTATACTTAAACAGTATGGAGATTCCTGGACAAACTAGGAATGGAGCCACCATTTGACTCAGCTATCGCACTCTTTGATATATATCCAAAGGAGTTAAAATCAGCATACTACAGTGACACAGTCACATCAATGTTCAAAGCAGCACAATTAACAATTGCTAAGCTATGGAGCCAACCAAGGTGTCCTTCAACAGATTAATGGATAAAGACTATTGTTGTATATATACACAATGAAGTATTACTCAGCCATTAATAAGAATGGCTTTATGACATTTGCTGGTAAATGAATGAAACTGGACACTATAATGCTAAGTGAAATAAACCAGTCCCAAAAAGCCAAAGGTCAAATGTTTTCTCTGATACACAGAAGCCAGTTGAAAATGAGGTGCAGGATTTAGAGAGAGAGAGAGAGAGAGAGAGAGAAAAGATCAATGGAGTAGACCAAGGGAAATGAATGGGAGGGAGCAGGAATGGGATAGGGAAAGACAGTGGAATGAATCTGACCTAAATTTCCTATGTACATATATGAATACACCACAGTGAATCTCAACATCGTGTACATCCACAAGAAGTGTCTTAAAAAAAAAACAAACTATAAGTAAAAAGCAGAAAGAACAATGGAGTAGAGGGAAGGGACCAGGGTGTGGAAGAAAGGGAGGAGAAGGGGAAGTACTGGGGACTGAATTAGGATGAATTATATTCCATCCTTCTATAATTACATCAATATAAATTCTATTGGCCAGGAGCAATGGGGCATTCCTGAAGTCCTAGCAGCTTGGGAGCCTGAGGCAGGAGGATACCAAGTTCAAGCCAGTCTCAGTAACTTAGTGAGACCCTGTCTCAAAATAAAATCTATTTTTTAAAAAAGTTGGGCATGTGGCTCAGTGGTTAAGTGCCTCTGGATTCAATCCTCAGTTCTCTCCCCACAAAAACCAAAAAAACTATTGTCATATATAAATGAAAAAAGAACCAATAAAATAAAAAAAACTATGAACAAATGAATTCATTATGATTTTCTCTTTTTAGGCTGTGTTTGGGATAGGGTACTAGCCATGACTCTCAGTGTTGGGCAGGAAGAGATTGCCGTTATTTTGCCTCTGTAGCACTATTGCATATCCTAGCTTAGTAACACAGTGTGGCGATGTAGAGCATTGGTTATCTCCTTTCATAATCATGTGGGTAACCATGAGTTGTGGCTTACTGCCACTGCCTATCATCCTGAGAGATACTGCATTACCAGGGAAAAGATCAAAATTCAAAATTCAAAGTGCATTTTTTTCCTGAACGTGTATCACTTTTACACCATCATAAAGTGGAAAATTGTAAATTGAATCATCATTAAGTCAGGGACTGCCTGTACATAAAGTATGTGAGTAAGCTTGATACTTTAGGTACTCTTGAAAAGACTACAGATTATTCACTGAATTAAAAAAAAATATAATACTGACTTGAGATTTTTTCAATTTTATTTTATTTTATTTTATTTATTTATTTTTTTTTTATTTAAATGCATTTCAAGTCATAGTACATAACCCGATCTCTGTTTTTTCATTTCTCTGATTGCAAACCAAATAAAGTCTCAACATTAGAGTCTTCATAGATGTGTCAGGGGTAGTAAAG
>CM053407.1:96444947-96495214 GCA_028644305.1 Xerus rutilus
ACTGCTTCCACTCTAAAGTTAAATTTTCTGTGCTGATGGCTGTAATCCACTGCCGAAAAGTTGGTTGGAAGAAGTTTTTGAAGCAAAATTTTGGTCTGTAGTTTAGCGAGACTGGAAGGTGCCTCACTCTACGCCACCATCTTGCCTATATCGATTTTTTCAATTTTAATATACTTTGTACTTTTATTGGTGGGAGCACTTGTCATTTCCCCAATCACTCTATCATAGGTTCATAATTTCTTCCTCAACTCCAAACTACCTACAATCAATCTCATACTGTTAGTGCACAAAAGATGGTTAAATATTTTTGTGTATTCTAAGTCAAAGACAGAAAGGATTTTCATGGAGTTGGGGATGGCCAGTCTAGGCTAGCACTGTGCAGTAGAATTTTCTGTGATAATGGAAATGGTCTTGATCCACATCATCCCGCATAGTACTCACTAGGCGTAGGTGGCTGTTGGGCACTTGAAATATGGCTGCTGCTACTGAAGAACTGAATTTTAAATTTCACCTCATGTTAATGTAAATTTAAACAGGTGAATGTGACTAGTGCCTGTCATTTTGGGGCAGGGAAGATTAAGGGTCTTGACAGCATGAAAGACAGAGACACTTGCTGTTTGAAAGAGTTAATAGCTTCTGGATCTTATCAGAAAAAATCTAATGCCAACAGGAAACATTCTCCATCTTTGATGTGTTTTAACCATTGTGTAAAAGTACTTTGCATTGTGTTGTTATGTAACATTTATCAAGCACCAAGTGGAAGCCAGACATTGAAGGCAGAGAACACAGTATCTGTCCCCAGCTTCTCACAGGCTCAGCAAGCTCGTCAAACTGCCCCGGGAATCCGCAGGCATTCCCAGTGCTTGGTGCTGCAGTTGTCCCGCAGAGGGTTTTAGACTTGGCTATCATTTAACCTTCATAGATCCCCTCTGTTGATCAGGCTTAGGCAAATGCCAGCTCAACCAATGCATTTGGGCACGTGGTGTGTTGAATGCTGTTGCAGGAAGCAGATGAATCTGCCAAAGCAATTATGCTCTGTTTTTTTTTTTAAGACTTCTTAATGCTTATCAATTTGGAAAATTATTTTATCTGAAAAAAAATTACATCTTTTTAAGTGTGTCATAAAAAACTGCAGAGTTGACCTTACATAAGTATTACTAAAATTGGAGGACTTCAGACTTGGAAGGAACTGTAGCATTTCATTTGCATGGTCCAATGTTTTCATTTCATAGATAAGGGAATGGAACTCAGAGAAACTGACTTGCTTCTAAACACACAGTTAATTAGTGGCAGAGAGGAAACTAGAATTCAGGTCTTCTAGTTACACAGATTTTTTTACTTTAAAATGTTGTGGTATTTTTTTGCTTTATCTGGAACACTCATCACATTTTGACAACATTTTGATAAGAGAGCCATGCTACTTTATTAACAGTTTTCTCCTAAATCTTCATTTCTTTTCAAATGCTTCCTGAGTAGATAAAACCCATTTTTTGAGGAGAGAATTTAACTTAAAGAACTCACTTACTGCATTCAAATAAGCCCTTTAAACATCCTGCACTTTAAGCTTTTATTCTAGATTCCATTGTGAGGTGATAATGAGGTGCTGAAAACTAATTAGATCATCAGACAAAACTGTCTGGTCCGCCATCTGTCGGAGTCTGAAGAGTGATAGTCCCTGGTTGAACTGAAAACTGGGACTAAAAATAGCGACTTTTTTTCTCTTTTTTTGCATTGTTCTTGCCTTGGTGTGTGATCGAGAAGAGATGATGTAAGATACGGGGCTAGTTTGCCAAGCCAGCCAGTCTTGTGGCCACATGTCTCTTATGTAGATGTTAGATCTCACACATTGGTGATGATCACAATCCCAGTAGCTCAACATTGTTTTCAGCAATTCTGATGAGGTTCATTCCTGTCTCCAATCAAGCACATAACAAATTTAGGTGGATGGAGATGGTTTAAGACTCTAGCCAGGCGCGGTGGCGCACGCCTGTAATTCCTGCACTTAGGGAGGCTGAGACAGGAGAATCGCGGGTTCAAAGCCAGCCTCAGCAAGGGTGAGGCACTGAGCAACTCAGTGAGACCCTGTCTCTACATAAAACACAAAATAGGGCTGGAGATGTGGCTCAGAGGTCGAGTACCCGTGAGTTCAATCCCCAGTACCAAAAAAAAAAAAAAAAAAAAAAAAGACTCTAGGCACATTATTCATGTTAACCTAGTTGTCTAGACCCCAAAGTATGCATTAGTACAATGTCCCCTCTTGGATTTTGGAAAGAATTCATATGTTTTTTGTGCAGGTCAACTTGAATATGTAGCTTGCCATTTTATCATAGATCCAAATGGCTCATCACTTTGGAAACTAGCCCTTCTTTGTTCATAAGTGCCTCATTCTTTCACTTTGTTGAAACAAAGAATTGAACTCAATAACTAAGTTTTTTCTCCCACAATATTAAAATGATAGTATCAGTAGACTTCAGCATGCCTGGTATTCATTTGCCTAGAAGGCTAAACTGATCCAAGACAGGTGGGACTTCACTTTTTTTTTTTTTTTTAATTTATATGCCCTTGGCTTCATTTTTTTCAAATTTCTCTGTGGGAATTGCCTGAGCTCTTGGAAGCCTAGTTTAGATGACAATGTGTGAAGTTTACGTAAAGGACGATTTTGTCGAATTTTTCTGGTTGTCACTTTCATATTTTGATTTAGAACTGAGAAGTAAGATTAGTTTTGAAAATCATAAAATTCATGTCCTAGTATAAACTAAAGAAGAAAGGAGATGAATTTAAAACTGTAATTAAAATTTTCACATTCTCAGTGGGATGTGTATCAGAAATTAGTCTTTACATTAATGTTACATAAAATGGCACTTTTGGTATTGGCTTAAGATTGTTCTGGTGATTTTTTCTCACTATTTAAGGGTGCTCTTAACTCTTACATTCTGAAAAGATAAAAAGGACTGACAGGTTGTATTTATATACACATTTAAATCCACTTTTTCACTTAAAATAGATTTCTCTGAGCTCCTTATTCAACATCAGCCACAAAGTCTCTGCTACCCAAATGTTACTAACATCTCCAAACTCTACTGTGATGGAAAACAAACCCAGACAAACCTTGATAGCAATAACCACAGAAACATAACCTGACAAAACAAAGAAATGAACAAAACCAACTGTCCAGAAGCAACATGAGAAATGTATCCACTGGTTCTGAAGATTTTGGGTTTCTAAATGAGGTCGGAATCATTGTATTTCCTCTACTATTTTCATTCCCATCTTTTGTGGGTTATTTTAAATGAGAGCATTGAGTGACCATTTATTCCATCCTTACAAGGCTTTAAACTGGCTGACCACCTACCTTATGCCAACAAAAAATGAACAAAGTGGACTTGGGCCTGTGGTTTGCCTGCTGGTATAAACAGGGCACCCTCTCCACCTCCTCCACTTTGACCTTTTCTTTGCCTATTTGTGTGTCCTTCCCCTTGACCTTTAGCTTTTTCTTCTGTTCTTAGCACCATACTCATCTTGTGGAACTTATCATTTTGACCCTTTAAAGACTCTTACTACTCAAAATGTGGTTCTCAAAATATTCCCTATGTGTCTGTTAGAAACGCAGAAACTCAGTCCTTACCTCAGGCCTGGGAAAATCCTTTAATGGATCCCCAGATAGTCATGCACACTTTAAGGTTCTGAATACCCTGTCTGGACAGGTGTCTCTTTCTCTATCTTTTTCCATAGGTTTGGATCCTTCCTGACAACAGCCTTCACCATGTGATGGTGAGCAGAGGGGAGAGGCGTAACTACCCCTCATCCTGAATAAAGATGAGCTGCAGTATTAGTTTAATTACTATTCATATGTTTTCCTCTCTGTAATAGTTTATAAATTCCATCAAGGACAGAATTCATTTCTGATTCATCTCTTTATCACAACAAGTGCTCTGAATATGCCTCATTTAGCTATAAATTTAATTTATAAATGAGTGTATGAACATGTAGGAAATGACTGAAACTGGGTGTGCATTTTAAAGTTGCTCATGTATGGTTTTAGGATCTTTGACAACCACACAGTAAATGTCGAGAGAGGAAGAGGTGCTAATTGGAAATATAATGGACCTCACATTAATCTGATCTTGTTCAGCTCTCCTCAGGCTACTTGCAATTGGTTGAAATCATGGTACCTGACTCTCATTTTTATTCTGCTTTTGTAAAATGGAAGGTTAGAAACAAAGTCATGGAATTATTGAGAGAGATAATTTAGATAATATCTGTAAGCATGCAACAACTTGCTTGACAAATGGTAAGTGCTCCATAGATCTGTTTCTACTTCCTTATGTCAAACTCAGCTGAACCGAAAAATACAAATCATAGTTGCTTTTTTGTGAAGATAATGGAGCAGTGAAATCTCAAGGTAAATATTTTCTCTCCATCTTTTCCAGTAATTAAAAAAAATTGAGTAATGGTCTGAAAGAGAAAGAGAAAGGAAATATGTCATATTTCATTCATACTTGTGAACACAAAATTTATTAATGAACTTATTTTCTAACATTTCTGTGAGGGTTTTGGAGTTTAAGGTGAGTAGGGGAAAGTTTTAAGTTCAATAAGTTACAGTACAAGGAAGGAGGAAGATGATACTTCTGTTCTGCCAAGCAAAGACGAAGCTCAGGAAGAAGCTGTTTTTATGAGATTGCTTTATCAGGGTCATTCAATGTACATGTAATGAAACATAGAGATATGTCATGTCATGACATATACATGTAATACAATGAGACTTGTTTATTTACAAACAATCTGCATCTATGTTTCTTAACAGGATATTGGATAAGTATTGGAGGCATAGCAAAGAAATTCAATTTGTGGAAGGCCATTTTTCTAATGGTCTTTTCTACTTCCTTTAAAAATGTCTCCTAATCAAAATGAACTTCACATCTCCTTAATCTGGCATAGTTTCCTGTGTACATGGTTCTGTCTCAGGATTTGCACTCATGCTATAATGATTTATTACCTACTTATTTGTGCATAGGTCACTATAGATTGGGAAGATGTGTATAATCTTGTCTAATATATGCAGGGACCATTGCCTGCAGTGGTCCCTGATAAGTAGTAGACATTCATTGACCAATAGGGGGTGAATGACACCTGTGGTGGTTCTCAGCTTTGGCTGTACTTTAGACTTTGCTAGGGAGATTTTGTATAATATTGATTTCTGAAAACTTCCCCTAGAGTTCTGATTTAATTGTCTTGGGGTAAAGAGCTGTTACAGGTACTTGATAATTTAAGCCAAAATGATTCCACTGTATAGTCAGGGCTGAAAACCAAATACAATAAATATTAAATACAATATTCAATTTAGTGAGATTATATCATAATTTTAGTCAATTACTACATGAAATTAGTGTTATGGATATCAAAAGGAGAAAGATAGTCCTTGCTCTTGAAAGAACAACAATTTGGTAGCAAGAGCTGGAATAGGCATTGAAATCACACTGCATGATGATGATGATGATAATGCTAGAAACACATTCTACCAAATCTGAACTGCATGTCAGCCTTGGTGTTATTCACTACATGCACTATCTGATTTAATCTCTGTAAACACCCTATGAAAAAGACATTATGGATGTTTTATCCATTTTACAAGATGGGACAACTGAAACTGCATGACAATGAAAATTTGGATTTGACTTCAAATCATCTTAACAATTACATTTTTTCATTTTGGGAGGAATAAACTTCTATGTTGTCCACTTTAGATCTAAAGTCCCACAAAAATGGAAATAAAGTACAGTAGAGCATGCATCAGGGCTGCTAGTTAGAAGCCTGGTATGTACCCATGTTGGACATATTGTCCTAAAATGAGGGTGGCCTGGCAGGAAGCTTGTAGGCACTCATGGTGAAGCTGAGTGGGGCTGGGTGTAGGGGAACAGATCTTAACCAGGTGTGCTAAACTGGAGCCTTCACTCTGCAAATATGGGAAATGAGGGAGGTCAGAACTTAAGTGGTTTATTCTAGGAAACATAGCTGGCCAAAAGTGCTCATTTTCTCTGAATGCTTTCTAGGTGCCATGCCCCATTGTAAATACTTTATGAGTATTGACTTAATCCTCATAAAACCCTGTGAGGAATGGGCCATTATCTCTATTTTACTGTTGACACAACGGAAGCAACATAGTTAAGCTACTCGCCCAAGTCATAAATATGTAAGCACTAGAACATGCATCCAGGAGTTCCCTCTCTTCTTGCTTGCCCATGGGGTTAGGGCAGGCAGCCCATAGCCCCAGGAGATGTAGTCAGGATTCAGAGGTCTGGCTGATGCTAAATGTAATACTGTGTTAGGTTTTATTATCTGCTGAACCATTGCTATTATCATTAACATGATATCTTTTCAATAAAGGCCTGTCTTTGGTGGTCTGAGAGATATGATTTAAGGGGTGGGATGTGAGGTTATTAGCTCACTAAATATTTCCCTGTCCTCTGCAGCCTCACGTCTCAGAAATTTTTGTAGAGTCACAGAAGATTTTAAAGACAAAAAATGTTTTATAAACTGCCAAACTAGCAGAGTTACTTGTTTTACTTGATTTGCGTCCTACTCAGAACTCCCACGGTTTCACTCTTTACTTCACACCCCCTCCACAAGGCAATTTAAAAGAATCACACCCTTCAAGGGCTGATTTCCAGCCTGTTCCATTTGGAAAGACTTTTACTTTTCTTTCTTTCATATCACACACCACACACACACATGCACACAAATTCACACATATACAAAATTTTCTTCTCTTTCATCTACCTTTAGGTGTGAATCATAGTCCTGCTCGTGTAATCACTTGCATGTATAACAAAGTGGATCTGGAAATCCTGTTGTCCCAAGGTCGAGGATGGAAAGGTTACAGAGTCAGTTGAAGGCCATCACTTGGGAAATAGTTGTACAAGGAGTAGGTGCCTTCCTCCTTCCCCTTGGCCACAGAATGGCAGCACTTAGCCTAGTATTGGGGTGCTTCTTTCCTTTCTCTACTCGGCTTGATCAGGGGTCTGTTATGTCCCCCTACTGTCCCAAGGGTAACAAAAATCCAGGCTTCCACAGGCTGATAGGGAAAGTGTTTGTGAAGCCACATCTGCATATAAACTTCTGACAATTTTCTGCTTGAAGATCTTTGGAGTAAAAATTGGGGAAGATCATGACTATGCTTAGACAAATGAAAGAGAAGGCTCATGTCTCTTCGTTGTCCCTGGAGAAACCCCAGATGTGGAAACAGTGCCAGTAAGTGCTGTTCCAATTCTCTTTAGTGTACCCAAACATATGTAGGGTCTCCTGTACCACTACAACTCCAGGAACCTTGGCCAGGTGAATTGCTAGGGCAGTGCTATGGTTTGTATATTAAATGTTACCGCAAAGTTCATGTGTTGAAGGCTTGAACCCAACCTGTGGCACTCGTGGGAGGTGGTAGAACCTTTTAAGAAGTGGAGCTTAGTGGAAGTAAATTAGGTCATTGAGGGGTACCCTTGAAGGGAATGATGGGACCCTGGCCACTTCTTCTCTCTCTCCTTCCTTCCAGGCTGCTATGAGATGGGCAGCTCTGCTCTTCTATGTACTTGCTGGCATTATGTTCTGCTTCACCACAGGTCCAAAATGTCAGGACAAACCAACCATGGACTAAAACTTTTGTGAGCCAAAATAAATCTTTTATTCTTTTAAGTTGGTTTTCTGAGATAATTTGTCACAGTGACAGAAAGCTGGAATGATTTATTCAATTGTGTTCTCTCTCCACTTTGTTCCAGAATGGGTTTGATAGTGTTCACAAAGAAGAGGAACTAAAGTGACGTCGATGAGTGGGGCCATGAAGATCAAGTGCCAATGAGTGGAAGGCATGAGGAGCTAGCGAGAATGAGGGTGTGTGGCCCTATGTTTCCTAAAAGAGGCCACAAAATAGGTTTAAGCTTCTTGAAAGTCATGGCTTTCTGTCTTTATCTGAATTTTCAATTATATATATATATCCAAATGAAAAATCTTCAACTGCAATTGGATCCTTTCTTAACTTAAGCAAATCATTAGTGCATTCAATTATGAAAGAACCCAAATCAAAGAAAATGTGTGAAATTCCAAAAATATATATGAAAGAATGTGTCATAATATCAGTTGTGATGGAGGTGATGCAAATGTATTTAAGAATTATAGATTGAGAACTGACTTAAAAAATTCTATGATTCAGATGCAGAGGGTGGTTCACAGACTGGTAAATGTTAAGAAGCAGTAAAACTTGCCCCTTTACCATGACCACATCCCTTTCCATTCCTACTCATTTTTTAAAAATTCTATATTTTAAAGAATATAGAATAGTTTATGTAGTAAATACTCTATGACAAAACCCAGGACTGGTTATATGTGAGGGTGCAGTGCAAAATGATTATGTGAATATTTATTGAATGAGAACTCAATTTTTTAAGTCCAGTAATGGTGTAGTTGTATTTCCTTGTCATTTTAATTTGCATTTTACTTATTACTAACATGATCATAAACATTTGCATGTAGTTATTTATCATTTGAATTCCCTCTTTTGTGAAGAACTTATTCAAATATTTTTCTCTATTACTTTATCTTTTTGTGATTGATTTGTAGCTCTTCATACATTCTAGATATAAGTCCTTTGTTTTAATTTGGAGGAAATATGGTCTCCTACTTTGTGATGTGCATTTTATTCTATATTTTTTAATGGAACTGGTTCATTCTATAGATCAATTTTTTGTGTCTTCTGTGAAGTAGAATCCTGTTTCATTAAGTGAAGTAAGTCAATCTCAGAAAACAAAATGCCAAATGTACTCGTTGATAAGTGGATGCTGATCCAAAATGTGGGGAAAGACATGGGAATAATGGTGGATCTCTGTGCACTAGGGTGTAAGGGGGGAAGGGACATGGGGACAGCAAAGGTGGTGGAATATGATGGTCATAATAACCCTAACTTTATGTATGACTGCATATATGTTGTGATTCTATACAACTTACAACTAGAGAATTGATATATTATCCTCTATCTATGTACAATGAATCAACTTGCACTGTTAACGTGTAAGCCTAAATAAAAAATTAAAAAAAAAAAGAACTTTCAATTGTTCCTGCATTGGAAGAATCTCCTTTCTCTCTGCACTGTAGAGTTGTGTCTGTTCTCAGTCTGGTGTTCACAGATCCTGGGTCTGGTTCTCAGCACTCACTTGCACTTTATAAAATATGTCTGCAGTAAAATTAATTTCTCAGTAGGGCAATAGGGTAGGCCATGGTGTTCATGAGTTTCTTTTATTTATAAGTTTGTGAAGGAAAAATGAAGAAGTGATAGAGTAGAAGCCAGAAGGCCCAAGTTCAAAGCCATCTGGGCCATGCTTACAAGTGATCCCATGTAAATAGTTTCTATAGATGAAATACATCCCCATATTTTAAAAAGATAATAGCTGTCCCCCAGCTGACTTAGCAGAGCCATTGACAGGATCAAATGATGTAATAATATAGATTTTTCACGTTTGTTGACACATATAACATGTGGTGAAAATACAGAAGGAAAATAAAAGAGCAATAAGATACATGTTGCAATAAAAAACCATTGAGAGTAGACTGGATTTGATCTGATAATAGTAAGTGGATGCTGAATATCATGTGAATTATCACTAGAGTACTACTGTAATATATGATTACTTACTACTTTTTGGAACTCACTACTTTTATTTCTACTGTTATTACCAAAGCTGGGAACAGATATTGGTCCTGTTGTCTTTTAATGTAGGATCATTAGGGACAAACTCCCAAATTTCTTTATTACTGATGCTTGAGAATTTTCCACTGTTGCTTAATTCCTCTGAATTAGCCTTTAGTCTTTCCTTAGGAATTGCTCTTGCTGGCAGTGATAACAGTGAATTTCTATGCATGAATATAACCACATTATTTAAACTTCTTATAAATTAGCCATATATGGAGAGAAACAAACATTATTTAATGCTGTCAGTAGGAGGTTAGATTGCTGAGAGGAGAGAAAGAAGAAAATAAAATGATGGGTATAGAAAAATGATGGATATATTTCACCTACTTTATTTCTCATGCAAACACATATTCATTGATCAATTTACCTATCAGTCAGCTCTGTGGTTTATTTGTCTAATATAAGAAGAAATACTGGCCTTCCATGTCCTTGCCCTTTCTCTTCTCTTTAGCTTTCTATTCAAGTGGTTCTTAAAGTGTGGTCCCAAACTAGCAGCATCAACATCACCTGAAAACATTTTAGAAATAACAGTTCCCAAGCCATCCCATGACCTCCTAAATCAGAGATCTGGGGATGGGGAGGGTGAGAGAAATCTGAATCTTGACAAATCCTGTAGGTGATTTTGTGTATGCTCATGTTGGAAAGGTTGGTCTTATTCAGATGCCTGACTGGTGCTATTTGTCTTAGCAGCCTATGCATTGTATACTCTCATGCCTTTGCTTCTGGTGTTACCCTTATTTGTCACACAGGGTTTAGCTTAGGTAACAGCTGTACCTAACCTGTGGTGGGTGCTTTGTTCCCCTCACCACATTGTAGTAGTGGCTGTGAGTTCCTAGGGACAGGGGTGAAACTGACTTATTTATCTTTGAATTCTAGCACCTGTTTCCATGATTGGCCCATAAGAGGTACTAATCATTACTTTCTGAAATACTGTTAATATGGGACACAACATGATGTAATGGGGAATAATCTTAAACTTGGAGATGAAAAGCCCTGAGTTAAAGTTCAGGATCCACAATTTTGTAGATAAGTATCCCTAGACAAATCATCTACAGAGGAAAATTTGTCTATTTCTTCAAACTTTCCACAATGCTACTTTCTGGTGAAGGTTGTTGTATTAACTTGATCTATCAAATTCCCAAAACAACCATAGACCTTCATCTGTAAAACCTAATAAAGAGATAAAGGAAAAAGGAGGGAATGTCAAGGGCTTATTGGAAGACACTGTTTTGTCTAAGAACAGTAGAAAAACCCTTGTACTGATCAGCATGTATTTTCTTCTTTGGTTCTACAGTTATTAAATTTGCTTCTCTAACTAAAATAAAATAGACCAATCAGAAAGAAATAGGAATTTGCTTCTAATCAGTTCATGCTAGGTGGTAATAACCATCAGGAGAAGATATTGGTTTTGAATTTGGAGATGGACCACTGGGTGCAGGGCATTGTTGGAAAACGATCCCAGGGTCAAAGTTTAAAGGTGGGGCAGGCAAGGTACTAACTAAGGACAATGTGCTTTGATTGCTGACTACATTTCTTTGCCCTTCCTCTCAAATGGCAGCTGAGATGGGGGTCCATGGGTATTCAGTTCTGTTAGCTTTCATGAGTGAATGGGGAGGGATTGAGTTTGGTTAATTTCTGCATTTTCTATTTTTCTACATAACTCAAAGGCTATCTATAGCAAGAGGCTGCAAAGATGATCCATGGTCTCTGCATCACCATTCCTTCATTTGAAGGTTGTCTTGGAATGGTTCTTGGGTATCAAAGTAAATGTTTGCCTGTGCTGGTAAACTGAATGGTGCATAGCTATGGGTCGCTGTCAGAGCCTGGCAGATACTCTCGCTTTCTGGTTCCAAGAAACTACTAACAAAAAGAAGCTTATGCCAAGGAAGACAGATCATTTTCAATTTGTTTATAAGCCTCCAGGACTGAGTGGAAACAATCTTTCCAACCAACTTGCCTTGGGCCAGTTGAAGTCAAACCAAGGTGTGTCCACTTACCTTGATAATTATGGTACAAAAGACCCATGCAGTTCAGGTCTGACTTTTCCTAATCTGGACCATGATAGTCTCTGCTAATTCAGTCTGGACAGGGTTTTTGATTCCTTGTGGGTTGTTCTGTTGTTTCTGAGTCGTTGTTGGACAGCAGAAATGGATAGCAGTACAGCTCAGAAAAGCTTGATGCATTGAGCAGCATTATAGCTTGTGTTTTGCTTAGTTTTTATTCCTAAAACCTGACTTCATTGGTGATGGTCATGCCCGTGGATCCACATACAAATCTAGCATGTTTGCTGTAGTGAATTAAAATGATGAAATGTGGAAAAGCTATTTGTTATTCTCTTCAAAATAGCTTTAGATGAGGGCTGCATTAAACTGATCTCTGAAGATTTTCCTACAAAATACTTGTTTTGGTCCTTTGTGGAATGGCACAAAGGCTATGGCCTTGGGTCTGGCCTTCCCAGGGAGCTTCACACAGGACTGGGCATAGTAGAGCCACACACAAGAATTAATATTCTTTCTTTAGAAAAACTTTGCATTTTACTGCCAAATTCTGACTCATAAATAAAAAAAATTAGAGACCAGTCTATTATTCTTGGTATATTAGTCATGATTCTAGGAAAGAATTTTTGGCAACCATGAACTGTATCTGATAAAGAAAAGTCATAGGTAGACAGATTTTCCCAAAAACCTTATGACTTTATTTAATAGGTACAGAAATTGATCATAAATGCCAGGCTTGGAAAGGCTTGTTTCTTGTCAAAAGCCTTCATTGTACCCAAACATATAAACAACAGAGAGGTGACTCATTTACTGTGCTCAGAACTCTGCAAAGATTTAAAAAAGCCTATTGCCTTTTAAGGTAAGTGGAAAACTTGGGGGATAAATGTCAAAAGGTCTTACAAAAGCCTTAAATCAAATGGTAGTAATAAAGCAAATAATAATAATAATAATAAAAAGAAGAAGAGGTTGAAGCCCATGCTATGTGACCAAGGGGGATCTCTAATCAAAGGAGGAAAAAGCCACGCTGTCTATACTTTGGCTAGAAAGAGCACAAGCTCATGGACAGGAAACAAGGCAAGATGGAAATTTATAAATAAGACAGAGAGGGAAGCTGAGGCCAAATGCTATGGCAGCAAGCCATCCCTTTGGAAAGCCCTAGGTGGATAAGTTTGACCTTTCTTTGGAGCTAAAGGGATTTTAATAGGCAAATCTAAGAATAGCCCAGAGGCCTTGAATATTCCAGAGGGGCATTTTGGTCTCCTTTGAAGCATTCATTCATTTTCAGTGAGATACTTATTTTCTGAGGCCCCGACATACAGCCTTCATAAAGTGTTTTTAATTAAACCTATGGGTGACAGAACACACAGATAGTCCCAAAACACTAGAAAGCATATTTCTTTTGCCCTAAATTTCTGCTCCCTCAATCCTTCTTCAGTGTTTCCTAAATCCAGCAGCTACACCCATGATCCCCCAAGAACTTGGAAGAGAAGAGACAACCAGGAGAGAAAAAGAGAGGTCAGAGAGAACTTGCCTTGGAATTTTGAAAGGTTTTTCCTCTGAAGAATTGGAATAAAATTTTAAAAAATTATGACAAAGCAAATAGGGTAAGCATTTCCGCTTACTTTTTTCCATCTGCTTTTGTCTGAGTTTCTAGGTCATTTCTTTGATAAAATTTCCCAGGCATTGTAGGTGGACTGAATGACATGGAGGCACTTCAAGAGTTTTGCAGTTTCTTGGGTTAAGGACACTGAAGTCTTGGGAAGGACTTGGTGAAGAAGCCAATATCTAAGCCAGCATGTGATGTCCAAAAGCAGGTTGCTCTGGGAACAACCAGGGAGTTCACCACCAGGAGATCCTGGCTAAGATGTCAGTGATTGTCTTGAATTCCCTGTCACATAGTTGGCAGCCTCTCAGGGGTTACCATCTCTTAGCTAGGCACTACCCACAGAAGCATTTCTTGTGCTTCTTCCTTTGTAATGGGACCCATTTAGTCATCAGCTTTAGTTTATTTTCTGCCAAGTGTATTGGGAGTTAAAACTTTTTAGGGGAAGTGAGGGATAGTGTTGCATTTATGACAGGAGTGTGGAAGAAAGGCAGAAATTTGTTTTTAGCATTATTTCTGTACCTGGTCATGTATCTGTTGAATTTTGGTTGGTCATTATTGAGTGAGATTTTCTATTCCTACAATAAATCTTTGGAACTTGTGAGGCAAGTAGCTTTTCTAAGGCTAGCCTATTGGGGTTTCTATGCCAGAACCTGGGACAGATGTATAGTACATGTGGGTGGAAACTGAAGCTGCAGGAACTCAGGTCCCAAAGAGAATGAAGAGCTTTTCTTAAAAAAAAGTTATAACTTTATTTACTTATCTATCTGTTTATTTACTACATGGTGCTGAGGATCAAACCCAGTGCCTTGCATGTGCTACCCAAGAGCTCTACCACTAAGCCATAACCCCCATCCAGTGGAGAACTATTCTTAGTAATAATGCCATAGGATCCCTGGGTACTGAATGAACAGTAAGAAAAGGGAATTTTTTTTCCCCCAAAAAACAAGCTTAGTTGACTGGGAAATTAGCTTTGAAAATTTAGGAGAAGCCAAATTGCATAGGAACTGATGACCCCAGAGTAGTGAACACATCAGAATAGGCTTCCACAGCGCTAGTGACCAGATCTCACAGAAGTAGCCTGGGGACCAGTGACTGAAAAAGTGCAGATGTCAAATTTGGGTCTTCCTGCAGATATGTCTTTTGGCTAACAGCAGGAAATCTGACATGTTTTTAAGTTGACTTAGTTCTGTCAAATGGTAAAATAAAGCAAAGAATAATACCAGCACTGTGATCATGGCCCTAATGCTGAGAAATAGCCTGATTTCTCTAATTTACCTTCCTACAAAGCAAGTGAGTTTGCTGTGGTCACAGCTGACCCCTTCTGCTGTTCAATCGTTTGCCCCATCTCCATCTTCAGTAGTCTTCAGAGATGTATTGCCTGTTTCTATGCAAAGCCACACTGATCCTGTGGATGTGTGAACTTTAATCCTTCTCCTAACCTTGCTGGCTGTCTCTGCTCAAGAACAAAGGTTTCCTCTCTCTCATTGAACTCAGTTTTGGGCTCTTGGGGACACAGCACCCTACCTACCTGCCAGGGGCCTGAGACTCACCTTAGTACCAGGTAAGTCTTAGTATCTCATCCTTCATTTTTAATACTCTGAGAGCATTATTTGGTGGCATGAAAGTGACAGGAATTTGAGGAGAAGACATACAAGCTATGGTTTGTGATCTTCATTGGGGGGAGATGAATCATTGAAATCATGGGAAGGCATGGTTCAAGAAGATCCCAGAACAGGAAGATAAGGCTGTAAAGAATGACACTATAGGTAAGATAGCACAATGCTTATAGAATGAGAAGATCCTAGAGAGGGATTTTTACTGCATTAGCTGCATGGGATGAAAAGTTCAGCTACCTCCAAGTCCAGGGTACCTGGATAGGGTGCTTTCCCCTAGACCTGTTCCTCCAGTCCCTGCCTGTTCTGCTTATGAATGAACTCACAATGAATATATGTATATGCATATATTCATTTAAGGCCTTAAAAAGAAATAATTTCTGTCATTTGCAATATGCAACATGATAGATGAAGTTACAGGGGGTTTGTTGAAGCCATCTATGAAGTTCAGTATGAAGTTCACAGAAATTTGCATTTCTCTGATTATTATTTTGTTCTATTTTGGGAAATAACTGTTTGAATTCTTTGTTCATTTTTAAATAGGGCTTTCCTTTCTATTGAGTTCTTGAATTCCATGTATATTTTGAACATTAATCCCTTATCAGATTGTGTGATTTCCTAATATTTCCTCCCATTCTGTAGGTTGTCTTTTCACTATGTTAATTGTTTTCCTTACTGTACAGAATCTTTTTAGTTTGATGCAATCTCATTAGTCTGTTTTGCTTTTGTTGCCTGTGCTTTTAGGGTCATATCCAAGAAATCATTGCTCAGATTAATGTTGTGGAGCTTTCCCCTGTTTTCTTTGAGTAGTTTTCCAATTTCAGTTCTTACCTCTAAGTATTTAATCCATTTTGAGTTGATTCTAGCATAAGGTGAGATAAGGGTCCAATTTTATCCTTCTACATGTAGTGAAACAAAACCAAGGCACAGAAAGACAAATACTACCTGATCTCATTTATATGTGGAATCTAAAAATGTGGAACTCATAGATGTAGAGAGAAGAATAGTGGTAACTGGGAACTGTGCAGGGTGGTGTGAGGGGGTGACAGTGAAAGGGGACACGATGGTCAAAGGGCTCACATTTTAGTTAGAAGAAACAAGTTCTGGTAATTTATTGCATAGCATAGAGACTGCAGTTAATAGCAATGCATTTTATATTTCAAAATTGCTAAAAGAGTAGATTTCAAATACACCATAAAGAAATACTAAATGTGCAAGGTGATGGACCTGTTAGACTGATGTAATCATTCCACGGTGTGCACATGTGTCATAACATCACACTGTACTCCACAAATATGTACACTTTGTATCTGTCAATAAAAATAAATAAAAATAAGGAAACCAAATAGGGTCCTTGACACTGCAGAAGACCATCAGGAGAGAGGAGACCTAGGTAGGATGTATTTCCCTGGCCTTTTCCTTAGAATTCACTGCCATCTCCAGACCACGACTCTCTGGGCTCCTGGGTTCTGGTAACTTCTCTCTCCTGCCACCCTTCTCAGTCTGAGGACAGAATGGCTCTGCTGTTGCTGACCTGGTAATTATTTCATTCCTTACCTACACTTTCATAATCAGTCCTAATTGTCCATAAAGAGTTCCTGAGTTATCCTGTTTTCTGGTGGGATCCATCCAGGAACAAGAAATCTCTTATTTCAACAGGGAACATAAAGAAAAAGAGAGTAAGTACATCATCAAGATGCCCTATGAGGGATCGGGGGCCCCATGATCAAAAAGAATCTTTTAATAATCTGGATTAGCAAATTCTAAACACCATGCAAGATGTTTTAAAGCAAAACTTTAAAAAAATTATGATAAAAATAAGGAGAGAGCCACTGTTTGAGTATAATGGTGAAACTTCCAGAACACCTACCTCTCTTCCTTCCTCCCTTCCTTCCTTCCTTCTTTCCTTCCTTCCTTCCTTCCTTTCTCCTCCCTCCCCCTTTTCTCCTTCTCTCTTTCCCTCCCTTCTTCCTCTTTTCCTTCCTTTCTCCCTCTATTAATTTTACTTTTGGTGTTGGGTATTTAACCCAAGACTATGAGTATACTAAACATGTGTTCTACTACTGAGCTACACCCCTACCTCTGTCCCCAGAACACTTTTAAATCAATAAAAGAAAGCATGATTTCTTAAAGCTACAGGAGATGGAAAGAGCTGTGCTAAGAAAGAGTATAACCAGAGTATAATAGAATTTAAATTCTTGGTCAGGATATTGAGGAGGCAATTCAAAGACAAGAATTAGGTGCCTCTTAGTTCTTTTCAATTCTTAGATTCTGTGCTTTTACATGGCTAAAGGCTCTGTTTCTTCAAAGAAAGGCCATTGATCTACTATAAATATGTGAAAGGTGTTAGGTCTGGTCAGGGTCTAAGATGCCCAATTAAGGAAATTGGTCAGTGGAGCTGCTGCAAGCCAGATGTGACGTCACTAGTGGACATGCCTCCTGTCAATCAGGGAGTTTTCCTGACCCATCAGGAAGGACTCTGGCCTTCTCTTCCTGTTCCCAAGCCCTCCCCTTCCTGACCGGGATTTCTTGAAATTCTCTATGCACGGAATCTCTGATGCCATTTCTCTCCACACGCTCTGATGGACAGGGGATTTGGTCCGAGGGCACGCATTTCAATAAAACCTTGCCGAGGGGCTTAATTCATCTTCTTCTGGTCCTGTGATCTTTACAAAAGGAATATTACATGATGCTAAGCTTGAGAACAAAACAGGCTTTGGTTTTCTAGATGCCTCTTGTTTTCTGTGACCTATTTGGATTTCTTTTGAAGTGACATTGTCTGGCTGCATGTTGGTGACATTCCAGCAAGGGGCCAGATGTATAGGAGAGGTAGGTAGGGACTGGTCCTCAGGCCTTACCTGGGAAAGAGTGGCACTGTCAGTTTCCTCCAGCTACAAGGGAGCGCTGGTGCTTGCTCAGAGACTCATTTCCCAAGAACACCCCTGTTGGCTGCCAGTGCTAATCTGCTCCTTGAATTGTTAAATGAATCTCTTTAATATGACTGAGCTGCCTCTGGCTGCCAAAGTCAGCCCCAGCCAGCAGCTACATTCCACAGGCTAACTGCAGCCCATGTTAAGAGGAATGAGGGGAAGCAGAGAAAGTAGCAGAAAGAATTGCTTCTTTACCTGAACAACCTTTAACAAATGTTGTTTTGTTTCACAGTTTACTGGATGCTGTATTGCGTTGCTCCTGGGAAGCAACACAATAGATTTCTCCTGGGATTCAAAAGCCTGCCATAAAAGATGATTTCCTTTAAAATTTTACATACATATATTCATGCAGAAAATATTTTCAATTTTTTTCTTGTTATTTTATAGCCTTTTTTTTTTTTTTTTTTGCTTTAAGGACAGAACATGTTTAAGTTTGTGTTGCTTTAAGGGCACACTGTGTGGGTCCGCTCGACGAGTTGGGGTCCAGAGAGATGAGAGGGGTCTCAAGGGAAGACAAAATGGGGTCTCCCAGGATGGGGGTGACGGCCCGCGGGGTCACTGCACCCAGACTGCGGGGTGTAGGTAAAAAACTGCTCTGCCCGAGAGAAACGCAGAAACACTGTTTATTCCAGAAAGTGCAGAGGCTTATTTACACTCCTGGACCAATCAGGCTCAAATTTACAAACAAAGGTGTGCTCTGTGTCAAGTGCACAGTCCATTAGCATAGAATGGGGAAAGATGGAAGGGAGGGGTTGAAGGTATGGAGAGTGCTCCTGTAAGTTTGGTTTTAGTCAGCTTTTCCACTGCTGTGACCAAAAGGCCTGACAAGAACAATTAAAGGAGGAAAAGTTTATTTTGGGGCTCATGGTTTCCGAGGTCTCAGTCCATAGAGAGTTCGCTCCATTCCTCAGCGCTCAAGGTGAGGCAGAACATCATGGCAGAAGAGTGTGGTGGAGGAAAGCTGCTCAAGACATCACACAAGGAGGGGGGAGGGGAGAGAGAATAATTCCACTTGCCCGGGACAAAATATATACCTACCTTCTCCAGACATACCCTACCTGCCTTTATTTACCACTCAGTCCCTACCAGGGGTTTAATTCACTAATTAGGTTAAACCTCTTATAATACAATCATTTCACCTCCAAACTTTCTTGCATTGTCTTTTGCATGAGCTTTTGCAGGACTCTTAATATCTAAACCATAACAAAATTGCATATGTGTAATTTGTTATGTAGGATTTTATTGTTTCTCTTTTCCCTTGAAAAAGAAAAGCATGAGTCTTGCTCAGATCAAGGACCACTTATTAAGTAGTAGTGTTTGTAGACCGGAACCAAGCAGATAGCCTTCTGGTTGGAGGGGTGTGGACACAATCCAGATGGAAGATAATTTACTGCTTCAGGGGAGGCCTTGAGATCAATATTGACCCCTTGGTTTTTCACATAGAGGAAGAAGCCAACTCTTGGTCAAGAGGATTAATATCACAGGTTCTCTAGCCAAATCCACCCTTAATAAATAAGTCCAGAGAATTTTTTTTTTTACACTTAGGAACCAGATAGGCTTAGGAGCAAGAGAAACAGGTGCTAGGCCTGTTTTTTTCTTTGGGACCTCTTCCAATAATTAGCCTACCCCTATTTTCAGTTTTAGTGTTCATTAGAATACTTATGGTGTTTAATACGTGGAATCAAGCTGGTGAGCCGAGGAGAAATGGAACAGGCCATGTGCAGATATGTTTATTCCAGAGGATTGTTCTCAATAGCAGGCATAAACCTGTCATTTCTGAGAACAGGCTCATGATGCATGTCATTGTTTCTCCATTCACTCTAAGCCCTCTGTGGGTATGTTGAGACCACTTAAATATAGTTATAAAAGTAAAATGATAATAATCCATTAATTATCAACAAATGAAGTGCTAATAGGTTGAAGTTGTGCCAATTTGTTCATATGACTCAGAGACTGAGATTCTGCTGCTCTCATCTGCCTTTATCTAAAAGGAAATGTGATAAGAAATGTCTGATTTCTTCAGGAACACTCATAAATGTTGCATAAACCTTTTCAAATGGGGACCCAAGGTCTGATTTAAGTGGCAAAACTTAGACACATGACAGAATGAAGGCTTTGTATCCTATTACTATCAACAGAGCTCCATGGGGGAAGGTCCCAGGGTCCTAATTCCTTTAACATCCTTCTTGCAGCTCTTCTCTTTTTCTCCTTCCTTAAAATAAAACAATACATACTGACTTTCTAATACTTTATCCTGTGGCTATTGCTCTCTTTGTGAGCATTTCCCTAGATGTGTGCATTACTCCAGGACAGTGGAGGCAGTCATTAAGATCTCCATGGACAAGACTGCAGCACCAAGGGCAGGTTATTAACATCTGCCATGGAACCACTGAGTGAGTTAAGATCTGGAAGTTGAGGGTCCAAGTGAAGCTGCCAGTTGGTGGAAGGGCCCAGATTATGACTGGGCTGAGAAAAGCATGTGGCAAGAAAGGGAGATAGGAGGAATTGTATTTGTTGCAAGGAGTTTGCCTTGGAAAGAACTCTGAGATTCATCAGGTGTCACTGTCTACAAATCTTTTATATGGATTTTGTTTTCTTAAAACAAAATTCACTGGAAGGATACTGAGTTGAGTGACTCAACCACGCTAAGGCAAAGACTTGGCAGTCTGGGTAGGTGTTATGGTTTAGGTATGAGGTGCCCCCCAAAGCTCAAGTGTGAGATAATGCAAGAACTTCCATAGGTGAAATGATTAGTATAACTTAATCAGTGGATTAATCCACTAATACGAATTAACTGGGTGGTAACTATAGGTCGGTAGGGTATTGCTGGAGGCAGTAGATCACTGTGGGCATGCCTTTGGGTTTTATATTTTGCCCTTGGTGAGCAGAACTCTCTGCTTCCTAGTTGACATGTCCTGAGCTAGTTTCCTTTTCCTCACTCTTCTGCTATGATGTTCTGCCTTAGGCCCAGAGCCATGGAGTCAGCTGACTGTGGACTGAACCTCTGAAACTGTAAGCCTCAGTAAACTTTGCCTCCTCTAAATTCTTCTTCTCAGGTTTTTTTTTGGTCACAGGGATGCAAAAGCTGACTACAACAGTAGGTGACTGCAAATGACCCCCGCTGCTTCTGTAGATTTTCTTTGTGTACTTCAACCAGCATCTAGTCAGCACTGGCCACATGCCAGGCACCACATTAAGCACCTTTGGGGGATATAGTGGATAATAAAAGCTTTGCTTCATGGAGGATACATGCCAGGTGGTGATAAGAGAATGGAGATGGAGAGTGATGAGGCAGAGTTGCAGAATGAGGAGTGGTCTTGGTAGGATGACTGGCAAAGACCTCTCTTGTTGGAAGTAAAGAGACCTAAAGGACTGAGGAGCCACATGTGCATCTGGGAAGGACATTCAATGTCCAAACCTTCTGCAGGAATGATATTAATTTGTCCAACTTCCAGATGAATCAGAGGATGTAGCGGGGCAGGCATGCTGGAAGAGACAGAAAGACATTCACTACAGAGGTGGAAGTACTTTAGCTTCTACCTTCAGTTGGACAAAAGCCAAAGGGGATTTGAGAAGATGAGAGATAGGGCCAGGATTCTATTTTTAAATGATATCCCTGGATCACCTCTTGGCCTTTTGGCTATGATCAAATATAAACTATATCTCTGGCTAATTGATGGATACTGACTTACTGAGACACTCAAGATACAATTTTGGTAGTACAGGAGAGAGATGATGGCAGCTTGATCATGAATCATAGGGATGCAGATGGTGACTATTAGTTGGATTAAGTAGGAAGCACATATACACAGCTGGCCCTCCTTATCTGTGATTTTGCATCCACAGATTCAACAAAGTGTGGATAGAAAAAATTCAAAAAATATTCACTTCTATACTGAACATGTACACCCTACTTTTTTGTCATTATTCCCTAAACAATAGAGTGTAACAATATTTACATAGCATTTGCATTGTATTAGGTATTATAAGTCATCTAGAGATGATTTAAAGTGCAGGAGGATGTATGTAGGTTATATGCAAATGTGCCATTTTATATAAGGAGTTTGGGCATTCTTGAATTTTAATATCTAAGGCAGGTCCTGGAACTGATCCCCTGCAGATGCCTCTGTATGTGTGTGTGTGTGTACGTGTGTGTATACACATACTTTTTTTGAGGTAGAAAACAGCTTACAGCAGAGCAGTATTTACTTCACATTTAAAGCTAAATTACATAGGGAAGTGAGTATGTGTGGTTAAAATACACAGACTTTATGTGTATTTAAGTTATACAACAGAATGTTTTGATGCATAGATATAGTGAAATGTCTATTACAGTGAAGCAAATTAGCATACCCATCACTTTCTGTAATGCCATTTTTTTGTATATGTGTAAGAGCTCCTCAAATCTCCTCTTAACTAATGCCCAGTACACAATATAATATTATTTTTAACTTTAGTCCTCATGCTGTGAAGTAGATCTCCAGACTTGTTTCTCTTTGCTAACTCAAAATTTGTGCTGTTTTATCTACTTCTTCCATTTCCTTCCCCTCAGTAGCCCTGGTAATCCCCATTCTAGTCTTGGATTTTATGTATTTGACCTTATTTTATATTCTACATATAAGAGAGTTCACAAATATCTTTCTCTCTGTGTCTGGATAAAGAGGTTCTATTTTGAAGGAAATAGAAGGTGGTTTCACAAAATCAAGAGACAGTCTAATCATAAGGCTTTTACTGCCTCTGTATTTTCTGAAATGATGCCAAGTGCAACCCAGGTACTGTAGGACAACTGCCAGTCTTGGCACAGCCATATGCTGTCTTGCCCATAGGCTGAAGGGCTGGGTCTTGAGGGATTGCTTGGGCCATTAGTGCATTTAAATTCCATGCAGACACAGAACCAGAATACTGTGTCAAAGTATAGGAGCAGTGGCTCTGACTCAGTCTGTATCCCTCCTTCTGGAAGATGGCAGATTCATGGGTTACCATCCTTGGCCCTGTCTCTCCTCACGTGGCCTGGAGATGCAAGTTACTTTTTCTTGTCTAATTCAGAAGATAAAGAGAAAACACACTGTTACAATGTTCAGGAAGATTTGATGAGTGATTATCTGCTGTGGTTTGAATATGGTGTGTCTTTTCTGAATTTATATTGAAATTTAATCCTCATTATGAGATATTAACAGATGGGACCATCTGGGAACTTTAATTGGTGACTAAGGCTCTACCTTCATGAATGATCTTATCCACTCATGCAGTTAATAGATTAGTGGGTTAATGGATTCTCTTGAGAGGGGGGTATGTTATAAAGGCAAGCTTGACTAAGTCTCACTCTTCCTGTCTCTTGCCATGTGGTGTCCCATGCATCTTGGGATGCTGCTAACAAGAAAGCCAGATGTGGCTTGACTTGAGACCAGTATCATGGGCCAAATGAAACCTCTTTTCTTTAATTTATACCAATTGTAGCATTGTGTTATTAGCAACAGAAAATGGAGTAAGACAACCCCATATATTTTCTTAATATGGGTCTATTTTATGAAATAGGGCCACATAGCCCTTGTTTTCACTTACTTCAAAAAGAATAAGAATAGTTGCAGTGTGTAATAATTGTTTACATCCAAAGAGAAATGAACAACATTCTATCGACTTCCTCAAGGTGCTCACAAATTTCTCATGAGTTTATAGTAGGAAGACTATAGACCTATGAGCTAAATGTTGAAAAATCTATAATAGATTATTGAAGACACAGTTTGTAAATGTACTACAAGGGAAAAGGGCTCATATAGAGATAGGTACCAGTCAGAGCATAAGTTAGATATCAGGGCTATCACCCTTCCATAGTGTATGTTGATTGACTCAGTCACACAGTGACAGCATTTATGGTGTAAATTCATGATGGGTAGGTGTGAGGAGTTTGGAGTAAATTTAAGTTATAAAAAATAAAGATTTCAGTAGCTTCATTACCAAAACCAACCCCAAATTGGACAACTAGCCCTCTAATTCCTCTGTGTCCCTGGAATTCTTGTCAGTGTACCAGATTCCAATTGTATTTTGTTCTCAGTATGCTCAGCATGTCCTTTGACTTATCTTCTTCAATCTTAGCAGACAGATGTTCAGCATGAGGAGGCTCCTCCTCTCTTCATCTCTATAAGGGTCAGCTATGTCTACATAAATTCAGTGTACTCTTTGTCTTGTTCTGAGTAATCTTCCTGTCCAGCTTCTAAGCAGTGAGTCAAGTGTTGAACACTCAAGGAGCTCTGCCTTCTTCCCACCTGACAGATCTTATGACTAGTCGGTGTGGGCTTGGGAAATGGACAGAAAGAGTGAAGGAGGTGGGCCAGCTACTATTAGGATGAAGAAAATGAGGATATTGATAGACCTGTGCCCCATGAATCACCAAACAAACTCACCAGCAGATCTACCTGGCATAAACAATGCAAATTGGAGGCAGGCTTATGATTTGGTGATTTGAATGGTCTGATATAGCAAATAAATGTGTCATTGAGTAGGTTAGGAAGTATTATTAGGATAGAAGATCCTTCTTGTCTGTTCCCAATTATCCCCAAGAAGATCCTTCTTGTCTGTTCCCAATTATCATGTTTTCTGATAATTGTTGAAAACCTAGTTTACCAAATTAGAGTTATATTTCTTGAAACTTCTTTTAGTACTAATGTTACTCTTTATTCTTGCATTCCTTAATTCTCATAAGGCTATCCTATTTTAAATAAAATTATATGAGAAACATTTATGTAATACATTTCAGAATAATGACACATGATACAAGGAGGCTCCATTGCAATTTGCTAAAGAATTTTGGGGCTCCATGTGGTGTTCATCTCAATCTATAGATATTCTAATAATTACTTGCTATGACGTGAACTGAACAAAAGGTGTACTGTCAGCTTTCCCAATTAAGGTGTCCATCTGCTCTTGTCTTTGAATTAAATTTTGCCTGTGGTAGCATTTACTGTGGTACAGTAAATGTTCCTTTCTGGCTTGTTCTGTTGTATGTGACTGACAGTTTTGTTTTTTGTTTTTTTTTAAGTTCAGCATGTGCATAATGAACATGAGCAAATAAAGAGATATCTGATGATGATCCTTAAGTACTGAGACTTTGAAATTTAGTTTGATTGCTCCTGAACTCCAAGTTTTGCATTCCAAGTCAAAATCATCAAATACCAAGAAAGGGGGAGGGGGAGAGAAAGAGAGAGAGAGTGAGTTTACATTATTTTATGCAAATGTCCCTTCAGCCTCAATCTCTTGGGACCTTTATTGCCATCTTCATTTTCAGAGAAAGAAACTGAAATACCAGAATATTAAGTACTTTAATTCAAAATTATGAAGGTTTGAGTTGTGCACCAATAATACATGGACGAGATCAAAGAGCATCATGCACTCAAAAGGTATTATCCTTGATTGTGTGTATGGCTTGTTTATGCATGTGTGTGTGTGTGTGTGTGTGTGCACACATGAAGCTGTTAGATATTTGAAACAGGACCTAAACAGAAGAAATAGTCAGTTAATATCCCCTGGGAGAGCATTTCCCTGTTTTGAGGCACTCTGAAGATCAGAACAAACCTAATGCTAAATGAGAAAAAGCATAAGCAAAGCTCATTGTGTGATGAAATTATGATGAGATGTAAAGCTTAGTGATAGTTAAGGAACCTCTGGAATGCTTAGTGAAGACTGTGGTCAGGATGGAGACTTTGGGCTTAATGAGAACAAAACTTGGTTCACAATTTAAAAAATCACAAAAATAGTCATTAACTTTTGTTTGTCTGACAGTCCTTTGTTCAAAATATTAAGGGGAAAATTTCTGCAATTAGAATTGACAGATGAATGTGCCCATAGGAGGTACAGCTATATGTAGTGGCCTAAGTCTAAGTTGTTAGTGGGCATAAGAATTGGCAATTTTCTCTACCCATTATGGAGTTTCTACCATTGTGTCGATGGTGATAGAGTGTCTAACACTATAAATCTTCTTGTAGGGCAGCAATATATAAAGTTTTGCAAATTGTGAACACAGAGCAGCAAATTTCAACTTTGCATCCTGAGAGTCCTTTGTTTTCAGTGATGATTATTGGCTCCTGGAGGCTGAAGGTCATGGTGCCCAGCTCACTGCTGCTGCTCTGCTGACTATGCATGAAGCTTGTTGTCTGATATGCCTCAGTCTGGATGTGCAAGGACAGCTCAGAGGTGTGTATACTGGTGGGCTGAACTCACACCCTGAGCTCAGGGCTGTAGTATGCATTTTTGGGGTAGGAAATAAGGAGACATTGTATTAAATGCCAATGTGCCAGACATAAACTCTATATTCAATTTTGTTCTCAGAAGTCTGTGTGGTGTGTGTTGACATATGTTCTCATACATATATATTATCTCACAAATGAGAAACTTGAGGAACAAAGAATAGGTTGTCCCCAATTGTAATGATTCTGCTTCCATTTTTCAACTTTATTATGGATTTACTGGGATATAACCCCAATGTAAATAGAAGAACATCTATATTTTAAAAATGAATCTAGTAGATTCCACATATATTAAATAACAGAGACAAGACTAGATTGGTTTGATCCTGCCTCCAAAGTCCTCACTCTGTATACTATTCTGGGCTCATTCTCCTTTCTTTCAACCATGATACTGACTATATAGACTGTAGGGTGAGACTACAATATGTTTATCCACCTGTAAAGAAGGTCTGAAGACAATCTCATTGACTGCACATTGGAAGGAGAAAATAAGAAAATTTATGAGCAACTGTCACTGAACTTAGTTATATGGTAGATGTTTGGGTATATGATAGATGTTCAATGAAGGTAATTTCTCTCAGTCTATCAATGCTCTAATCTCATTAAACTTGCTAACAACACCACACCCTCTCTACTCTCCAAAGAAGAACATCTTAAGGCTAAGTTTCATCGGTACTGTGATTTGGATAAGTGTACCTCAAGAGTGTATGTGGTAAAGGCTTTATTGCCAGCCTGAGATTCTATCAGGAGGTGGGGAAACTTTAAGAAGTGGGGCCTAGCTGAAGGAAGTTGGGCAGTGGAGTTGTGCCCTTGTAGGGGATATTGGGAACCCAGCTCCTTTCTTTCTGTCTCTTCACTTTCATTTTCCTAGTTGTTCCATTGTAGTAATGTAAAGATGTCTTAACACAATTAAGTTTCATGGTCATTTAGAGTCACTCTCTTCCAAAGTTATTGAACTTAATGTCCAAGGTGGGAGATGGGGCATTGCATGACAGGATGTATGTGGCTAAGTGTGAATTCACCTGTGTTACTAGAATAATAATGCTATGGATTTCCTTTAATGGTGATGGCACAAAGCATCATCCTCATGTCTAGTAAGATAGATCTGATGAAGCTATGGAGATTGATTCCTTCCCTACCTTTCTCCTTCAAGGTGTTTATACTATAAAGAGGAGAGATAATTACTCCCTGTGGGATAGTCTTTTCCTTCAATGTGTAGATCATGTGTTCTAATTTACTGTGATACACAAATGGCTAAGAACAGATCCACTGCTTGTGACCACCAGAAAGGGCTTTTACTGGATGCCAGTCTACCAAGATGTGTTAGTCAGCTTCCTGTTACTATAATAAAATATCAGAGATAATCAACTTATAAAGAGGAATGGTTTGATGTGGCTCAGACTTTGTAGGTTTCAGTTCATGACCAACTGGTTCTGTTGTTTTGGACCTCTTGGGAGTTAGAATATCATGGTGGGAACACATGGTATAGCAAAACTGGTCAACTCATGGTCAGGACATGAAAGGAGAGATATGAGGGAGCTGAATTACCTCTATTCTTTTCAAGAGCATGCCCCAGTAACCTGAAAACCACATTTGAGGTCCCACATCTTAAAGGTTCTACCACCTTCTAATAGCACCAAGTTGTGGACCAAACCTTTAACAACTGGGCCTTTGGAGATATTACAGATCCTAACTATAATACTACATAACAGTGTGGTCTTTTTTTAAAAAATTTTCTTTTTTAGTTGTAGATGGACAAAATACCTTTACAGTACCCCACACATGTGAGGCAAGCACTCTACCACTGAGCCACAACCCCAGCCCCAGTGTGGTCCTTTTTTATGCTATATTGTCTGGAAGATTTGAAGAAGAAAATTATTGCTTAATAGCATGGTCTTTCTCTGTCTTCTGTCCACATTCATGGTTTCCTGGAAAATGATCCAAATGAAGAGAGACACATAAATAAATATATCCTAAGAAGATCACAGATAAAATGAACAGTTTGACACTTCCAACAAAGGTTTTTATCCCATTGTGCATAAAAAGAGAAAATGATTGGTTAAAACCTTATTAGACTAAATCTTTAAATAACTTTCTGCACTCAAAATGTCAGGAACCAGGTAGAAACCCTAAAAATTAGTTTTGTGGGTACAGGAGGTTAAATAAGAGGTAGAATGTTTTTCTTGAGTTAAGTAATATCTGAAAACAGATACTCCACTCTCTTTGTGATTTATGAGGTAAGAATGTGAAGTGTTACCAAACAGATCCCCTTTGGCAGCCTCCACTGTCATTTATGTCAATCTAAAATCAGTTCTTCTCTTCCTTGATTTCATGACTCTGAAAGAAATTCACTTCCCAGAGCTATGGCTGATGATAATCACGTTATTGAACATTTTATCTGGAGGCAGAACAAATTGTTATAACAAAGCACATATGAGAACATAATTAATCTCTCCTCTTCCTTGAGGTTTTGTTTTCTACGAGCTATCTCATCTTTGCTGCCAAAATCGACAATCACAAAATTCTCTTCAGTCTAGCTCTCAACTGGCCATCAGCATCTGCCCCTGCTCTTTCAGAGCATCCTTCTGGAAGATGAGCATTCTGGTGCCCAGATATTGTTTTTGCTTATACAACATCTTCACCATTCTTCTGGCAAATTGCTCCATCACTGCTATTTTTCCTTTTGAGGAGCTATTCCATCCACCTCATGACCTTGGGGTCACCAACCTAGTGACATGGACATGTGTCCCAACAAGGCCAATCCTGTTCCCTTCTAGAATGTGACTCTTGTGTGGACTGCTCAGTGACTGAAGATACTGGGTTGGTGCCTTCCATGAGAGTTCCCTAGTGGTCCTTCTTTCAGTCATCTGTCCTGTGGCCTCAAATCCAAAGCTCCCCATCTCTAGTCCTAGCTCATGTCCTTTGCTCTGCATTTCTTTAGAGGTCTCTAGTATTTAAATCTTTTTTTTTTTTTTTGTCTAAAATTTGTATTCCTGGAAAACAAAGAACATTAGATGGTGGAAACATTGATCAGAATGTTACGGAAAGCTGTATTTTCCTATATCTCTGCTTATTTATATTAAATAAACATTAATTTCCTCAACCATCAAATAAATGCTTGCAGTGAGAAATCCAGACAAGAAGGTTTATGATGGACCAATATCCCTAGCCTGATTCAGTGTCCACCCAAAAGAGAGAATAACTCAATACCAAAGAAGAAGCTGGCATAACATGGATACATGGAGACACATACATGCATACACACACACACAAACGAATACACACATTCACAATGGCTCCATCACATGGCAAACCACCATGGCTTCAGATTGATCTGATGACACTTCCATCTCTGAATGTATTTCTGTTCTCTACAGCTGTCCAGGCCTCAAAATAGTCCATCCTGAATGTGGGCCTCATACTGGTTTGTCTGACTTGGCATAGACAACCGAGCCTCAGCATACATGTGGGGGTAATGTTCCTTCCAGAAACTCCACAATCACATAATTTCATACTAGAAGGGATATAAAAGATCAGGGAGTATATTGATTTTCAAATATTATTTTTCTCTGCAACTTTCTTCCTGGAATGTCTTTGCAAAAACCCGAAGGGCTCCTAGGGACAGTCGGGGCTCTAACATACGCAACTTGAACTAGGATCCTTATCAGCCTCCTCGTAGGATGTGAAAAATAGAAGCAAATGAAGCTGAAGCTCAATATAAGCGAACAAGCTAAGGGCAGATCACAGAAGAATACTCAAGGCTTTTTTCCACTACCATCATTACAATTTTTATTATAGGTTGAAAATCCCTGATATAAAAATCCAAAATCACAAGTGCTCCAAACTTGCCACAAGTTGAAAAACTCCACATGGCTCTAAGAATTAAAAATATCAGGCCAGGCATGATGGTGTACTCTGGTAATCCCAGTGGCTTGTGGGGCTGAGACAAGAGAATCAAAATTTCAAAGCCGGCTTCAGCAACTTAGCGAGAACCTGTCTCAAAATAAAAAGGGATAGGGATATAGCTCAGTGGTTGAGTGCCTCTGAGTTCAATCTATTGTACCCAAACAAATAAAAATGTAACATAAAATTACCTTCAAGTTATGTGTATAAAGTGTATATAAGACATATTTATATTTTGTGTATAGTCTTGGATTGTATCCCAAAGATATGTCATTATGTAAATGCGAATATTTCAAAAACTTGAAAAATATCTGAAACCAAAACACTTTTTGTCCCAGGTATTTAAGGTAGGAGTTACTCAACTCAATCATTTAAAAATGATTATGTAGGGCTTGTCACGGTGGCACACTCCTGTAATCCCAGCTACTTAGTAAGCTGAGGCAGAAAGATTGCAGGTTCAAGGCCAGTCTCAACAACTTAGTGAGACCCCATCTCAAAATAAAATATGGCTCAGTGATAGAGCATCCCACTGGGTTCAATGTCCAGTATCACAAAAAGTAAAAAACAACAATAACAATAACAATGAAAAATATCTTTCACCCTGTAAAGATTTTCCACTCACACATTTTCGTTCCCCATCTTGGCATTATAAAAAATTTAATCTTGCATAAGTAAGAAAAGTTAATTAGATCTGTCAGAAAATGTAAACTATGTTCGCACTTTTTACAGGTCCTCTTTGAGGCCAAATCTGAGAAGAATATAGAAAGTAAGGAAGAGAAGAAAGAGTGTGATTAGAAATAGAGGGCATAACATTTCCCATGTGGTATGTGCAAGCATGGGGTGAAGGGGGAAATTTCCTAGTAAAAAATGGGCAGTTTAGAGCCAGCACATTTGGAGGACAACTAGGAAAGGTGAGAGTTGGGGCAGCATAGAACAGAGCTGAATTGTGGGAAGGAGGAAAGAATTTCAGAGGTATTTAGTGGTATATGTATATGTGGTACATATACATAATGCTTGAGAGTGATTCTCAATGTTTTCTTCCCCAACAGAACTCTTGATCTGGTAAGCTTTGGTGGGGCCCAAGAATCTACATTTTTACAAGGTCTGCGATTAGCAAATACTGCTGGTCTCCCTTTGAGAATTTACTGTTTTACCATATTGATGATTATTTACACAACTGTGATTCTTACAATATGCTGAAGAAAAGTGTACTGTTCTCTGATTCATATATTCCCAAACATCCTGGAAGAATTCTGACAATGTTCTGTGAAATTCACTGACTGCAGACATTTGTCATCAAAAGACAATAATAAAAGATAATGATATAATCATCATTATATTTCTAAATCCTATTATATTCCAGACTCAAAGAGATGCAGGAAAAAGGCACATACCCATGTCTACTGACAAATATAAATTTTCTCAAAAACCTAGTAAAAATAATTGGACTTGAGATATAAAAAAGAAGAGATGCAAGAAGATATCACTTCAAAAGTTCAAAGTATAACCTGTCTCTGACTTACCCAGGCCTAATTTATAGTCATGCCCTATAGAATGTAATCATGTTTCTCTAACATGGAATCAGGGCAGAATGGTAAGAAATGGTGCATATATTATATTGCCTCTGAGGCAATCCACTCCACTGTTAAGCCCACCCCTTGCCTATCAGCTGCTGGGACTTCTGAACTTTCTCCTTTCTCTTCACCTTGTGCTGTTGGGGTCTGAACATTGTGTTTGAGGCATCCAAAGCTCTTCATCTGCCTCCTTCCTTACTCCTGGTCCCTGCACTTCTCAGTGGAGTGGAAGGAATCTCTGGGAGTCCCTCCTCACTGTCTGGACAGGGGGGTATATGAGAAGGGGAGAAGAGAGGACAAGCTCCTTGTACTGCCTGTCTGGCTGTGTGAAAGTGAGGAGGAACTAGGAACACATATCACCTGATCAAATTCTCCTGAGCTCTTAGGTCTCTCAATGGGCTTGGTCCTACTGCACCAGGGATACCAATGAAACCAGTGGGCATACAAAAATGGGAGACTATCTTTGGATATTGGCAGATCTAGAGCTTAGACTTTTGCTACTGTTATGTTTTAAATATTAGATGTCCCTCCAAAGCTCATGTGTGAGAAAATGAAAGGTTAGAGGTGAAATAGTTGGGTTATGAGAGCCTTAAGCCAATTAGTGGATTAATCTCCTGATGGGATTAGCTAAGTGGTAACCAAAGATGAGTAAGGTGTGGCTGGAGGAGGTAGGTCATTGGGAGTGTGTCTTTGAGGAATATATTTTGTATATGGCAAGAGGAGTCTCTCTCTCTCTCTCTCTCTCTCCACCTACCTCTCTCCTTCCCTTCCTCTCTTTCTCTCTCTCCTCTTGTAATCATCATGTGAGCTACTTCCCTCTGCCACACTCTTCCACCATGATGTTGAGCTTCACCTCAAGCCCTGAGGAATGGAGCTGGCTGGCTGTGGACTGAGACCTTTGAAACCATGAGCCTCCAAATAAACTTTTACTCCACTAATTGTTCTTGTCAGGTATTTTAGTCACAGCAGTGAAAGAGTTAAACCAGAAATTCATATCAGGAGTGGGGTCATTGCTCTGACTAGCCTGACCATGTGATTCAGAGCTTTAGGAGCTTTTTGGAATTGTGGGAGGAATTTTGAAATGTTTAGCAGTGCAAGCTGGAAATGCTTTAGACTGTTGTTAAGTAGAGCTTAATGGGAAATTCAGGTGGGAGCTCAGAAGACCAGAATGCCAATAGGACTGGGGACAATGAAGACAGGGCTCAAGAGGGTTCAGAGGAGAAGGAAGACTCTATTGGAAATTGGACTCGAGCTGCGGTTCATGCTATGTTCTGGCTGAGAAGTTGTCTGCTTTTTGTCTATGTCCTGAGACTTTCTGTGAGGCTGATTTTAAAAGCAATGGACTTCTTAATCTGGCAGAAGAAATTTATAGGCAGCATAGCATTCAGGTGGTGGCATAGAATTGCTGGTGGCTTTTAGCCAAGTTTATTGTGATATTCAGGACCAAAACAGTACAGAAAGATTGGAAAAACTTTAATTAGAAGGTCTGAGTATAACTTGGGCCAAGGAAGTTGGAGTTGTTAAAGACATTATCATTACTAAAGAGATGCTAGGACTTTACCCAGAGACAATGATGGCTTGAGGGCATCTCAGGAACTGGCAAGACCACTTCCATCTCAGGCTCAAGGGAGTAAAAGTAAAAATTGTCTTGAGAAGAGACCAGTGCGGGATCATCCCTGCACAAGGGGATCTAGTAAATTTTTTTAATGTACTCTGCCACGTAGGTACTCAGAGGCTGCTGCAGCCAGTGTCCATGGAGGCTTGGCTACTGCTTGAGGTGATAGCAGACCTTGGTGTCAACAACCTGGTGCTGGTTCTACAGGACTGATGGATTCTGGAGTTAGAGGGTTATAAATGCTTTCATCAAGATTTCAAAGCAAGGCTTGGGAGGCCAGGCAAAATGCTCCAGGGTTGAAGTCTCTGTGGGCAGCCCCTGAGAGAACAAAGCATGGAGATGTGAGGAGGAATCAAAAGCTGCAGTGGAGACCCCCAAGATTAAAAAATGCCAGTAATGTGGGATGTCTGCTGAGAAAAGCTGCAGAAACCGAGCAGAGACTAGTCAACAGAGAGGCCATGTGGGCTGCAACCAGCAAATCCACAGGGGCAGAGCTATACAAGCCCTTTGGAGAGAACGTCAAGATGCCATGTGTTCTAGAATGCTGGACACAGAGCTATAGGACTTGTCTGCCCAACTGGATTTTAGTCTTTCTTTGGTCTTATCCTTTCTTTCTATGCCCCTATTTTTCTGAATGGAAATGTTTTTTCTGTGCCTTTATACATTGTATACTTGTAAATTGCTTTTGATTTTTACAGGCATTCACAATATGAGATTGCCTTGAGTCTCAGAGGAAACTGTGGACTTGAACTTTTGGGCAATCTTGGAACTGTTGAGACTCTGAGGACTCTTGAAAATGGACTAAATGTATTTTGCATTGTGAGATGGTGATACTCATCTTGGAAATCAGGATTGGGTCCTTGTTCCCTCCGTGTTGAAGATTAAACACTCAAGAAAGGCCGAGGCAAGCATAGAAAGCAAGTTTTATTTAAGAGACAGAACAGAGATAGCAGACTTCTCTGGAGAGAGGCTGGTACCCAGAACTGGTGCCCAAGGGAGAGTGTGTGTCTGGCTTTTTTTTTACAGACCCCCCACCTTCTCTTTCTTTTCTGCTTATGTGCCCAAAGTCAGGAAAGAGCAGCCTCTGGGAGTTAATTGCTTATGTTGGAAAATCCTATCCCTCTTCCTTCAGCATGGTAGCAACTGGTTGGGTGGGGAATTGTGAGATGGAGGTGTTAGCAACCCATTTCCTTTCCTTTGATAATTAGTCCTTATCTTTCTGACTCAGTAATTTATTATCTACACTACCTGTTCCTTACCACTGTCTCAATGGTTATGAGCTTGTGGGGCCACGAGTATAATGTTTTGGTTTAGATATTAGATGTCCTCCTCCAAAGCTCATGTGTGAGACAATGCAAGAAGGTTAGAGGTGAAGTGATTGGATCATAAGAGTCCATCCTCTGATGAGATTAACCAAGTGGTGACTGAAGGCAAATAGGGTGTGACTGGGGGAAGTGGGTCATTGGGGATGTATCTTTGGGGAATATACTTTGTATCTGGCAAGCTGAGTCTCCCTCACTTTGCTTTCTGATCATCGTGTGTGCTGGTTTCAACACCGGTTGCATATTAGAGTCCCTTAAAATGCTTTAAAAATAATTATGCATAAGCTAGTTCCCATCCCAGAGATTCTAATTAAATTGCTTTGGGTGGGGTGGAATGTGGGCATTTTGTTTCAAGCTTCCAGATGATTGCAATGTGCAATTGAAAACTCTTGCCAGTTCTTGACACGTGGTTCCTGGAACAGTGGCTCCCTGTACCTGGAAACTTGGTGGAAATGCAAATTTCTGTGCTCAACAGAATCAGAAAATTTGGGGCATGAGGCCAGTCATCTGTTTTTTCACAAACTCCCCATGTGATTCTTGTGTGTGCAGTTGAGAATCACTGATGTAGCTGCACCAAAAGGTTCATAGAAAAAGAAAAACATGAAGCATAAGGAGATAGAACAATTGACAAGAACTCTCAAAAAAGAAAAAAAAAGAAAAAGAAAAAGAAAAACAACTTTGACACTAACATTTCTCTGTTTGCTCACATAGAATCTCTCGGTGGCACTTTTATTGTTAGAAGTGATGCTGTCTCAGTAACTCTTAAAAGAACAAGATCTGCTGGATTTGGAGCTTACACAGGGAAGGGACCAGACAAGAGAGACAAAAGGTTTTGTGATGCCCAGCATCAGGGTCCTTATGTTCATCATGGCCTAGAGGAAGGCATAAGGGTGGGAGATAGAATGGTCAATCTGGAGAACTTGATTCAATGCAGAACTTGATTCAATTTGTTCTCCTGAGATTCAGACACAAAACCACTTGAAAAGGAGAGGATTAGCCTCCAGAAGAGTCAGGTGGGAGAACAATAGATGACAAATCTTGAGAAAGCTTCTCTAAATTGGGGATTTAGGAATGTATTAACTTCATGGTCACCTTGGGGGCACCCAGGTAGCTGCACCTTGCCTAAGAGCATGTTTTATAATCTGCTGCTCTGTACAAGTACAATCATCATGTAAATGCCCACAACTTTTAGCATGGAAGACATTTATATTATCCAATGCAGCAGAGCTTAACTCTTGCAAGATTCAATGTCACTTAGGGATGACTGATATAGCTTGCAGGGCTCTATCCCAGACTTTGTAATTCACTTGGTCTTTAGCTGGGGCCTAAGAATATTTATTTCTTACAAAGTCCCTGGGGTTTCCAGAGTTGCTGATACAGGGACTATAATACCACCCTTGTTTTTCTCCTGGAGTCCTTTATCAATTCTGTCAGTGCTATTGTGGCCTGGTGCTGGTGTGGACTATAGATTTTTATTTTAACTAATTTTGTCTCATTATCCCTGATGCAGAACTCCTATAAAAGCTTAAATTGAGCAACAAATATAACACTTAATGGCATTTGTGAAATAATTGTTATTTTTAGAGGACTATTCTTTTGAGAAAAGTAATAGGTGAATGATTAGAACATTTGAAAATATTTTCAAATTCATTGTGAAAATGGAATAAATTTTGCTGTGAAAGTTACTACTACTAAATGTTCAACTGAACAAAATATTACATACATAGCTGATATGTAATATAAAATTAATTTTCTTATAATCTTATATATGTAAATATTTTCTAGAACTAGATTGCTATTTCATTTTGAGAAATGCACTGCATTTCAAATTATCTATCAATGATAGGAGGTCGTTGCTCTGTAAATAGGACACTGGGACAATGCATACTGCAGAATAATGTGCAGTGTACTGCCTGGATGTTCTGGGCTGCAGAAATGATGTCCACCTATCCTCATTATTCTCTGTTTATACACAGAAATGCATCTTTGCCTCTATCCAGCCTGCTTTGAGTTCTGTGAGACTGGCCTCTATGGGCCATATTAACAGGGCTATGTGTTCCACTTGTTTCCCGTTGGATTTGTCCAGTGGAAGACCCTGCCACAAAAGAGATGTGAAGTCAGCATATTTATTCTCCATGATCCTTATGGCACTTGCTGAACATTGGCTGAGGCTGACTGTCTATCCAGAGTCACAGCTCTGCTGCTTCAGTGCTCACTAGTTTTGCTAGCAGTTGATATTAATAATCAAGTGGATAATAATTGCCATCTTCTGTAGTAATCCCTGGAACTAACATATCTGGATAGCTCCCATAATCTTGTCTATACCTTTGCAAAGACTTCCCCATTTATACACTCTGGATGTGGATAAAATGATTATCACATAATGTGGAAACAATTCACTGAAACAACTTAATGAGGGATTAAGTTGAGCACCCAAGATTTGGTTATAAATTCTGGGCGTTGTGTGGAATTACTTGCTATTATAACTTTGACTTGTATTGTGGAAAGAGTGCTTGAGAGCGACTCAATAATTATCTTTTGTTTGGGAGTGAGGTTGTTCTGCAAATGCTTGAAGTGATAAAGAATCACACAATCACACTCTGTTTTGTTTGACAGTCTATTCACTGGTTATGACTTGTGGTACATCTCTGAGCTGTTGGATTCCAAGCTATAGGTACCATGAGGGAAAACAGAATAAATAAATGTCCTCTAAAATCAACAACATGGATGATAAAACAAGCAAGAGGGTTATATAATTATGGATTCAATACAAATAATAAAATTTCCATTGTAAAATTACTGGAAAATAAATGTGTATGAACTACTACTATACAGTGGAATCACTTGGCAAAGTTCACTGATGGAAAAAAAATAAAGAGTAGAGCTGATGTGCTCCAACCAAAGGTAGTGAGTATCTATACCAATTTCAGTGGTTGAGTGAATAAACATAATTGGATAGTTTTCAAATATTCCACTTCTATTAGAGGTACAGAATGGACTTGGTTCGCTAAAATAACTGATGTGTGAATTGTAAATGCATGAGTCATTTACACATTTGTGAACCAAGATGAGAAATCTCAAAACTTTGTTGACTTTTAAAGAGACATCTACTTAGCATATCTAAAATGATGCAATGAGAACCCATTTGGAGGAAGATAGTATAATACTCTCAGACCTACTACTTTCCAGAATAATGTCAAGTTTTTCATTTTATTCTTAAAAGAGCAAGAGGGTCAAGGATGTCAAAACAAGATATGACATGAAAAACATACATATTGTCAAAAATGAAACAACCCTTTGTTTGAGTGTTTTGCTCCTTTCCACCAACAATAATTAATGAATGTGTCATGAAAACTGTTTCTTTGTATATTATGTAAAATGTGTCCACTGTCTTATTTATGGGATGGCGTGTATGCTGTGTGTGCGTGCGTGTGTGTGTGTGTGTGTGTGTGTGTGATTCTAAGTTACAGGTACCATGAGGGAAACCAGAATAAACAAGAGTCCTCTGAAATCAACAACACTGATGAAAAACCAAATAAGAGAGTTGTTTAATTAGCAATTGAATACATATAATGAACTTATGAAATGCTACATTGTCCCATTGCCCTTCTTATGGGACTCCCTGTACTTTATTTTTCACGGATAAAAAAAGATAGATGAGCTATGATTTTCAAACTATTTTAATGCACCTGTGTTGCTGAACTATTCTCAGAATTGAAAACTTGGGACTTAATGGGCTAAGAAACATTTAGGTAATTCTCCTGCAGATTCATCATGGGCACATTTTGAAAAAAAATTGTGAAATGTGCGAGTTAAAAAAGGCAGTCAGGGATGGGAAATCATGGCAAGGGAGCAAAGTGCATTCAGAGCACATGGAACTTGGTACTGGAGGGACAGATGCAACAGCAGAAGCAGGTGGGAGAGGAGGTAAGAGAAGAAAAGCTCCTGAGGTCCTATTCACTTCTTCCCTCCAGCAAGCACACCTGGTCTTTACTAATTGCCTCTTACCCTGCGGTTCTAGCCATCCCATTTTTAGCAGACTTCTGACACTGGTTCTCAACTCCAGATATCCTAGGGCTTCTTTTCCTTCCCATGGAGTAGGGCGTGATGTGATAGCAGCCTATTCCCTTGGGGTGATAATGGAGCCCCTTTGAAAGCAGAGCCTGCACATTGCAGCCAAACTCCCAAGAATCAGGGCAGGAGAAGAAAGAATTAACAAAGAGTACAATTTAGTATTTTCTCTTAAGAAGTCTACAGAGAACCTACATGTAAATATCCAGCTATAAAATGATATTATAAATACACTTGCACAACTAGGAGAAACTAGAAGAGTAAAACTTCCATCTTCCCTGAGGATCTTGGTTCTCCATGGGGCCTGGTACCCGTTTAGTATCTCCCCACCATTTGAAGCTAGTACTAGCTCTCATTTCAAGCATATATGTAAGCCACTGGGCACAGTGGCACGTGCTTATATTCCCAGAAGCTCAGGAGGCTGAGGCAGGAGGATTGCAAGTTCAAAGCCAGCCTCAGGAAGGGTGAGGTGCTAAGCAACTCAGTGAGACCCTGTCTCTAAATAAAATACAAAATAAGTCTGGGAATGTGGTTCAGTAGTTGAGTGCCCCTGAGTTCAATCCCCAGTATCCCCACCCAAAAAAGAATACATGTAAGCCTGTTAGAACATGGGAAGGGAAGGGGAAGGTCTAAAGATATCAGAGATTGGTATGGAAGTGAAGTCATGTTTCAATAATAAATACACCTCCAAGGCTCAGCATATGAAAGCATCATCTTATTCCATCCTTACAACAATTTTATAACATATATACTATTACTAGCACTCTTTAATATGTGAGATCATGCAAGACTTACTCAAGTTAAATAACTGGTACAAGGTGTGTAGCTAATAAGTTTTGGAACTGGGATTCAAATCAATATTATTCTGATGCCTAAGTTTGTGTTATTAACCTCTGTGGCCTTCTTGCTACATTTGTCACTCAAAAAGAGTGCAGCTTCTGTGAAGTAGAACCTTTTTCTACTCATGCTTACTCATGGTTTTTAGGTTTCAGGTTCAGTGGTTTCTAGGGCTGCCTCTCCAATATGGTAGCTGATAGCTAGCAGCCACTAGCCACTGAAGTCTTCTAAGCACTTGAAATATGGACAGTCTGAATTGATATGCATGTATGCTTACAGTAAACAATGGATGTAGAATTAGCATTTAAAAGCTTTATTAGTATTTTTTAAATTTATTCTTTTTGTGGTGATGAGAATGGAACCATGGGCCATGTGCAAGGTGGGCAAATGTGCTACTACTGAACTACACCCTTGGTTCTTATTACTATTTTTAATATTTTTGTATTTTGGACATATTTGACTAAAAATAAAGTTTTAAAATTAATTGGCTTTGTTTCCTTTTGCTTTACCTATGTAACTCCTGGAATATTATATATATGACTCACTTTATATCTCTATTGAATGGCACTGTTCTAAGAGGAGCTGAAGAAACCGGACCAATTCATTTGCATGCAGTGCTTCCACAAGAATTTGAGTTATAAGATTGCCGATTGTTGCAGTTGAGAAAACATAATTTAGGTGAAAGAGAGGACAAAACTAGAAAAAGTGTATGACATCAACGTAGGGAGAGAAGATGGCAGCTGGGAATCTATCTTCCTCTCTTGCCATGTGCTCAGTGACCTTGTGAATCACAGGAAACCGGGCAGCAAGTAATGGAGCCATGGGTATATAAATCATGCCTGCCTCTGGATATGGATCATGCCAGTCCCTGGCAGGTCATAGACCCCCAGGGTTGAGCCCTCTAATCATCTCTTACCCAGTTTTCTAGTCATTGCAGCCTATGAATGTTAATGCTGCACCAAGATGATTTCTGTTTGTCCTCCTAAAAAGACTGAGTACTAAGAAGTTTTCCTGTCAGTGTTAGGAAATTGGGCACAAATGGGGTGCAAATCCAAATGTAATCAATTCACCTATCAGAAGTCATACAATAATAATCTTGAGATCCCCTTCTCTAGCTATGTTTTTGGGCAATCCATGTGAACCTGTGTCTAGTATGAGCACCATTTGGATGGGAGCTCACTGAACCTACACACACAACACTGAATTCTTCCTAAAACCTAAAGGAACATCAGTGCTTTCTGTCAAATAATAAAAAAAAAAGTTTCTGCTTGACCAGATAGCTTAGAAAAATGTTTACTGGCCCTTCAAAATGTCAGCAGCCACTCCCCTACTTCCCACAGTGTAAGCAAAAATGTGTCAGGAGACTTTTTACCTCAGAGCTGGAAAGCAGAGCCACTCTGGCTGAAGTACTGATTTTGTGTCTTTCTTTACTTCATTTCCATTTCTTTATGCCATGAATATGGACTTGTTATCAAGTTGCCTGACTAAAGGTGCTGCCTGGTAGTAGGGAAGCTTTTGTGGGACCTGAGGAGATATACTAGAACACAAGATATTCATTGTGAAGCATTTTGACAGTTACTAAGGGGCAAGGATGAGAGAAGTGGACTGGGACATGTTTCCTATCCCCCATCATGCCAAACTAGTTACTAGGTCCTTTGCCTCGATCATCTTAAGTCTCATGTAGCCTTGGGAGGTAAGTGCATTTATCTCTATCTGTTCACTCAGGAAATCAGCATTTCTTTCATTTATATAACATATAACCGATGCCACCCACTTGCAGAAGTCTCTCAGCTCAGTTCATTCCAGAATACGGGCTGAGGGCTCCAACTTCCTGCTGAATTCTAAGAAACAGAGAGAAGGAGGAAACCAGCCCTATCCTAATTGCTGACACATTGGACAGGTAAGTGGCTTATCTGTGGGAAATAATTATTCTCCATATGGGACCCATATGGACTAGAGAGGGCAGGAAAGACTAAAGACTCAACAGTATTCTTGAGAATTCTGCACTCAACAAACTAAAGGATTTGTGAGCTCAATATGGATCATAGATCTCCATTTTGCAGTTTGCAGGACACCTTAGAATTTGAAATAGAATAAATATGACTTTGGAATCTAAATCCAAGATCTGCTTCATAGAACTGGGTAAGAGAGGGAAAAGATCCTATAACTTCATTTTACCCTGATCCAACTATGAATTAATATGGCAAAATGCGGATACTTTTGGCAATGCTTGTCTCAGAAAACCAGAATGCTGGGCTGTTTCAGCCTGGCTATCCTGTCTCAGTTCTCTCCTTTTATTATCTCAAACTCAAGGCAAATAGGGTAGGTTATTGGTACCACTGAACAATACTGTTTCTATCCTCAAACTTCCGAGCTTCAACTCTAACTCTAAACCACATGCACTGTGTGAACTTCAGGACTTTCATTTCACAAAAACATATCAAGAAAGCAAATCTGTTCTGTCCTTCTCCCAGCCTTTCTAGAAGAGGAGATTGAGGCACAATCCCATGGCACCTGCAGTTCTGTATGAGTTCAGACCTTTATAGAGGGGCAAAGGGAAGGGGATGACAAAAGGTTTTGCCATTCATCATGTGTGATTGCAGAGACTAAGTTAACTCAGACAAACAAGACCCTAGGGTCTGAACAATGGTGAGCCTGACTGCAGATGGATAATCCAAAGGCAGAAAATTCCTCAGCTGCTTAAAGCATATAAGTATAACTAAGAGTAAAAATTATTCTCCCTCAGGAACTAGGAATCTCCTGTGGGTTGTCAGAATTCTGAGAATCAAAATGGACCCTCTACAATAGTGACCACGATGATTTTCTCCAGACATTTCCTCCTGTTCTCTGCTCAGTTTAATTGAAGGAACGTGGGTGCTTCACACAACTTCAATAAAACAGAAAATCTACCCTGAACATATCTTTCCAGATTCTGCCTCTTGCCATTGTCACTCAGACTGATGATGTCCAAACAAGGAAGAGCTGTCTCATGAGCTGTTTCAAGGTCTAAGGAAACAACCAAATCAACTCCACAGTCGTCTGCTACATCATTCATATTATGGAATGCCAGAAAACCAGGAAAAGGAATATGGAAGCTTTTTAGGTTCTGACGAAAAAGAGTCTTTAAGATTTGTTGTGAAACTAATAATCATGGAGCAGCTAAGAGTATAAAGCATGTCCTCATTTATATCAATAAGATACATATCTCTTCATGCATTCATGTGATGGTTGAGACTCAGAGCAGGTAGTGAGATTTACATTCCACTGTTTATTCTGTGTATTTTTTTTCATTTTGTACCATGTGGACACCTGTAGAAAAGAAGCTAGAAATATTCTTTCTTTTTTAAAGCTTGGTGCTCATTGGCTGATTCTTAGGAAGTTGGGAGATGGAAGGAACGGGGTAAGAGTTAGAATTGGTGTTAGCTCATTAGTATATGACTTGGATGACAAAGAGGCAAACTAAAATCTAATATCTTCCTGAACCAGAGGATATAATTTAAGGTATCATAAGCAGAATTGGTCCAATGAATTTGAATGCTGTTAAATGCCACCACTAAAACAGCGAATTTGGTACACCCAAGAGTTTATAGGAGCCCTTATTCTCACTATAATTTGGAATATTTTTTTCCAGATCAGCTGAGTCATTTTGACAGCCCACCATATTTATTCTCATTGAATATTTGAACTAGGAGGGAATTATTTATTTAAATATGAGATAATACAGAAAAGGAAGTTGGAAGTGAGATCCAGCCCAAGTAAAGTACAATGCTGAATGAACTCATGGACAATGGACGCTGATTGTTCTTGAGAAAAAGCTCCTGAAATAGAACTGGGAAGGATCTGTCTTTCTTTGTAAAATAAAGCTAATATTTTTTCATTTCTTCTATGTTTAACAGAGCAAATTACTTTTTCTATAACCTTTGCACTGAACACTTTCAATATCCACTTACCATTTAAAATTTTCTTAACATATTAATACATTAATGTGAATCTCTCTAAAATCCAGAGCATGACTGTGGTGAATGTCTTTTCCAAAAATGGCCACGGGCAATATTTCTGGGACTACTTGTTCTTCCAGAAGCTTGAGCTTTACCCTCAAGAACAAGAGGCATTTTTCCCTTGAATCTGAGTGGGCTTGTGTCCACTTGAACCAAGAAGGTGCATGGAATGGTGCAGAATGACATCTGAAGCTGGGCAGATGACATCCTGGCTGTGTTTTTCTGTCTCTCTGCCACTCTGACTCTTCCTCTATGTTGGTCTCCCTCTCTGTGTGTCTATCTTTCTGTCTCTGACTTTCTCTGTCTCTCTTTCTCTTTCTGTATCTCTCTGTGCTTGTCTTTGTTTCTCTGTGCCTGTCTCTGTCTTTTCCTATGCATCTCTCTCAATCTCCATCTGTCTCTTTATTTGTTTGTCTTTTGAGACTTTCACCCTTGGAATCTGGCTGCCATGTTGTGATTAAGCCACATGAGAGGCCATGGACAGCTCTTCTCACCAATAACCCTGGCTGAGTTGATCATGCCAACATCCTGAAGGAACTGCCAGGCATTTGAGTGGAGGGCCTCCAGATGGTTCCACCTCAGTCTTCAAACATCCTAGGAACATTGAATGGAACAGAGATGCACTGTCCTTAAGGCCTGCTGAAAATGAGGATTCTTAAACAACAGCCGTGTTGTTGCTTTGACTTCCTGTTCTGGGGTGTGATGTTCCACAGTGTCAGCAACTTTCTCCAGCTCTTCTGCTGCTGTGTCTGCACCAGCTTCAGCACCCTCATCTAATCCTTCTCATCTTGGAATTTATATTAGTTTGCTAGGGCTGCCATAGCAAAGTATCACAATTTGGGTAGTTTAACTAACAGAAATTAATTGTATCACAGTTCAGGATGCTGCAGGTCAGATATCAAGGTGCTGGCAGGACCTCAGCCCCTCTGAAAGTGCTAGGGAAGCATCTGTTCCATGCCTCCCTCTTGGCTATTGGTACTTCTTTGTCCTGTGGCAGCATCACTCCAGTCTTCACAGTACACAGTTTTCTCCCTGTGGACATCTTCAAATTTCCCCTTTTTATAAGGACACCAGTCATATTGAATTAAGGGCCACCCTAGTTCTGTATGACTTCATCTTACCTAATTATATTTGCAATGACCTTATTTCCAAATAAAGTCACATTATGATACACTGGAGGTTAGGACTTCAACATAAGAATATTTAAGGGACAAAAGCCAACCAAAACAGAAGAGCTACCCTACTTCCTTTGAGGATCCACAGGTCCCCAATGCTTCTGAGCCCTGAAACTCTAGTTCCCACATGTCTACCACTTCATCCACGTCCCTGGCATAAATTAGGAGGCTCCTGGTCATTTTGGCTCCAGGATCTTAGTTTTTGCCCTCAGTTTTGTCCTCTTTCTTGTTCCACTTCACAGTAACCTTTCCAGGTTCCCTGCAGGGTGGGTGCTCCTGTTCCAGAATGAAGCCCGTTTAAGATTTGACAGTAGCTCAGCACCACTGTGGCACTGGTGTGCAGTAGCCTCCTGCTGACTGGACCTCAAAATACAGGCCTTTGTTGAGTGAGAGTCACTGTTGAACTGCTTGCTCCCTAGCACTGGACCACCAACTCTGAAGGTGGATCCTTCACTTTTGGGTATCAGTGCAGGGACCCCTGTGACGGGGCTCCTCTACATGGCAAGTCTAGTGCTAGCCCTGCTTATCTCAGCCTCCCCCCAGCTGGGACAAAGGCAGTGTCAGACAAGATCTGTGCTGGAAGACACATTTCTGCTGATGTATGTCTGGCCTCTTCAGGTTTAAGGCAGCTAAGTGGATTCATTCATCATGCTAAAGCTTTTTGCATCTATTTTTTATAGAAGGTCCTACTTCTAGGACATGCAGACACATTGAAATAACATAAAGTTATAGATAATTTTAATTATCTTTGTTTACTGAGTACTTTTCTGAGTCAGGCTGGGTTGAGCATTATCCCTGTATTGACCCATTTAATCCTGTGTGCGAATGTCTTCCACATTCCCCAGGAGGCAACTCTCCAGGGCCAGATAGAAGACTCCTGAGGATTTTACTTCTAGTCTGCATACTCACCCTCCCTCTACATGTTGATTTACCTTCCAGACAAAAATCTTACTCCCTTCTCCCAATGTAAAGATGATGATAAAAGTTTCTCCATCCTAACTAGTAGAGGCTCCCCTGGCTCCTCGCTCTCCAGGGCCAGTATTCCTCCAAAGATCCAGCCCAGGCCTCAGGCAGAGGAGGCAGAGGAGAAAGCAGCAGGCAGGCAATTCACTCAGGAACCTGCTCTTGGGAACTGCTGCCCCTAGGTGGCAGTGTGGCACTGTCCTGGTCCCCTCTAGCTTAGAGCCCAGTGCTGGATCAAATTCTCTTCCCCCAAATCTCCAGGGCTTTCCTACCATCCTAAAGTCAGGACTGATTCTGACCATTCAGTATTACATTCCTGTCAGAGTATAACAGAAAATTTCTTTTGGATATTGAGAGGCAGGAACAGCCTGAAAAAAATTAGAGCAAGAAAACTGTGAGATCAATAATCACTATGATGGGCAATGAGAGACAGATGAGAGGGAGGAACAGGGTGAAAGCTGTCCTCACGGATGTGTGTCCAGCACTGAAGCTGTAGCAGAGGTCAAGGGTGGGGAACAGTGTGTCTGAGCTGACACCAAATGGCTCCATATTCAGGTCTGGTTCCACAGGGCAATGGACAAATCCAGAAAGCTTAGTCAGCAAGAGGACTTCTACAGAAGATGCAAGCAGGAAATGAAAACCATCTTCTGCAACATAAGGATGATACTCAAGAGATCTCAGAGCTTGGGGACCTCATGCCTCCCTTCCCACAGGAGTTTCTGTTTGCTTCAGGGATGTACTAGCAAGACAGTTTTCAAGAAGTTTGAATGAATGTAGGAAGTCAAGGTTAAAACTATCTATTTGTATAGCTCTTTCCTCCTGGCTGACCCATTCACCAGGAAAAAATTTTCCCATAACGAGTTAGAACATCAAACACAGTCATCATGACTGTAGACCCTAAGTAAGAGCTAGACTTACCTTGGCTTCTAAGATGTGGTGCTTTTCTTTTGGGTATGATAGGAACAAGGGCAAAGAAACACAAAAAGTCTAAAAAATACAAAATATATTAAAAAAACCTGAAAAAAGCTAATAAAGTATGGTTTTCTTGAACATTCCTTTTTAATTAGTATGGACTTCAGGGCATGCAGATGACTCATGGATACATTTACTTCTAACATTTACCTACATAGAATCATTGTCCCGCCCTTGAACCCAGACATGGGCTTGTTGTGTCTGAAATTGCCATGGATAGGGAAGGTGCTCTTCCATTCTGCCATTGGAGGGATGATCAAAAAATAGAACACAACTGCAGGGAAAGAGAACAACCAATTTAAATTCATGCTAAGATGAGAGTGAATATTCTGAGAGCCCAATCCACAAATGGGGTTTGGTTCAAAAGTGCTTGGTGGCAGAAGGGACCAGATGAGAGTGAGACCAGAAAGACTGGATGCACAGCAGGGGTGATCTCTCTGGCCACAGGGGTGGGCCTGTAGGGCCCATCTGATTATATCCACCAGCCTCTGCTCAGACATCTCTGAATCACCCTAGTCCCTGTGAGTGGTGATTACCAAGTGCTAATGCTTTTGTCCTGACATCAACTCCCACTCGTGGTCTGACAAATGGGCCACATCCCCTTCTTTTCCCTCCTTCCTCCTCCTCATCCAAGGCTGCTAAAAACCATAATAGTTCTCAATATGCTTCTTGTTATTTTCTTTGTCCGTCTTTGGCCCTAACAGTTTATTTTCTTTTGTTAGAACCTTTGGATTTTTCAGAGCACACCCGCCAAATGTCTTGAGATGCTGTAAGCCAGTGATTTTGCATTGGCACGGCTCTGCTCCCGGCCCGTTAGCTACAGTTGCTAGGCTGGCTTCTGCTGCATGTCACAAAGAACTCTGCGAAAGCCTTGGTAAACACTATTAAGCCCTAAACGGATGATGATAGTGAAATCAGCTCTAAGCTGTGGCTAATGGAATGATATATTCATTGTGCTGTATAAGAACAAGGACAAAGAACTGGACACATGCCATGTTTCATAAGCAAATGGAGTTATGCAAAAACTGTGTGAGGTAACAAATGGCTTTTGCTCGCCTGCAAGCTGTGTACAGGGCAGGGCCTAGGTGGCCATGCCACCTTAGCTCTACTGAAAGTGGTAGTACCCAGCTGCCTTGGGTTCCTCCTAAAGTAAGAATTAAAGACAGACGGTCAGTGTAGATAGGTAATAGGGTAGGATAGAAGAGATAAATACTGATTTGGGTCTGGAAAGTTGGAGACTGCCTCTGGAGGATTAAAATGCTAATCCCTCCAGAGCTCCACCTTTCACCAAGGTTACCTGCCTATACTGTTCCTCCCAAAAAGTTGTTAATGAAGCACTTCCAGAGTTGCCCATTTGGGAGCTGTTAATTAATTAAAGGGGCTGCAGCTCCCTTTCTGCCCAGGATCACTTCACCTCTGGCCTTTCCAACTCATCTGCTTCTCACTTTGTGGCCATCCCACTGGTATCTCTGGGCCTAGTCACTGTACGCAGGATGGGGAATTGAAGGGGAGAGAAAAGGGGGAACAGGGCAGGAGAACAAAGGAAATCTAAGATGTATAAAAGGAGCAGGACGCTCCCACTTCTTGGGATACCAAGATACCAGCTATGGCTCCCTTCTTCCTCCCAGGACAAGTCTGTATTCCTATTATTTAAATAAAACTTGCTTTCTACTCTTGCCTCTGTGCTCTGGTGTCCAAACTTCAGCATCTGAGGAAGCAAAACTTGTCACTGGTAACCAGCAGTAACACTTCTGATAGCTTCCTACATCTGCTCTGGTATTTGGAGTTGTCAAATGCTCATGGAGAGTAAAGGAGAGTCCTTTGGAAGTAGGCTAACTGGAACCAGAATCCAGTGTGGGAATTTCTGAGATCTCCCAGTGCAAGATGGGATTCCAAGAAGCACCCCAGTTTCAGAGGAATTATAGACCCTGCTTCTGTTTCTTCAGCATGGGCAGCATGGGCCGAACGTAAAATCTCTTAAAACTCTGATGATTTAAAAAAAGAGACCAGAGCAGTATTTCAATCAGGGGAATAAGGAAAATTTTGTCTTATTTTCCTTGAATGAGTTTGGTGGGCATTGTAGAACATGCTGAAGAATCATTCCAAATGTGCAGAACTTTTGAGTCACATCATGCCACCGACTTTAAGTTTCCTCCATTGAGGCTCCTTCTTTTATGGTGGTGTTTAGAATTACATAACTTCTCATGGGAAAAGAAAACCTCAAGTTTAATTAGGTACGAGTATGAGGTTATAATGTGTTCTTTACTACATTTCTACTAGGTGATCACAGCCTCTGCTTGAAAATACCCATAACTCACTGCCTACTCAGGTAATATGCTCTGCCTTTTTGACTTTTCTACATGTTTTTACATTCAACATAAATGCGTTCTCTTATGTCTTCTACTCAGTGATCCTAGTCCTAGCTCAGGAGATAATATAGACCAAGTTAAGACAATTGCAATGGTTAATCTTGGTTGTCAATCTGTCTGCATTGTGAGACACTTGTAAAAACTGGTAAAGCACACTTCTGGGTGTGTCTGTGAGATGGTTTCCAGAGACAATTGGGGAAGACCTAACTTACACATGGGCAGCACTGTCCAATAGGCTGAGGACTGAATGGAAAAAAGAAAAAAAAAGGGGAAGCACACACATGTGTGCACACTCAACACTTCTTGGCATTTCTTGTTGCTTCTGACACCTCTGGACATCACACACAAGATTCCTTAGCAGACTTGCACCAGTGGCTGTCCAAGAGTCTTCTAGGCCTTCAGCCTCAGATTTGGGCTGCATCATTGGTCTCTCTTGATCTAAGGCTACTTCCAGTTTCTTGGAATGAGCAGTCACTGGTTTCCCCAGCTTTTTAGCCTGAAAATGCCATTTAGGACTATTCATCCTCTGATTGTGTAAGACAATCTAATCAATCTCATAAATAAATGCATATATTTATAATTCATATATATTTATATATATGCATTAATTATAATTTAAATGCACACATATTCTATTGGTTCTGAGAGAATTCTGACTACAATGCTCTAATACTCCTTCTTTTACATTATATATAGGCATTATATGATATTTGTATATTTATATAAATGTTATGCATAAGTGTACATAATATGTATGTATTTATCATACACATGTATGCATAAGTACATATAATATGCATACACATATATATTTATCTACCTCAGTCTTGCTCATTTGGAGGCCAAATTAAAATGAGAGAATGTGGAATAAAATCAATTGTCATTTCTGTCCTGACACAGACAGGTAACTCTGCAGACAGGTCAGTTTCCTTTAGGTCACAGGCTACCTTAATGTCAACTCATGGATTGTTGGGCATTGTCAATATTTTTCATTGGTCATGGACCCTTGATTCCAAATCTCTCAAGTTCTTAGAACCCCTAGGCTTTAGAGTCAGGGAGACAGCAGCTGTAGTTCTCTCGGGTGCACAGCTGAGAGAATGGCTTCCAAAGTCCTCCATCAAGTCCATAGTGCAGTGTTAAAGAACACAGTCACTATATATATATACTGTTCATTGAAAGTGCATATAAAGATGTTTAATATGAAGAACGTAATCTGCTTATAATTTTGTGCAAAGTTAGAAAAATTATGATTGTAACAATTTTTTTCTATTTGCCTCAACAAATGTTTTCAGTGAATAGTGTGTACAGCTTCTGATAATTTGTTTTTTTTCTGTTATGTTTGCCAACATGTA
>CM053407.1:96503881-96519702 GCA_028644305.1 Xerus rutilus
TTCTATTGAGTTTTTGATTTGGTTTATTGTTTCTTTCATTTCAAGGATTTCTGTTTGGTCCTTTTCAGAATCTCTATCTCCTTATTGAAGTGATCTTTTACTTCCAGTATTTGCCTATGTATGTCTTTATCGAAGTGATCTTTTACTTCCTGTATTTGTTATGTGTCTCTTTATCAAAATGATCTTTTGCTGACTGGGCTTGCTCTCTTATATCATTCTTTAAGTCACCAAACATTTTAATTATGTACATCCTGAATTCCTGTTCTGTCATTCCTCCTGCTGTACAGACCATGGATTCTAATAGTGTAGTATCTTGGTTTGTTTGAGTCACTTTCTTCCCTTGTTTTCTCATGATTTTTGTGTGTCTTTCCTTCTAGCTCTGCTGATCCAAGGTGTTACAGTTTTAACTCCTATATGGTTATAGTTTCCCTGCAGGTTTTTTTTTTTACCTCTCCTTTAAAGGGGAAATCGATATTGATTGATCTCAATACAAGCAGTATATGATTTCAAACCAAGTAGCTCCTAACAGCTCCCAAATACATTTACAGTTTAGTCATGATATACAACAATTTTGTGTTCCTTTACAATCTATTATGTAACCAGTAAATTTGCCCAAGTGTCTATAGTATCTTTTGTTGGGCTAGGGAAACTTGAGGTGGGGTGTAGGAGAGAATGTTGGATTAGTAGGAAGTGAGGATATGGTTATTAAATCTTAGAAAGCATAAAAAAGGATTCCAAGAGGAGTTGGCTGTTACTAGAAAGAGCGACATATAGTTGGGGAAGACCAGTAAGGAGGAAGAAAAGAATATGGCAAGGAGAGATGATAGCAAGACAAATAAAACATATACACTTGGAATTTATAAGACTATATATTACCACTCTATTATACAGTTCAGAAATCCCAATCTACCATATCCGGCTGTATAGCAGATATTTGATGTCACAACTGTTGGGGACTCGAGGGTAGAAGAGTGAGGGAGAAAAAAGGGAAGGTAAAAGAAAGAAGAGAAAGAAGAAGAGAGCAGAGAAATAAAACAAAAATATTACACAATAGAACTATTAGGAGAAATAGATAAAGGATAGAATTAAAAATAAGCATAAAAAATGTAAAAAGTCTAAATATAAATAAACAGGTATGGTTCCTTTCACCTCCAGTAGGTGGCGTTGTCTGTTATTTGCTGGACTTTCCCTGCTGGTGTCCTGAGTGCTGGTCCCACTGCAGCGTAAAACTCTGAGCAGCTGGTGAAGTCGCTGTTCCACTGTGTGCTACGCTGTGGCCAAAGTTTGCTCCCAGGTGTTCACCTGCGCCCCCTGTTCTGTGTTAGAAGGTGGTCCACAAAGAACAATAGCCAGGGGTCCACTCAGGAGACGGTCTGTCCACAGTAACAACTGCTAGCAGTCTCGTGCAGCTGGGTGGGCGCTGGGGCCAGGCACCCTGTGTGGAAGCGGGCCAGGCACGCCCGGGGCAAACTCTGGGCTGGAGCCCTGGGCTGGAGCCCCCATTGCAACTGGGCTCCACCAGTCAGCGCCGAAGTCACTCCACCACGGCTACCGGTGCCTCCCGGTGGTCCTGCGCACACACACGCCAGTGAGACTCTTGCGTGGGATGTTCAGCCGCAGAATGATTCCAAGAAGCTGGTTGGAAAACAGCACCTCTGCTACTTCCAGCCTCGGTCTCAGAGAGCCTGAGCCCTGGGCCGAGGTCCCGGCCACAACTGCGCTCCACGGTCCGCGCTGAAGTCATGCTGCCCGCGGCTACTGTTGTCTCCCGATGGTCCTGTACACACACACGCGAGTGAAACTCCTAAGGATGATGGTGAGCCGCTGAATGATGCCAAGAAGCTGGCTGGAAAGCAGCTACTCCACCACTTCCAGCCTTGGTCCTGGGGAGCCTAGCACAGAGTGGACTATCTAGGCCGCCATCTTGGAATCTCCAGGTATGGTCTTTTTAGGATGGCTGCCTGGCACAATTTTTGGCCAGTGGTAAGTTGTGCACTTCTCCCTCATTAAGTGGCTTTGTAGATCCTGCCTTAGTTTAACCTATTCTGACTTTCTTTTCTACCACAGTTAGCAAAATAAGCTTGTCAGCTTTGCTTCTTCCTCTTTCTCTTTGTTACTTCTCTGGGTTGACTGACTCTCCTTGCTCAATGTTTAGGATTAATAATTTCTTTCCTGTATTCTATTCCAGTATTCCTGAGTTCCTTCAAGTTTGTGATTGTCTAAACACTTCAATGTTATGCTTTAGCGCATTTCCTCTGACATGTGTCTCTCTGATCATCTGTCCCCTCACTGTGGAGGACTTGAGATTTGTGCCTCTTTTGACTCTGTTATCTTACTGACCTCTCTGCCATTCTTTAACAATTTCCTTTGTTCTTCTGCATGTGACAAGGAAGACATGTCCATAATAAGGTATCAGAGGTACTTTTGATAGAATATCTTGAAGGGATAGTGTTTCTCTTGGATCAAAATTATTAGAAGTACTTAGTGTACTTGTTAAAAATACAAATTTTTGAGCCCTGTAACAACCTTACTGAATCTAGCAGGATGAGGTCCTAGAATCTATGTGATAAACAAGCTCTCCAAATGTTTTTTTAGGTCCAGATAATTTTGAGAAATATTGATTGGGGTTTTAGTGTATGTGTATTTATGGATATGTGGTATAAAAAATGGATAAAATATGGATATTTGGAATAAAGTAGGCTGTAATAGCACCAGCTTTTTGAGTTACCACTGAGCATTTCTGGGTTGATCTAGTGAGGAAAACTGTAATGTCTAAGGCAATGTGACTCAACAAGACTTCTGGGGACTGTTTATTACCAGTTTGCCATAAGGAACATGTGTCAGAATATAAAGTATTTATCTAACACTACTTCAAATTACTATATATATTTTCTAAACTAACAAAACCTTTTCTATGAAGGAAGCAGTATGTTGATTTGTATTCTGGCACAAGTTCCTTATCACATTGCAGTTAGTCCTTTCTTAGCATTGGTTGAAGGCACAATATACACGTGTATTTCCAAAGGCCTAAAACCTGTAAAAGTACTTTATAAAAATGGCTGAAATATAAAAAAAAATTAAAAAATGAAAATTAACAAACTTTTAACTATCTCTGAAATTTCACAATAAGTCAAATAGTCAACTGAAACAACTCCTATAACTCTACATAAATTGGAAGTAATGTGGCATATGGGAATACTTTAATATGTTTGCTGTGCTGCTAATTGATATCTCAAAGTTCAAAGTTCAAAATGCCTGAAGTCTCTGGGTGCTAAAGATGGCCCAGTTCAAGGCTTTATTTCCCACTGGATATTGGATGCCTCAGGTCTGGCTGCAATTTTGCTATGATTGGCCATTTGGAGAAGCTTTCATTTTGCAATAATTTATATGTCAAAAAAGAAAGTTTTATTCTTAGGGACTGTGTTCATGCTTCTCAGGAAAACAAATACTATGGAAGATGGGAAATTACTGTCAACTCTAGAGTATCTGGGTGATCACAGTGGTGAAAGAACCTGTGGGAGGGAGCTTAGCAGCTCTTCTCCATGTGTGGAACTTTCCAAAGAAGAGGCAGGTGGGAAGAGGCCAAACATAAGTCCTCACAGAGCATAGCCTAGACTTGTTACATCCCTTTCAGAGCATTCAGGGGATGCAGATAATCTTGGGAATAATGACTATGTATTGAGACTTGGTAACTAGGTATTGATATTTTATATTATGTGCATTTACTTATAAGTAAAACTCAAATATTTAAAATGTGTCCAAGTTCATACAGATAGTAAGGAATCTGAATCTTTATCTGCTTTATTGGGAACCCTTGCTTTTAACCAAGAGGTCACATGTCCATAAGGCACTAGAGCTAAAAAGGTATGCCATTGTTTTTTACCATCATTGAGATCTAAGGAACAATTGTGACATTTCCCTGAAGGTGCTTTAAATATGGAAAGGTTGTCTTTCCAGTGAGGGAGGCATTTCACTCAGGACAGGTTGTGTTTTCCTCAAAGATTAGACATTGTAAGTTCTTTAACATCATATTTACAGATATTTTATGTCAATCTGTTGAAAATTTTGCCTGTATGTATACAGTTTTATAGATTTGGTACAATCATCAAATTTATTTATTGTAAACAGACAAGTTAAGGGAAAAATGTTAAATACAAAATCTTTGAATGTACCTGTATCTTTTTCATTGGATACTTTTTGGATTTTAATTTGAATTTTTTTTTTAGGAGGGAAGGCAGAGCTGATTTCAAATGTCACATGCCTAGAAGCAGCCATAGGTCCAGGTGAAGAAGGACACAGAGACTGAATCTGACATTTATTAGTTATTGTTCCCAAGTAAAGCATTTTATTTTAGAAAGCTGTTGTTAAAGCTTGACAGATGTCTCTATCTTCCAAGCTGTTAATTCAAAACATTAATCATTGGTCTCAGTCTCTAAACTTGCAAAAAATTGTGTAGAAATGTTAAGCTTACATCTTAATTACATGACTCAGCCTGGAATTTAGGTCAGAGAATGCACATTATATTTGTAAGGCATTTCCTTCACAGGAAGCTAGAACTTATAAAATTGCAAGCTTTAAGCTCACCTCTTTTGGATGCTGTTTGGATGCTGACTACCAGTGATTTTTCAAAGGTAGCGAGGCATTTCACATCAATAGTATTTTAAAGTCAAATTTAGAAGCCTGACTAAACATCATTTATCTTGGATGATTTATAAATTTTTATTTATTTGTAGTCATGCCCTCTAGTCATAGAAGGACAATATTCATAATGTCATGGGTATACCTGATATACATATATAGCTCTACACTCATATAAATATCACTTTTAGTTATATGAGCTTTATGCAAGTACATGATATTTAAGTGTTTTTGATACTTGTATGTATGATATATTAAAATAATGTATATATTCTGTATATATCATTATATGGATTCCAGAGGTTAGTCAGCTAACAGTAGGTTTGTCTACCCACAGATTGCCTACTGGTAAATAATGACTTTGGGTTGAGCCCAAATTGGGGCCTTGTGCCAAGCATTCTCACTGAGTTAAGAGAGCACCAACTCTGTAGATGCTGGAGTCCTTGTGAGGCACTTTTAGCCTTATTGTTTAAACTGGCAAGCTTAGTAAATGAAAATGTATCTTTTAGGTTATGTTTTCCATTTAACTTTTGTAATTGCTTGAATTTTAGAATGAAAAAACTGTAAAAAATAGACTATAAAAATAGACTAAGAATAGGAGATATCAAAAAGCATATGATATGTTGAAGATTAAGAACAGGGAAAGCGAAGAAAAAGTTCAACAGCCAAACAGGGGTTGGGGAAGGCTTTATACCTGCTTAAGGTCTACAAAAGAGATAAATTAAGAGTTAAATTGAGATAAATTTTGTTAAATTAAGGAATTGGGGTTGCATAAATGAATGTAGGCATGAAGGGAAACTGTGCTTGTCTACAGAGAATCCTTTCTGAGCAAGTCGAAGAGATTTTCATGAAGAAAAGAGACCCAGAACTTGAGACCAAGCAGCTCCTTCTGTGGGGGGAGGATTCAAAACATGGCATGAGGAACAGACTTCTACTGATTGTTGAAACAGGCTCTGTCCTAGTTGATCATTCCAGGGGAACATCTGGCATCATGGGCCACTGTTCTTCCCTACAAGGACTCTGCAGATCATTTAGGGTTGAGCCAAAGAATATGAAGTTTGGCATTGCTGAAATCATTGTCTATTTGGAAAACTCAAAGATGCCTAGTGTGACTGGTATTGTTCTGCTGAAAAACTTAAATATATTCCACAAAGAAAAAAATTTCCAACCTGCCATGATAAAAGACCACACAAATTCAAAGCAGTTTTGATTCATGCTACCTTTTGTCATTTTACTCAGAAAGTATCTTTCTGCCTCAAAAGTTGTCCCTGTGCTAGGTGAATGATTTTCATAAACAATGTAATAGAAACCAGGTGTGGTGGTGCATGCCTGTAATCCCAGTGGCTCAGAAGGCTGAGGCAGGAAGATTGCGAGTTCAAACCACCCTCAGCAACTTAGTGAGGCCCTAAGCAATTCAGTGAGATCCTGTCTCTAAATAAAATACAAAAAAAAGGCTGGGGATGTGGCTCAGTGGTTAAGTAAGCTCTTGGTTCAATCCTTGGTACCAAAAAAAAAAAAAAAAAAAAGTGATAGAGTGCTAAAGTAGGAAAATCCCATCCTAACATTAAAATATTCTTTCTTTTTTTCCTTTTTAAAGGGTAAGTTTTAAAAAAACATGTAAAAACATATTTGAACTACTAAATATTGGCTAAAAGGTGTCTTGATACCTAAAGATTTAGGAATTCAGGAGAGTACATTTTTTTAGTTGAATTTAAATTTATTCTCAAGAATAATGCTGCAAATTATGCTAGCTTTCTCAAGAAATAAATGCTCATTGCTCCTCAACAAAGAATTAAGGGTCACTTAAAGCTAGAAGAGCTTAGAATAACATATACCAAGCCCTGAAAGACAATGGATACCAACCAAGAATCATATCCAGAAAAATTAAGTTTTACATTTAATGATGAAATAAAAACATTCCAAGATTAAAAAAAAAAAAGAATCTACAGCAAGAAAACCTGCGCTATAGAACATTGTTGACAAAATATCCCATGAGGAGGAAATGTAGAACCACAATGAAAACCTGCAAAGGGAGGAACTACACTAAAGGAAAGGCCAATAAAAGAAAAAACCTAGTCAACATAAAAACTAAAAATAACCCAAAATGTCTGGGAATACAAACCATGTCTGGATAATAACCCTTAATGTTAATGGCCTAAACTCATTGATTAAAAGACATAGACTGACAGATTGGATCAAAAAATATCCAACAATATGCTGCTTCCAAGAAACTCATCTCATAAGAAAAGACACCCACAGACTGAAGGTGAAAGGATGAGAAAAAAATGTATCACTCACATGGACTGCATAAACAAGCAGGGATTTCCATCCTCATATCAGATAAAGTGAACTTCAAACCAAAGTTAGTGAAAAGGGATAAAGAAGGTTATTTCATACTGCTTAAGGGAATCATACATCAACAAGACATAACTATCTTAAATATATATGCCCCAAACAATGGGGCATCTATGTATGTCAGACAAACCCTTCTCAACTACAAGAATCAAATAGACCACAACATAAAAATACTTGATGACTTTGGCACACCTCTCTCGTCACTGGATAAATCTTCTAAACAAAAATTAAATGAAGAAACTACAGAAATCAATGGAACAATCAATAATCTAGACTTAACAAAACTACAGAACTCAATAGAACAATCAATAATCTATACTTAACAGACATATATAGAATATTCCATCATTCAACAAGCAAATATACTTTTTTCTCAGCAGCACATGGATCTTTCTCCAAAATAGATCTTATGTTATGCCACAAAGCTAGTCTTAGCAAATAAAAAAAAAGTACAGATAGTACCCATTTTATCTGACCATAATGGAATGAAATTAGAAATTAAAGATATATTAAAAAAGAGAAGGTACTCCAACACCTGGAGACTGAACAATATGCTATTGAATGATATCATGGGTAACAGAGGACATGAGGGAGGAGATAAAAAAAATTATTAGAGGTAAATGAGAACTCTGATACAAATATCAAAATCTCTGGGAAATTATGAAGGCAATGCTAAGAGGCAAGTTCATTGCATTAAGCTCATTCATCAAAAGAAGAAAAAGTCAACAAATAAATGACTTGACACTACTTCTCAAAGCCCTAGAAAAAGAGGAACCAACCAACACCAAAAGAAGTAGAAGAGAGGAAATAATTAGAATCAGGGCTGAAATCAATGAAATTGAAACAAGTGAAACAACTCAAAAAATTGACAAAACAAAAAGCTTGTTCTTTGAAACAACAAACAAAATCAACAAACCCTTAGCCACCCTAATGAAAAGAAGGAGAGAGAAAACCCAAATTACTAAAATTTGTTATGAAAAAAGAAATGTCATGACAGACTCTGCTGAAATATAGAGGATAATTAGAAACTATTTTTAAAAAATTTATATTCCAGTTATATAGAAAACCCCAAAGACATCAACAAATTTCTAGAGACATATGACCTACCCAAACTGAATCAGGAGGACATTCATGACTTAAACAAATAAATTACAAGCAAGGAAACAGAAGACACCATGAAAAGCCTACCAACCAAAAAAAGCTTGTGACCAGATGAATTCTCAGCTGACTTCTACAAGACATATAAAGAAAAACTAACTCCAATACTTCTCAAATTATTCCATGAAATAGAAAAGAAGGGAACCCTTCCAAACTTATTCTATGAGGCTAGTATCATGCTGATACCAAAACCAGACAGAGACATATCAAAGATGGAAAATTTCAGGCCAATATCCCTAATTAATATAGAAGAAAAAATTCTCAATAAAATTTTGGCAAATTGCATACAAAAGCATATTAAAAAAATAGTGCACCATGATCAAGTAGGGTTCATTCCAGGGATACAAGGTTGGTTCAACATACAGAAATCAACAAATGTAATCCATCAATAGACTGAAAGACAAGAATGATATAATTTTATCAAAGACAAGAATCATATGATTTTATCAGAGAAATCATTTGACAAAATACAGCACCCTTTCATGTTTAAAACACTAGAAAAACTAGGGATAGTAGAAACATGGCTCAACATTGTAAAAGCAATCTATGCTAAACCCAAGGCCAACATCATCCTAAATGGAGAAAAATTGGAAGCATTCCCTCTAAAAACTGGAACAAGACAGGGATGACCTCTTTCACCACTTCTATTCAACATAGTCCTTGAAACTCTAGCCAGAGCAATTAGATAGATAAAAGAAATTAAATAGATACAAATAGGAAAAGAAGAACTAAAACTATTATTATTTGCTGTTGACATGATACTATACTTAGCAGATCCAAAAAACTCCACCAGAAAACTTTTAGAATTAATAAATGTATTCAGCAAAGTTGCAGGATATAAAATCAACACCCATAAATCAAATGCATTTCTAAACTTCAGCAATGAATCATCTGAAAGAGAAATTAGGAAAACTACTGCATTCACAATAGCCTCAAAAAGAGAAAAGTACTTGGGAATCAATTTAACAAGGGAGGCGAAAGACTTCTACAATGAAAACTACAGAACAGTAAAGAAAGAAATTGAAGAAGACTTTAGAAGGTGGAAAGATCTCCCATGCTCTTGGATAGACAGAATCAATATTGTCAAAATGGCCATACTACCCAAAGCACTATACAGATTCAATACAATCACAATTAAAATCCCAAGGTCATTCCTTATAGAAATAGAAAAACAATCATGAAATTCATGTGAAAAAAATAAGAGACCCAGAATAGCCAAAGCAATCCTTTGCAAAAAGAGTGAACCTGGATGCATGACAATACCAGAACTTAAACTATACTATGAAGCTATAGAAACAAAAATGGCATGGTATTAGCACCAAAATAGACATGTAGACCTATTCTATACATGATATAGAATTATATAGACCTATCTGTAGACCTATTCTATACATGGTATAGAATAGAAGACACAGAGACAAACCCACACAAATATAGTTATCTCATACTAGACAAAGGTGCCAAAAACATACACTGGAGAAAAGATAGTGTCTTAAACAAAAGGTGCTGGCAAATCCATATGCACCAAAATGGAACTAAACCCCTTTCTCTCACCATGCACAAAAATCAAGTCTAAGAGGACCTAGGACCTAGGAATTAGACCAGAGACCTTGTGTCTAATAGAGGAAAAAGTAGGTCCAAATCTTCCTCACATCAGATTAGGCCCCAATTTCTTTAACAAGACTCCTAAAGTGCAAGGAAAAAAAGCAAGAATCAATAAATGGGATGGATTCAAACTAAAAAGCTTCTTCTCAGCAAAAGAAGCAATCAATGAAGTGAACAGAGAGCCTACATTCTGGGAGCAAATTTTTGCCACATGTACATCAGATAGAGGACTAATCTCCAGAATATATAAAGAACTCAAAAAACTTAACACCAAAAACACAAATAACCCAATCAATAAATGGACTAAGGAGCTGAACAGAAACTTCTCAGAAGAGGATACAGAATCAATAAACAAATATATGAAGAAATGTTCAACATCTCTAGCAATTAGAGAAATGCAAGTCAAACCTACTCTAAGATTTTATCTCACTCCAGTCAGAATGGCAATTATCCAAAATACAAGCAACAGTAAGTGTTGACAAGGATGTGGGGGAAAAGGCATGCTCATACATTGCTGGTGGGACTGCAAATTGGTGCAACCTATCTGGAAAGCAGTATGCAGATTCCTTAGAAAGCTTGGAATGGAACCACCATTTGACCCAGCTATCCCATTCCTTGGCCTATACCCTAAAGACTTAAAAACAGCATACTATAGTAATGCAACCACTTCAATGTTTATAGCAGCATACTTCACAATTGCTAAACTGTGGAACCAATCTAGATGCCCTTCAATAGATGACTGGATAAAGAAACTGTGGTATATATATACACAATGGAATATTACTCAGCAATAAAAGAGAATAAAATAATGGCATTTTCAGGTAAATAGATGGAACTGGAGAATGTCTAATGTCTAATGTCTAATTTGCAGGTAAATAGATGGAACTGGAGAATGCTAAGTGAAGTAAGCCAATTCCAAAAAATCAAAGGCCAAATGTTCTTTCTGATTAGTGGATGCTGATATGTAATAGGGGTGGTGGAGGGGACCATGGGAGAAATGGAGAAACTTTGGATGGGACAGGGTGAGGTCGGGGAGAGGAGGGGGATGGGAATAGCAAAAATGGTGGAATGAGATGGACATCACTACCCTAGGTACATGTATGAAGACACGAATGTTGTGACTATATTGTTTGTAACCAGAGAGATGGAAAATTGAGTTCCATATATGTACTATGACTTGAATGCATTCTTCTGTTTTAAAAATAAATAAAAAAATAAAAAAATAAAAAAATAAAAAAATAAAAAAATAAACTGTGATATATATATATATATATATATATATATATATATATATACACACACACACACACACACACACACACACGCACACACACACCCAATATATAAAATGAAATATTACTCAGCAATGAAAGAGAATAAAATTATGGCATTTGCAGGAAAATGGAGGGAGTTGGAGAACATCATGCTAAGTGAAATATGCCAATCCCCAAAAACCAAGGTGAATGTTTTCTCTGATTAGTGGATGCTGATACACAATGGGGATGGGAGTAGGGAGCATGGTAGAAATGGAGGAACTTTGGATAGGGCAAGGGGGTAGCAAACATGGTGGAGTGAGATAGACATCACTACCCTAGGTACATATATAAAGACACGAATGGTGTGACTCTGCCTTGTTTACAACCAGAGAAATGCAAAATTGTGCACCATATGTGTACTATGACTTGAAATTCATTCTTTTGTTTTAAAAAATAAAAATAAATAAATTAAAAAAATAATAAAAGGTCATATCCTACCTGCAGGGCCCATACCCAAGGCTCTTGTAAGCTGGCTTACTTGCTCCCATCACCTATGTTAGCCTATGAAATAGTAGAGAAAGACAGGATTGGTGTTCCTGATTGCTAACAAATACAACAAAGTCCATGGGAAATTGAACTTGTGGAAATTTATGAACTATGCATATCAATAAGTCATGCTTTTTTTGTACATTTTAGTTATGGAACATACCTTAGAAAGTACAGTCATGTAAGTATAGCCTATGACATTAGCTGGACCTAATGAAGCCAGAGAGGAGAGGCAGCCAAACCCAAAAAGCCAGGGTGTATAGGGAGGCTGGGTTCCTGAGATTACTGAGAAAATGATCACCACTATACATAAACCAACCAAATGCTGAATTTCAGACGAGAATGTCTTAAAGTCTTTTCCATAAGGGAGTACATAGAGTGGGACCTTAAGTCTATGCTGTGTCAGGGCTTGCAAGAAAGGCTGTTGAGGGGTCAGTTTTCATGGCCTGGGATCACCATATAGTCTTGTCCTGATGGCTTCATAAAAAGAGACTGCTGATACTGAAGTTCTCTGTCAGGTCCTCCAAGTGGGATAATGTAGGGTCTGACCATCAATGCCAAGTACCTGCATCTCATTGATTAGTCATGAGAACCTTGAAATCTTGAAATGTAGCTACCATTGTAACTCTATTTTATATATGAGGAAATAAGTTCAGAGGAGGCAAGAGGCTGGCAGACCCAGGCATGCACTAGACTGTCCCCACCCTTTCATTCTCCCACCTTGCTCCACAGTGTCTTGGGAGGGTCTGGCTGAAAGGCCATAGCTCTGCCATGGGGGACTGGCTTCCACAGATTATACAATATTTCTCTGCCGTGTCTTGCCCAGGCTTTCACAGTCACTTTCTAAAATGACCCAAATCCAACACCCTGGAGACTGCTATAGGTGGTTGCGATGTCACATTTGCCCCCATCTTAGCCACCAGATTCTTTTCTATTCTTGCATGAGAGTTTATCAGTGGTAGGGCTCAGAAGAGATGAAGAGGTAGGAGATTTAATTTTTAAGCCTTATCCTTTGATTTCTATTCACTACTATTCACTATTATTGGATTTCTTCTGTGGGCAAGAATGGTTCTAGGATGTGGGTGAATAAATGTAAGACAGTTGTTATGGATACAGAGTACAGAAAGAAAAATTGAACAAAAAGTTTTCAATACTTGTTCTGAGACTCTAGACTATTTATTTATCTTAAGTTCTTCATACAATGCATATAAAAATAAATTTGTGGGGTTGGAGGAGTTTTCTTCATATATTCAAAGTTTCCAGTACAATATTGTTATGTCATGATTTTTTTTTAAGGAGCAAAAATCTCTCAAGCCAAGTAAATAATAAATTAGGTCCTGAGTCTCTGTTGAAGGAGAGATCAGTAAGAACTACACACCTGGTGGGGGTAACATAAAGTTTCTTAAACATGCTGTACTTACTGTTTTAATACAACCTGATTTCTCCCAGTTTGCCTTGCACTTTGAAGTTATATCTTTAAATTCTCATTGCTATTAACAGGTATTACTGCATTACCAACTCCATTTTGCTTAGACAACAATAAGTCTTTATGATAATCGTACTAACTTAGAAAAACAAATACAGATAGATCTTGTGTACAACCTCCAAGAAGGCAAAGAAGTTGTTAGGGGACAAAGATAAGCACCTCAGCAGGAAGTTGTCTGACCCTGCAAGGTTCAGAACAATTCTCTCAGAACATGTAACAGAAAGAATACTTTTTTTCTTTTATTTTGTTGTATGGATTTCCTCATCTTCTTTCTGATACTTATGGAGTACAGTACCTCTAAAAAAAACTTTATAAGTGTCAGCTATTGACAGCTATTCTGGAGTCAATATCCATCAGGTAACTACATTAGTTTTCTATAACACAGTATTGAAAAGTGGGTAGTGTGGGTAACAGAAATCTATCGTCTTACAGTCCTGGAGACCAAGATAAAAGTGTTGGCAGGGTTGGTTCCTTCTGAGGCTGTAGAATCTGCTCCAGGTTTCTCTGCTAACTTCTGAGGTTTGCTGGAAATATTTGGCTCCTTCCAAACGTACAAAATTTCAACAGATCTACACCAAGGCATATTATAATGAAAATGCCCAACATACAGAATAAGGATAGAATTTTAAAGGCCATGTGAGAGAGGAACCAGATTACATATAAGGGAAGACCAATTCATATCTCAGCAGATTTTTCAACCCAGACAATAAAAGCCAGGAGATCATGGAATAACATATTCCAAGCCCCCTAAAAGACAATGGATGCCATCCAAGAATCCTATATCCAACCAAATTGACCTTCAGATTTGATGACAAAATAAAAACTTTCATGATAAACAAAAGTTAAAAGAATTTACAGCAAGAAAGCCTGCACTACACAGCATTCTTGGCAAAATATTCCATGAGGAGGAAATGATAACCAACAATGAAAATTTACAAAGAGAGGAACTACACTAGAGGAAAGACTATTCGAAAGAGAAAACAACTCAAGGTAAAAACCAAAAACAAACCAAAATGACCAGAATTACAAATCATATTTCAATCATAACCCTGAATGTAAATAGCCTAAATGCACCAATTTAAAGACATAGACTGACAGACTGGATTAAAAAACAAGACCCAACAATATGCTGTTTTCAAGAGACTCATCTCACAGGAAAAGACATCCAAAGACTGAAAGTGAAAGGCTGGGGAAAATCATATCACTCACATGGACCCCACAAACAAGCATGAGTTTCCATCCTCATATCAAATAAAGTGGATTTCAAACCAAAGATGGTGAAAAGAGATAAAGAAGGTCATTTCATACTTCTTAAGGGAACCATACATCAACAAGACATAACAATCATAAATATATATGCCCCAAATAATGGAGCTTCTACATATATCAAACAAATCCTTCTCAAATACAAGAATCAGATAGACCACAACACAATAATACTTGGAGACTTTAACACAGCTCTTTCACCATTGGATAGATCTTCCAAACAAAAACTTAATAAAGAAACCACAGATCTCAATGAAACTATCAATAATTTAGACTTAACAGACACATATAGAGTGTTCCATCCAACAACAAGTGAATACACTTTCTTCTCAGCTCCACATGGATGCTTTTCCAAAATAGATCATATATTATGTCACAAAGCCAATCTTATCAAATACAAAAAAATAGAGATTCTACCCTGCATCCTATCTGACCACAATGGAATAAAATTACAAATCAATGACAGATTAAAAAGCAGCAACTATTCCTTCACCTGGAAACTAAATAATATGCTATTGAATGATGCATGGATTACAGAAGACATCAAGGATGATATAAAAAAATTCTTAAAGGCAAATGAAAACTCCGATACAACATATCAAAATCTTTGGGATGCCATGAAGGCAGTGCTAAGAGGAAAGTTCATAGCGCTAAACTCATTCATTAGAAGATGTAAAAGTCAACAAATAAATGAATTGACTCTTCGTCTCAAGGCCTTAGAAAAGGAAGAACAAATTAACACCCAAAGAAGTAGAAGACAAGAAATAATCAAAATCAGGGAATCAATGAAATCAATGAAATTTCATGAAATCAATGAAATTGAAACAAAAGCAACAATTCAAAAAATTGACAAAACAAAAAGCTGGTTCTTTGAAAAAATAAACAAAATTGACAAACCCTTAGCCACCCTAACGAAAAGGAGGAGGGAGAAAACCCAAATTATTAAAATTAGTGATGAAAAAGGAAACATCACAACAGACACTACTGAAATACAGAGGATAATTAGAAACTATTTTGAAAATTTATACTCCAGTAAAACAGAAAACCCTGAAGGCATCGACAAATTTCTAGAGACTATGGCAAATGACCTACCCAAACTGAACCAAGAGGACATACACAACTTAAACAGGTCAATTTCAAGCAAGGAAATAGACGAGGCCATCAAGAGCCTTCCAACCAAGAAAAGCCCAGGTCCAGATGGATTCTCAGCTGAGTTCTACAAGACATTCAAAGAAGAATTAATACCAATTCTCCTCGAACTATTTCATGAAATAGAAAAGGAGGGAACCTTTCCAAACTCATTCTATGAGGCAAGTATCACCCTGATTGCAAAACCAGACAGAGATACATCAAAGAAAGAAAACTTCAGACCAATATCCCTGATGAACATAGATGCAAAAATTCTCAATAAAATTCTGGCAAATTGCATACAAAAACATATCAAAAAATAGTACACCATGATCAAGTGGGGTTCATGCCAGGGATGCAAGGTTGGTTCAACATACGGAAAT
>CM053407.1:96520202-96559393 GCA_028644305.1 Xerus rutilus
CCCCGAAGTGAGGGTTTCAGAGGTTATTATAGGGTGGGCTAGCTACATGATTCAGAAAAACATGATTTGGCAGGTATTCAACCTATAGTTATTAACAATTCAACCGTGACAGTGCCTCCTATGTCCCCTTTCAGTTCCTGGAACTTTAGGTAACTGGCCAGGGGGTCTTGGCAGCCTGTGGTTTTGCACCCCCATCCGTAAAAAACAAGCACAGCAAAGCATTAATCACAGAAACACAAAGAGCAGGTTAACAAATGCAGGCCTGAGCCAGGGTGACTCCATTTTGTGTTAGGATTTTACAAGACTCTGTAACCAAAAATGACCTGGCACCAGATGTCAAGTGACAAGTTTGAAATCCAGTCCTAAAGTCTGTCAACCAGATAATATTAGAATTATCCAATTTCCCTTCAGTGAGTAGGATATAAATTAATAAGCCTTAGGAAGTTTATTTCCAATGGGACTTGTCTATTTTAATGTGTGCAACAGCAGAAGCTTATACTATTTTAGTCTACATGTGACACTATAACTACATGTAACATTTCATGCCCTTCAAAAATGAGTAAAATAATACACATGTGCCTCAGACAGGAAAGAGCTACAAACAGTTACACACCGAAGAATAGTTTCTGCCTCTAGTTATATTGGAAGAAACTGAACCAGAAGGTTGACCTTCTTGAACTAACCAACTTGCAAATTCATTCTACTTAGTTTGTATTTTCTGAATTTTTTGTGATGATTGGATGAGGATCTACATCAAATAAGAGAGGAAGACCCTGTTGGGGTGTGGATGCTGGGCTGTTCTCTGCTTCTCAGATACTGAGATCAAATTGGGGCTTTAATAATATTTCATATTGCAAATGCCGTGGACCACCAGGGTGACTTATGAAGGGAGTGCTATGGTTTGGAACTAAAAATGTCTCCTGAAAATCTCATGTTTTGGAAGCATGGTTCCCAATGCAGAAAGTTCAGAGGTGGAATTTTTAGATCATGAAGGCTGTAACTTCATCAGTGAATTAAAAATGTGAATGGATTGATGTGGGGAACTATAGACAGATTGGGTGTGATTGGAGAAAGTAGATCAGTGGAGGTGTACCCTTGGGGATTATATCTTGTTCCTGACTCATTGCTTTCCCTTGCTTCCTGGCTGCTGTGATATCAGCAGCTTTCTTCTTTCATTCCCATCCACCATGATATTCTGCTTCTTGTTAGGCCCAGAATAAGGAAGTTGGCTGACCCTGGGGCGAACCTCTGAGAACATGAATGCAAAAATGGACTCTAAGTTGTTCTTGTCAGGTATTTTGGTCACAGGGATAAAAAGCAAACTAACAGAGATAGGGAATTTGCAATGCCAGAAACTACTGTATTGGAACAACCCATAAGGAAAAGAATTGAAGAATCTGTTGGGGAAATAATTTCAATTAAATATCCAATCAATATCACTTTCTGGGTACATAATATTATGACACAGAATGTTGATTTGGAAGACTCAAACAAAATTATATAAGCTACTGTATAGAGTTTCCAGACTATTGTGATTTAACTGTGGAGGAAAAAAACAAAACAAAAAACAAAAACCCATTGTCATGATTTACTCCTCTACAAATGAAACCTATTGTTTGATTTCCTGAAATGCTCTAGACTTCTGTGGATATGATAGTCATCATTCATTGCCTATATCATTTATTGCCATGTTGTATTTTCATTCCATGAAAGCAGTTGGCCATTGAACCTGGAACTGTATGCAGGTGAGGAAGTATTTAGCTTTGCGTGATGCTAACCATTGTAAAGGCAATAGAAGGACTATCATAAGCCATCACATAGTTCTTCCAGATGAAAGACACAAGAGATTCCAGTAAATTGAGATGAACAGGAAGGTTCTTGTGGACCAAGGAAGAGTTGGGTGTTATCAAAGCAATATGCAGCTTTAGTAGGCTTGTTTGTGGAGTGGAAGTAAAAATGGACAATTAGGAATGAATGATGATTTTGATATAAATTCAACTGCATGTTTTCTGCAAGAGAAGATAGCTTAGTTGAAGGGAAAAAATTTTCTGTGTACCAAACCTGAAGTGTGCTTCTGTGAATTTAATTGATGTTTCCTGACTATCCCCAGCATTGCGTTGAATTGTCAAGCTCCACTACTATTCATTATGTTGAGCACTGGAGAAATCTGATGTTAGTCATAGCATGGTTTCCTGTACTGGTGACACAGTGTCCCTAGAGAGATACTGGAGAGATCTATGTATCATCTTATTCTGGAATGTTGGGCTGCCTCCAGGGCTCTACTTTTTCTCTGAGAATATTAGCCATTACATCTAGACTTATGTAGGCACTAAACTATTTTCTAAATTTTGGGGTATGTCTTATTTTCCCCAAGATGCCATCAGAATTTCAAAATAGCTTCATTGTTCAAGGACCAGATGAAAGCAGCAGTTTGCCAGAATTTGAATGTTCCTTCACAGCAGCCAGCAGAAAGCCTGTGCCGTAGCCTTTTGTGAATGCAAAGACATTTTAAAAATAGAACAAGAGTGTTTTCTAGGCAGCTTTAAAGAAAAAAAATGTTGGGAGCTAAAAGTGACCTAAACATCTTATGACAAATTCTTTCTTCTCTTCATGTTCCAAGGTGGGCATTTACCACCTTTTACATTTTTAAGAAATCTTGATCTACGTGAAAAATTAAAAGCAGACCTCATCTCAAGCATCATCTCTGAGGGTTCTCAACAATGCTTTAATTTTTTTTCGTTTTTCAGAGACTGATAGATAAGAAGACAGAGAGAAGATGGAATCTAGGTTTCCTTCCTTGAGGGCTGTGTGTGTGTGGGGGGGGTTGGTTTGGGTTGATGGTGGGGAGAACAAATGAGCTTGAATCCGGAAGCAATTGATTCATTCTTCATTCAGATCCTTATCGAGGACTCAATTAATCACTTGGTAAATCTGAACTTGCTCAATTACATTTCCCGGACCATCGCTAAAAACTTAAGTAGCTTTAATTAGTTTTTATTGAAAAGCATAAATAATGTAAGTATTGACTCGCTTGGATTTAAATTTTGGTTATTGGAAATAGTAAGGCATGCAGGCACTTTTATTATCGCCTGTGAGTGTCTGGTGAATCACTGTGGGATGGCTTTTTAAAGATATCCTATAAAGATTCCCTGGTCTGTTATATGAGGTACCACTAAAAGCCATGTTAGCCTCGTAATTGTGAACTTCTGTTTCAATGTTGGCCTCATGTGGGGAAAAGCAAATCTAGGTTTCTATTTTCTTGTGTTCTTTAACCTTAACAAACAACACCTTACTTCTTGTCTGAAAAATTCTGAATCCTGGGGATAGAACCCTGCAAATAGTTTGCAGAATTGGCTGAAGACAGCAAGCCACACTGGGCACTCAGGGCTTCAGCAGTCATTGGGCAGGCCACTAGTGCATTCTTTGCTTGGTTAGGATACTAAATAGTACTATTTAATTCTGAACCGAAGTGGAATCCCGAATATTCAGCTTCAGTTTACCAAGATGATTAATAATCATTCAAAAGCATTTGAGTCCTTTAAGTTCACCATCCAGTCACTGTAGCCTGCCTTGCTATTGTTTGTCCTCTCCTAAAACATCCTGGTAAATTCTGGCAGCATGCACATTGTCTAACTGTATCTTCCAATATAAGAGTTCTTTTCAAATAGCTTATACATTTATCTTGGAAGCAAATATATTATCAACTTGAAAGAATAATTTCAGCATTGAAAACTATGGTTAGGAAATCAAGTCTGTCTCCCTGTGTTGAGACAGTCCAGGAATCTGGTCTAAGTTGCGAAGGAAGGCTGTGTGCGGAATTGCTTTGATAAACTGGTCTCTGCTTTTATAGATCAGCCTCTCTTTCAAGGCTGCGCACACATTACTTCTCTGAAGATGGAGCCAGAGATATTTCACAAAGACAGCAGAGCTTATGAGAAAAGAAGGGGAGATAAACTCCTATCTTTTCTGGGAAAGAACTGATAAGCCATGTTTTTCTTGCTTGCAATTTTGGAGTTGGACATCTGCAGCTCATTAGTTATCTACGACTATCATTCAAATCAATTAATTGAGAGAATTAAAGCACATCTTAAGAATAAAAATACATTAACTTTCTCCCTCATTTTTTTTAAAAACTAACATCATACTGAGCCACATTCAACTGCAAAGATATATCACAGTTTATAATCTTTTGTCCTGAATGTATCACCATATTTTTTTATGTTCTTGAAAGTTACTACCCAGAATTTTATTGAGACTGAAAAATGCAGTTTCTTTTTGCTGAAATCTTCCTTCTGTCTTGTCTTTTCTCCCCACCTCTTCACTATTTCTGTATTTTTTTCCCCTACACGATTTTCTCAAGCTCTCTCACTCCCTACATCCTGATGTGGATAATATTGCTATTTTTTTTTTTTTGGTCACAATCAAATATGATAGTAGAGAAAAAGAAACACATTTCTATTTGATTTATAAATTGAATTCTTAGAAAAACAGACACCCTCCCCAGCCTGGCCTATGTCTCAGAAAAAGACATACCCCCCACCTCCTTGATTTTACAACAGTTGTCTTTTATTGCTTAGCTTTTTGTTTTAAATTGATCAAACTTTTGCTGTATATGTCTTCAGTGCTTTCACTATCAACTGAGTATTAGAATTGTTCAGTTTACTGCATACACTAAAATCAATAGAATCTTTGTCTGTGGGAGATTAAATCATAGAGTGATAAAATCAGATTTTCCTGTTCCCAGCTTCTTTTAAAATAGCAGTTATTAGGACCCCTGCTAGTGTCAAAAGGACCAGCTACTCTTGAAAACAGGAATAAACATGTTAATAGCCGATCCTGTTTTTGAATACTATATTCTAGATATGTATTCACATACATAATATGTGTTTATTGTACAGACATACAATACACATGCAATATAATGTGCTTTGTGATGTATCTACTATAAAAATATATTTCATCTCTAAGTAAAAAAAAAGTAAAGTTTCATACCTAGGCCTTCCAAATATGAGCACATCTTACCTTTTGATTGACTCCTGAGTTGGCTCTTAAGCTTGAAAGCAAACCTGGAAACAGCAACTTTAGCATTTTGCACAGTAGATCTTCAATGTATCATGCCTCACCACAGAGCTGAGGTCAGAAAACAGAGTCCTTGAAATTGACTTGGAGGTGTTTTGCAACTTCTATATGATATAGCAAGATAAGAATACTTTTTGAGAGGTGTTATATGATTAAACTCTGTGTTTGGGTAAGATGGACTCCCTCTAAATGCAACACTTGCAACTGCTACATGTTTTCCCCCCTTATACACTTTAGATACTGTTATGGTTTTGATGTGAGGTGTCCCCCAAAATCTCATGTGTGAGACAATGCAAGAAGGTTTGGAAGAGAAATGATTGGGTTATAGCCTTAATATAATCAGTGAATTAATCTCTCATGGGATTAACTGAGTGGTAAATGGAGGCAGGTGGGCTATGGCTGGAGGCAGTGGTTCATTGGGAGCACGACTTTGGGGTATATATTTGTATCTGGCAAGTGGAGTCTCTCTTTCTCTGCTTCCTGAGCACCATGTGAGCTGCTTCCCTCTGCCACATTCTTTTGTGGTGATATTCAGCCTCACCTCGAGCCCGAGGAATGTAGCCAGCTGTCTGTGGATGGAGACCTCTGAGAACGTGAGCCCTTAAAATTTTCCTCCTCTACAATTGTTCTAGTTGGCTTCTTTAGTCACAGTAGTGAAAAAGCTGACTAAAACAGATACTTCAGCATCCTTAGGTCTTGTCACAGATAACTTGCTGGTTTGAGACATATGGACCCAGAATCACCTGCTCTGATTTGTCAAATTTGCAAGTATGCATTGCCCCAACACTATATCCAAATATTTGTCCATGAAACTCTTTATTGCTGAATATCTTATAAGAAACAAGAGAATTAATTATCTTCACTTATCTGAAGTTCATTCACGCAATTATCTATTTAATTGTTGATTAATTCCAGAACTGTTTCTTGAACAACTATGTGTCAGACACTCGAAGCACTGAGGACACAAGAAAACCCATTTTGGTAAGCATAGGAAAAGCACATCAAGTGCTGAAATTTGATAACTAATAAATGATTTCAGCAGAGTTAAAGGCTCAAAATTAACTTAAAAAAATGAGTTGCCTTTTCTTACATTAACAACAAATTAGCTGAAAAATAAATTGACAATTCCATTTATAATACCATCAAAATAAAATACTTCAGAATAAATTTAACCAAAAAGGTAAAAAATATTACCTTGAAAACTGTAAAACACTGATGAAAGAAATTAAAGAAGACAAAAATAAATGGAAAGATCTCCTGTGTTCATGAATTGGAATAATTTATTTTGTCAAAATGTCCATTATGTACAAGTACCAATGCACCAATATAATTATGAAAAACAAATAAGTTAAACTCATAGAAGTAGAGAATAAAATGGTGGTTACCAGGTGTGGGGGCATAATGAGTGGATGGGAAATAAGAAATATTGATCAAAGGGCACAAAATTTCAGGTAGACAGTAGGAAAAAAGTTTTAGTGGTCTTTTGCACACAATGGTGACTTTAATGCATTGAATATTTTGAAATTACTAAAAATTAGATTTAGGGCTGGGCTATAGCTCAGTGGTAGAGCACTTGCCTAGCATGTGTGAGGCACTGGGTTTGATCCTCAGCACCACATATAAATAATAAACGAATAAAATAAAGATCCATCAACAACCAAAAAAATTTTTAAAAAATTAGATTTACATGTTTTCACCACATGAACAAAATAAGTATATGAAGTGATGAATTGTTCAATTATCTTGATTTAAACTTTCTACAATGTATGTATGTATCAAAATATCACATTGTACTCTATAAATATATACAATTATTGCTTGATAATTAAAAACAAAATTTTTAAAATTTTAAAAGGGGAAAATGTCCATACTACTTACAAAGATCTACAGATTCAGTGCAATCTCTATCCAAAACTCAATTACATTTTTCATAGAAATAGCAAAAAAGGATTTTGAAATATGTATGCAACTGTAAAAGTCCTCAAATATCCAAAGCAAAAAGAATATAGCTGGAGGCATTATACTTCTTGATTTCAAGTTGTTTACAAAGCTATCACAATCAAAACAATATGCCATTGGCATAGAAAGGTACATATACTAATGGAACAGAATAGAACCCAGAAATAAACTCAACCCTAGGACAATAAGAACACACAGTAGGAAAAGGAAACCTGCTCATTGATGGATGTTGGGAAAACTGGATATCCACTTGAAAAGAAGGAAATCAGACTCATAAAAAAAATCAACTCATAACTTAAAGGTAAGATGTGAAACCATAAAACTCATAGAAGAAATCATAGGAGGAAAGCTCTATGGTAGTGGTCTTGGCGATGATCTTTTGAATGTGACACCAAAAGTGCAGATAACAAAAGCAAAAGGGAGCAAAAAAAGCTTCTGCACAGTAAAAGAAAAAGGATTGGGAGGAGGAAAATGTTTTCAGGGTATGTATCTGATAAGGTCTGATAAGGAGTCACTGTTCAAAATGTTTTAGGAAATTTATACAACTAAAGAGCAAAACCTGACTAGTTCATTAAAAATAGGTAAACGCTTCAAATAATCATTTTTTCTGAAGAAGACATGCAAATGACTAACAGAGTCATGAAAAGTGATCAATATAAATCAGAATGAGATACTACCTCACACCTGTTAGGAAAGTGATTATCAAAAAGATAAATAATTTTTGGTGAGAGTGTAGAGAAAAAGGAATCTTGTATACTGTTGGTGAGAATATAAATTAGTACAGCTATTCTAGAAAGTAGTATGAAGGTTCCTCAAAGAACAATAAAAAGATATACCAAAGAATAATTGGAAAAATGCTCACAAATACAGCAGTTCCTCCTTATCCATGGTTTTGCTTTCCAAGGTTTTGCTACTTATGCTCAACCAAAATTTCTTATGCTCAGTCAGAATTTTCTGGAAAATTCCAGAAACAATTCATAATTTTTAGATTGTACAAAGCTGTGGGTAGTGTGATGAAATATGGCACCATCCCATTTGATCATAACCTAGAATTGAATCATTCCTGGGTCCATTGAATCTTCACAGTAGACAATGCCTGCCTGGTAGTTACTTTGTCGACTCCTGGGTTATCAAATGGACTGTCATGGTATTGCTGTACTCGTGTTCAAATAATGTTTATTTCACTTAGTCACTCCCAAATGCAAGAACAATGATGCTGGAAATTCAGATATATAAAAGATATTCCATAAAAATGATTCCCTTAAGTGAAAAGATGAAAATACTCGACTTAATAATGAAAGAAAAATAATCATATGCTGAGATTACTAGGAACCTTATGTCTCTGAGGGATTGTAAAGGAAACAGAATATGTGTTAGTTTCACTGTCAAATTGAAAAGTTACAGCCATAGTGCATGATAAGTGTTTAGTTAAGATAGAAAAGGTATGAAATTTTAGGATTTTTTATTATTCATTTGGTGTCTTGGAACATATGCCTTCACTGGACAGAGGGTCCTACTGCAGTTTCATTGACTAGCTAGGGAATTTCACTCCTCTGTATGGAGTGGCTATGTGTTTTCTCCTACTGAACTGGAGAGAGCTAAAAAGTGAGGGCTGGGGGCAGTGAATTTGTCATGTAGGGAGGACACAGAAGTATGTGTGTGTGTAGTGCCTTGGCTTGGCTGGTCATGTTTATCTTGAGAATGAACGAGTTGGTGCACCAAAGGATGAGATGTACCGAACCTGTGGAGAGAGGTCCTTAATGAGGCACCATCCCTCACAAGGACACTCTCTGGAGCTCATTTCCTGCAATTTTAGGGTGCTTTCCTACAGAAGTCTCGCTTTCCCCACACTGCACGTGAGCAGTCCCACCCAGACAGTTGGTATGTGGCTTTGGAATCTTGAAGCCAGTATGGGGAAGAGACTGTGTGCAGTTATCTCTTTAAACTATATGGTGATTTTTTTTTTCTTGTAGGAGCTCTAAAGAATTGTAGAAAAATTAGATTACAGAAAAAAGTAGCGAAACTATCTAATTATGGTTAAATTTTAAAAAAGCCAACTTGAAGTCCAGAGGGAAAGTGAAATTGAGAAGAGAGAAAAAGATGCACTTTAGACCTTATGTTGTTTGTTTTATAAGCTCAATTTGAATGTTTACTTCTACAGTTGTAGATATTTTATTGCTACTTTCTTTCCTAGATGGGCTTGAAGTCAGTTTCCTTCTCCCAAGTGCTGGCTTTGGCTCATTTTGCTTTCATTGTTGATCATGTGAAAATCCCGTCAGACACCTCCTCTGCAGTCCCCACATCTCTTCTTTACTTGCAGCTGTATATACCTTTTTAATTAGATCTTTAACTGCATATTCCACTTTACCTCAGTGTGATCTTCACTGCTTCTCACATGCAGAATTTTTTTTTTTTTGATTTGAATTTTGATTTTCAGTTTGCATCTGTGTCAACTCCATGTAATTTAAAGGCAATGCCACAAATAGAAGAGAGAGAGATTTAAATACAACTCAGGATTCTTAGAAGTACTCAATGTGATAAAGCAAATGTTCTGCACCAGAAGCAAGGACAGGGAACTGGAGGAAGAGAGTTACAGAACTGTTGTTTTTCCTTTAAAACAGTTGCCGCCAATTTTCTTGTTCCCTCAATTTCTCTGACTTCTTTGGAATCATGTGGGTTCATCAGTGTACTGTGCCTCTGTGAGGGCTTCACTAGCTCCTCTCTATCTGAGAGAAATAACAAAAGCAAGATTGGAGCTTCAACTTTTTTAGAGACCATGACCCGACTGCCCCATCGACAGTGTGCAGCCTTGATTTTTCTCTGTTGATATATGCACATGTAGTGACCCCTGGGGAACAGGACAGGGAGCTTTAGAAGCAAAGAATACCAGGTGGAACTCCTGTTGTGGCCACTGACTGGTTGTGCAGTCCTAGGCAGCTTCTGCTGCACTCTAAATATGGTGTCCTCATCCATAAAAAGGAGATAATCATGTCTAGAGCATGGGTGTATTTTGAACACAGAATGAAACGTCTTTTAAGCACAATGCCCAGGGCTTGGTATACAAGGCACCCTGTGAACACTGCTTCATCCTTCCCTGACTCTTTGGTGTATCTATTTTTGGTGACATTCCAGGCTTCCCTAGATGGGGCTAGGGATTGGTGCATACTTCATACCCAGCTGTGCATGATATGTGTGTGTCTGTGTGTATCTAATTTCTTCAGTGAACAATGAATCTATTATCTGAAACTCATGAATATGCTATTTAACTAAATAAAAACCATGTATGTATAATTGTGTGTATAACCATGTGTTTCAATATACAGAAATAATTATCTGTGTGTCATACTTGATATAACCTTCAGAGGTAGAAATGAAAGTAGCAGTAATTCTTGGACTCCTGGTTCCAGTTTTTCCTGGTACTTTGAACCTAAAATGCAAAAAATGGCTGGAACCAATTCATCTCTCCACTGATACCATGGAAGGGAACTGAGTCGTGGTTAACAGCAGTTTTGCAGTGAGATTTCCTGCCACTTAAATGTTGGGGTGCTTCTCATTATATCCCATTTTTCTTATAATAACCACCTCCTAGGGATTGTGAACATGAAATAACTCAATATCTAGCAGTGTTTAGCATGGGCTGCAGCAAAGCAGTGTTCACTTAGCAGGTGAAAGCCAACATTCTCTTAACTGACAAAAGCTATTGTTATTAATGTACTTGTTGTTAATAGTATTACTATTATTATTAAATGAGTGGTCTCAAGGCCCCTGAAGCTACCCTGATATCTGTTCCTGTGATCCTGTTTTCTATCCTTGGTGCTGTTTGTATCCTTTAAAAATTTCCTTTTCTATTTACATTAGCCAGATCATTTTTTTTCCTGATTACTCTAAGCAGTATTCAGGAATTTGATCAGGGGAGCAAAACCTGCTCTAAAATTCTTTCCTACTAATGCTAAATGTTATTTACCATGCTGGAATAATGGTTTTCTTTACTAGTTAGTGGGGAAGCTTTAGTTTTCTTTTATTTAAATATCCAATGTTAGCCTTCTTGAAGTTACTTATTGTCATTTTTTGATTTGGCATTAATTTAGTCTTCCATTCCTGAACAATTAAATAGAAAGAAGGGGATTACTTCAAACAGAAAGCTGAGTCATAAAACATTCTAGGGGAATTTACTGTGGTAATCACTTTAAAATGTGGATAAAATTGATTCTGGAAAACTTGCTTCTAGGATATGCGCTTATTGTCTACTTCTTCCTGTGTCTTATTCAAATTCTTATTTCATGAAATAACTTCATTGAGGTGGAGTTTAAACTGAGTGTCACAAGAACTATCCGTTGTTTCTGTGCTGATAGATTTCAAGCCATACATGAACTCTTCTATATTTTCACTGAAATGCATCTCACACTTTTTAGTGTTGTTATTTTCAGTTATAGGAGGAGAAGTGCTGTCAATAAAGACCTATTTGGAGGTTGTAAATGCTTTGAGAACACTAAGTGTGAAATGGGTTCACTTTTCTCCATTTATTTCTGTTTCATTCTTTTCTCTCATTCTTGGCCTTATTACATGTTGAGTTATTTATGTAAGTAAATCAAGAATACTACCCTTAATTTAGATAAAATTGTTAGCATTTTATGTCCATTTGATTTTATATTAGAAATATAAGTCACATCAATTTTAATCAAGTTTTCCCTTGGGATTGGCGACAACAGAGCAATTTGTCATCATGGAGACTGAGCATCTTCAGGGACATGAATCCTCAGGAGTGATGCAGGTACCAGCTGTTACATACTTTGAGACTTCAGTGCTCTGAGTGTATTGTTGAATTTGTAGAATTTCAGAACCATTGTACACCATTTATACTGATTGATGAGCAAAGTATGTTCATGTTATACTCAATGACTGAAGTACACAGCTTTTCCTGAGATATAACCTAGGTTCCCATTGTTATGCCATATCATCACTGAAAACATGTCGTATGCCTACGTTTATATTTTTGAACTAATAATAAATTTAATTTTGAAAATCCTGTGATTGTGTATCAGTTGTAGAAATATAGCTGGGTACATTACTGAAGGAGAGTGAAGCATGAGCAGACATCTATATTTGCCTCACTCTCAAAGTAACTTTCTTGACATTTAAGCTAAACATCATTCAATGTCTTTCCAAGAAACTTTTTCTCTATTTTTTTAAAATCTTTTTTTAGTTGTCAATGGACCTTATTTGTTTATATGTCGTGCTGAGAATTGAACCCAGTGCCTCATACATGCGAGGCAAGTGGTCTACCATTGAGCCACAATCCTAGCCCTTTTTCTCTTTTTTAATGTAGTCATCATGCCAATTTTATCTGTATTTTCAGGGATTTTACATTTTTCTATTAAAACAGTTTTCCGTATTTGGTACAATCTTTACAAAAATCCATCTGAATTCAAGTGAGTTAATATCTTTCATTCATTTAAACATTTCTTATTTTTGTTCACTTATTCTTGTTTGACTAAAATATGTAAAACTTAAATGAGGATATTGTCCATGTAATTATTCTCCATAACAAATCACTTCTGAGAAGCATAATGAATTGTTTAAATGTGTGAATTATTTTCTGTATATATATTGCCAATAAATCATAATAATTTTAAAAACAATTTTGAACAGTACTTACCTTTCCTCTCATTATATATAACTCATTGTATATTCATTTTTGCTCTCTCTCTCTCTCTCTCTCTCTATATATATATATATATATATATATACATACATACATACACACATATAGGTGTTACACATGTATACAAACATGTATGTATGCATATATATGTGTTAACTAATATCTGTATGGACATGTAAGTAAAATAAAAGAAGTAAAAGAAAAAGGGAAGATTGTTATATACTTTACATGTCTTACAGTTTTCATAATGCCTAAAGTTAGATGATGACATCCTTTTTCAATTTATTATTGTACTTTTTACCTTTACATGTGTTTTCCTTTCTACCTTGGTGGTCTCTTCTATCAGGATCAAATTAGCTGTTTCCGTTTACAGGTTTCTAAATGCTGGAGTAACCAATGACTTAGTTCTTAGATTCCTTCTCTCATTGATTATATTTACCTTCTCAATAATTTCATACAGCCTCATGGCTTTATAATTTTCCTATGTACATATACGAAAATATCTAATTGAATCCCACTGTCATGTACATCCACAAGAATGGAATGCTAATTAGAATAAGATATAGTCCATGCTTATAAAATTTAAAATGGATTCTACTGTTATATATAAGTAAAAAGAATCAAAAAAGGACCATTTATAAATGCTATTTATAAATGACTTTTCGAATTTACATTAGAATTCTATAACCAACAGCTACTCAGACCTCCACTAGGATGTGCAATAGGCATCTCAAAATATTCACATCCAGAGCATTTTCATGAAACTACTCCACTCACACTCTTCCTCATCATTTAAAAGCAACTCTAATGCACATGCCAAAAACATTGGGGTCGTCATGGACTCCTTTTTGTCCTACCTACCAAACAAGTGATTCACCACTGAATCCAATCAGCCACACTGTGTAAATACATTCAGAACCTAAGTACCTTTGCCACGTGTGCAGCTCATACCCTCCTCCAAGCCACCACCATTAACTGCTTGGATCACTGGTCTCTCTGCTTCCATCCTTATCCCCCAACAGTCTGCCAAAAACATAGATGCCTGCATGATACTATTGCAAAACAAGCCAGGTCATGCTATTTGTCTGCTCAAAATTCTCCAGTAGATGATAACTACTTTTACATAGAAATGAAAGACCAAATGACCTATAAGGCCAAACTTTATGAGACATTGACTCTGAATATTCTCTTGTTATTCCCTCTAAGATCATGCTTGGCTCCCCTCCCAGGGCTTTCACACATGTGTCCATTACATGGATCCTCATTCTGAATGGTTTTCCTTCACCAATTCCTTGAAGATAAGGGTTTTCATCTGTTTTGTTCTCCAATGTATGCCCACTACCTAGAAATGTGCTTGGCATACAGTAGGTACCAAATAAATATTTGTTGCATGGATGATGAAGGATTTGTACAGTTTAGAATAATTACTCCAGAATTGCAATTTGGCGGATTTGGGAATTGAACCTAGGTCTGGCTAACACCATATCCCTATAATCTGAAATAATTTGGAATATACTCATTTTTCTAGTTTCTGTGTTTATCTTTTCCTTGAAGCTTTGGTAAAATCACTTTTAAAAATATCTAGATTAATGTTTTATTTGTTGGAATATTTAAAGACTTAATTTTTTAATAGTTATAAAACTATTCTGGTTCTTTGTCTCTTTCTGTGTTAGTTTTTCTAAGCTACAATGTCAAAAAATTTACTTTTTCAGATTTTCATATTTATTGCCATAAAACTGTTTATAATTTTTTCAGGGGTCCTATGACCATCTTCTAGTTCAGAGGTTCACTGGAAGAACTCATGAATCTCCACATATAGTTATACTCACAAATAGGATTTATTAAAACAAAAGATACACTGTAGGGACAGGAGGGAAAATATATTTATAACAAAGGATGGAAGGTAAGATTCAGGCTTCTAGCTCCTCCCTTCCTGCATGGTCTCTTTGCCTAAAAATCCTAGAGATGGGTGAAAGATATTCTCATCTAGGGAAACCCATTTGCGTTTTGTAGCCTAGAGTTCTTAAAATGTCTTAAATAGCTTTTGTGAACAATTTGGTGTTAAACTCAAACCAGGTGCACTCCATAAATTTTCTTTTAATTTCTTTTTTAATGAGGCTGGCAATTGAATGCAGTCTGGTCACTGACTTGGGCATACGTAGTAACATGTTAATCACTAACTTTCTGAACACATCAAGAGTTATCTTGACCAAGTGACGATGCCAGGATACCACAGAGAAAAGCAAACACTGAGAGAGCAGATGTGCTATTTCACTCTTTCCTCTTAATCTTTATCACTTAATCTTTATCACTTTATCACCTATAGTTCTTCTTTCATTCATGATACTGTTTATTCCTGCTGACAAATTTTGCTTACTCATTATTGCCAGAATTTCATACTCCCATTTCAAAGAACATATTATATCTCTTTAGGTCCTCTGTAATATACCCTATAAAGTTAGATATTCTCTTATGTTACATAAAGTGCATATAATAAATTTTACAATATATAATTTTTACTATATATTTGATATTACTATGTAATATATTTTGTATATATTCTGCATTAAATATTAAAAAATATATCTGCTCTAGTATAAGATATTCTGTTTATTTCTTTAATTTTACTCTTTTTCCTTTTATTTTCTTTGGGATTATTTTGATAAACTTGATTCACATCCTTATGTTTGGTCATATTTGGATAAATATTGCAGATATGCCTGAAAATAATGTATATTCTTTAAGTGATAGATACATTGTCCTAAATATTTGTTACATAAATTTGCTAATGTTATCCTAATCTTCTATAGCTGCCTTGGTTTTTGTTGTTATTGTTCTTGTTTGTTTATTTGATTCGTAAAATACTAGGAAGGTTGTGTTAAAATTTTTTTTTCTTCTTAGCTTAATTTGTCAATTTCTCCTCACAATTTGTCATTTTCCTTTTCATATTTTAATGATATATTCCTCTATGCACACAAGTTTGCAGTCGTGTATCTAACTATTTTATGAAGCTTTTCTTGTTATGTATTAACTCTTTATGTTTAGAAATGTACTTTGTCTTGAGTCCTCTTCAGCTTGATATTACCAGTGCTGTAAGAGTATTTAGGTTATATTTATGTAAATATTCTTCCATCATTTTTCCTTCAGTTTGTATCTTTGGGTACCAAATTTATTAAGTACGCTTGGCCACTTGTGAAATCACTTCTCTAGCTTTATGTAAATATTTTCTTGTTTGTTTGAGAATATCTTCAGGAACTATACCCAACAATAAAAATTTTGAAGATTTTTATCACAAATATTTAAAATTTGATTCAATATTACCAAATTGCTGTTGGGAGTCTATATTCTCATCAGTAGTATAAATGGATTTTCTGACACTTGGCACTTTCCAGCTTTCTAAATTTTGTTAATCTAATTTATGTATCATGGTGTACAATTTGCTGTAATTTGTATTTCTCTAATTACAGTCTTCCCTTGGCATCTTCAGAGGATTTGTTCTTGGACATCCTCTCTCCTGCCACTCCCCCCAAGAGCAGATATCAAAATCCAAAAACGTTCCCTCCTACAAAATGACATGACATTTGCATATTACCTGCGTACATCCTCCTGTATACTTACATCATCTCTAGGTGATGAAATCTAAATGCTGTGTAAATAGTTGTTATACTGTATTGCATGGGAATAATAAAAAGAAAAGAAAACAAGATCTTTACATGGTTAGCAGATTCAATTTTTTAAAGAGCAGTTTTGGTTAGTTAAATCCCTGGATGTAGAATTTCTTCACTTGAAAGACTGACTAGACTATTTAATTTGAGCATTTTTCCTATTTTGTTTGACTTTTAGGTTTTCTTATTTATGAATTATCTTCTTATCTTTTAACTATTTTTAAATTAGTAGAATTAAAAAATATTTCCAAAATTCTAGTGCTTATTCTACTAATCCTTTGTATTTGGAACATTACAAATATCCTTTTGCAATCTGAATTTTTCTACAAACTTTGTTGAGTGGATATCCTGTATGAGTAAATTCTAGAGCTTTACTATATAATACAGTATCTCCATTTGAGAATATGGTATAGTGTACTTCAGAATTTGTAAGTGGGTAGTTCTCATGTAAAGTGTTCTTATTGCAAAGACAAAGACATATGAGAAACTCAGGTAACTTAGGGAGGTATTGGATGTGTTTATCATCTTGATTGTGGTGACACTGTCATAGGGTGCTTGCAATTGTCCAAATGTGCTAAACTACATACATAGAATATGTGCAGTTCTTTGTCTATCAATTACATGCCAATAAAGCTGTTACAAAATAGACAAAGCCTGTTAAATTATGTAATCAAATTCACCACTGTTTTGGTTGTAGTCTACACTTTTGAAGTTTTGTTTTAGTCCTTCTCCTATTTGTCAGAAAAATTTTTATCAACAATATTTCCTACTAATTTTGAATATACAATTTTACATTTACTTATTTAATTTACCCAGAATTCACTTTTAAACATAATATTTAGTAAGCAATGCTCTCTATTTTTCTGTATTCAATAAATCCACTTTCTATAACTTTCTTCACTTAATTCTAGTGGCATTTGTAATTAATGTTGAATTTTTGTATACATATAAATCTATTTCTGGCATATCCATCCTGTTTTTTTGTTCTATTAGATTGTTCTTGAGGCCAAATAGATGTATTATTTTACTATCACTTTGTAATATGTCTTAACATCTGTCAGGGAAACTTTGTTCACTCTGATCTCATTTTGCAATATTGACTTCATCTACATTAATATAATTTTACTTTGAACTTTAGCCCTTTTCTTTGCATATATTTTCTTTGCCTGTACATATGTGTATAAATTAACGTCCTGTTTTTGCATATTTTAATCAAATTTAGGTCACACTGTGTATTAATTTGAGTCTATTTTTCCCTCTGATCATTTTCCCTATTTCATTCGGTATTCTTGCACGTCTGCTAATCACTCTCTTGAATTTCATCATAGTTTATATGTTCCATATTTTAAAAACTAATTTCTTTTTTTTTTTGGTACTGGGGATTGAACTCAGGGGTACTCGACCACTGAACCACATCCCCAGCCCTATGTTGTGTTTTATGTAGAGACAGGGTCTCACTGAGTTGCTTAGCACCTCGCCATTGCTGAGGCTGGCTTTTAACTCACGATTCTCCTGTCTCAGCCTTCCTAATAAAAACGAATTTCTTATTGGCAGCTCTTTAGATTGTTTCCAATTTTTTCACTATTATAAATCATGCTGTAAAAAACAGCATTGCACATGCATCTTTTTAAAAATCTGTGATTGATTCCTTAGGACACATTTTTAGATATAAAACCCCTTTGTCAAAGTATACACTATTTTTGAAGCTTTCTCCTTGTGCTGCCTAATTACTCTTTAGACAGTTTGTACTGATTTTTTCACTACAAGAATATGAGAGTGCCTATTTCTATTTCTATGTATTCTATGAAATGGAGAATAATTATTATTTCAATTGTTATAAAAGTTTTTACTTATGTAGTAAAAATAATATAGGAAAATAGTGTAATTATTACTAGTAGATGTTGAGCACCTTAAGAATATTTATTAGCCATTTGAATTTATGTGTGCATTTATTTCCTCTATTCAGCCTTTCTCTGAGATGCTCACATTAAAAATATATTTTTCTGAAGTTTTATTTCTAAAGTTTAAGGTATACCAAGCCATGTGCGTGTGTGCTTGGATACTGGAGATCTGGTTGCTTGGTTGCTGGAGGTTATATCAGAATATCTCAACCATAGCACTATGGACACTTGAACCATTTTAGGATGCTAGCTGTATTTCTGGCCCCTGCTTGCTGTATGTCAATACCACTATTTCTCCTCCCAAATTATATCACCTAAAAATATTCCAGACATTGCCTAATGCCTCTTTGAAAGAAAAATTATGCTAGTAGAGAAGTACTCCATTAGAGAGTAAAACGCAATGTCCCTGCCCTTGGAGAGCAACTGAGAAGAAACACAAAATATGTAAATATATTAATACAATTATATGTTTTCTGAAAAGTCATTCCATGGAGACAGGAAGAAAAGAATGGGGAGAACAAGAGGGTCACGGAGGAGCAGGAACATGCGTACCAATGAGGGCTCAGAGACTGGCAGAGACTAAAAGGGAATAGGCATGTGGGGGAGAGGATATGCTGAGGAGGGAGGCTTGGTACAGGAATGAAAGTGAGAGTGTGAAATATTGGACACTGGTCAAAGAGGAAGCAGCAGCTGCATTTTGGATGATCTTTGGGGCTGGCCCAGGAGTTTTGATTTTACTCTGAGAAGAAAAACCACTGAATGGTCTTGTATTAAGAGAGTTGAACTATCATTCCTTTATTGATAGATTATTGTCTCTGATTATTGAGAAATTATTGAGAGATTATTGTCTCTTTTCCTTTTTCTTTAACTTCTTGAATATGCAATTTAAATAGAGTGGCTTTTCTAGCTTTCTCTTCCATTTTTTTTTATTGGTTGTTTTTAGTTTTACACATGACAGTTGTTACGGTTTGGATGTTAGGTGTCTCCCAAAAGCTCATGTGTGAGACAATGCAAGAACGTTCAAAAGAGAAATGATTGGGACATAGCCTTAACCTAATCAGTGAATTAATCCCTGGTGGGATTAGCTGAGTGGTAATTAGAGGCAGGTGTGTGGGTGTGGCTGGAGGAAGTGGCTCATTGTGGGTGTGGCTTTGGAGTGTATATTTTGTATTTGGAACATGGAATGTCTCTCTCTCTCTCTGCTTCCTCATCTCCATGGGGGCTGCTTCCCTCTGCCACACATTCCGCCATGATGTCCTGTCTTACTTCCAGCCATGAGGAATGGAGTCGGCCTTCTATGGACTAAGACTTCTAAAACTGTGAGCCCATAAATAAACCTTTTTTCCTTTACAGTTGTTCTGGTCAGGTCCTTTAAATGCAGCAACTGAAAAGCTGAGTAAAACAACAGAAGAATCCATTTGACTAACTATACAAGCATGGAATATATTCAATTTATTTTGTGTGTTTTTTGTTTATACTTTTGCATGTTAAGCTTATTTTACCCTTCTATGCTATAAGAAAATTTCTAATTTCTTTTATTTGTGTTCTACTTTCCTATTTCAGCTCCTGGCAATGCAGTTACATATTTCTTGTGTCTATTACAACTTTAAATCAGGCAGCTAAGCTGTTTGTTTCCATTTGATCTTTCTTCACCTCAGACTTTTTTATCTTTATGGTTTTCTTTGATGGCCTCACATGTATCACACATCATTGAATTCTGTGGAAGATGTTATTCAAGAATTTGTCATGTAACACTTCTTGTTAAAAAGAAAATCTGTATAGCTCTTTGTATTGATTTTTCCAAGTTGTCTCTAGTTCATAGGTAGCCCTTTTTAATGTACACTACAGAGAAGAAAGTCAGTGCTTTGAAAAAACTGATTCAGAATGATTCTGTCCAGATTGGTTATTGGTAGGGAAAGGTTTACATTTAAATTTCATTTTAAATTTAGACTCCTCATTTCAGTGAGCTGCTTTTGCATCTTTCCTACAGTCCCACAAAGCTGGGTAGAGGCATATTTTCTCATTCTCTCCAAGTATATTCCTCAGAATAATGTGTGAGCTGGAAGTACCACTGCCCCTCCAGGGTCACATTCATCAAGTTCAGACTGAATGCTTTGAGTCACCAGTGAGTCCATATGTGCTGTGTGGACCGCTTCATGTCTCCTCCAAGTGGTAATACTGATGGGCTTTATTTCCTTCTTAGAAAAGATATTTTCTCCTCCCTTCAGTTTAGCCATCTGCCCATTTGCAGTAAATATTTCTTATATTTCCTTGTTCTGACCATCTCGCTTCCCAGTTTCCAGGCTTGTTGGAGGGCAGAGAATGACTTTGTTATCTCAATGGGTATCTGGGAAGACAGGAATTAGACTTGGTGCCTATTCTGGGAGATTCTTTATCCTAATCCATCTATTTATTTGAGTGTATATAATTTCTGTATGGATAGAGCATTTTCAAGATATTTAAATGAGTCATAAGACCCAGGTGAAATGTGAAAGAGTAGAGCACTGCTTACAGTGGTTGCCAAACTGCAAACCTGAAAAGGAAGATTCAATGCCTGGACAGCTCTGGAGGGAGCTGACTGCTCCAAACAGAGTATGAAGCAACTGATTGTGATGAGTCTGGCTTGGTCAGGACTGAAAGGACCTTTGTGCATGTCATGTTGCTAGACTGCAGGATCTAAGCTTGGATAACATTTAGAATCTTTTACAGACATGTTATTTTTTGTTATTTCACTGTTTGGAGCTGTGCACGTTTCTTACACATGGGATTTTCTCTGTAGGATGAGAAGAGATTTATTGTATTTTTAAAAAATAATAAATAAAAATTTAAAATATTAGCTGTTTGTAGTAAAGCAATCTCCTTTCAGTGATTGCCATTTTGACAATGTTTCTTTCCAATATATTTTTCTTTTTCTCTCTCAACATATACAGCACATACATTATTATACATAATGATTTTAAACTCTTTTATTCTTTACAACTAAATTTTCTGGATTTCTCCTTATATGGATAAGTAAGTTTGCATCATCATTTCTGCTAGATGAAACATATTCTCTTGGATGGATTGCCATGATTCATTAATTTCTTTAACTTATTTTTATTGATGGAGAGTGGTTTTCCATTGTTTGGGATTATATAAAAGCTAAATACACTTCTTCCTATGTCAATGTGGGTATTTTTGTCCAATAGTTATACCAATAGTGTTCACTTTCCATCACTACAAAAAATACTTAAGATAATCAACTCAAAGAGAGAAAAGTTTTGCAAGTCCCGGTATATGATTAGTTGCTTCTAACAACTGATTATGAGTGGGAAACACTACTTGTAGGACAAATATTGCTGGAATTAGCAGGAAGCAGGTTTATTGGCTGCAGCCAGGTCCAGAGGGGAAAAAAGCTTTTGCTACAATCAATCAATCCCTCTAAACCTTGAGCTCAGAAAGTTTTAGAACTTTATACCCAGTGTATAGGGGGAGGGACTCAGAGGCTCACAATCTGCAGAAGTCCACATAACCATAGGCTTTTTCCCCTATTATTCTGGGCTCCCAACTAAGGCCAAATTTTATGAAAATTACCCTAAGGATGCTCTCGGGGTGAATCAGTGCCTGGGAGAGGAGGAGTCATGTTCCCATCCTCCTCCCCAGCTAGCTTCCATAGGACCTACCTATTGTCCTTCAAAATGCAAACGCCTCTATGAAGACCTTGAGTTAGTTTTTCTTTTTGCACTCTGCTTCTGCAAACATACCCCCCCAACTGCCTGAAAAATTATTTTGCAGAAATTTTTGCTGAGAGTCTAAGAATAGTTATGGTGAGGGTCTCTGGAGAAGATTTAATTAAGATTTTCTGTGGAGGAGGGGCTGCCACTACAACAACTTACTTCATGGTGGAGAAGCCAAGGGGAAAAAAAAGTTTCCAAATAAGAGAGAAAAACCTTTGACCCTTGACATTCTAAGTCTGGCTTATTTCACTTAGCATGATGTTCTCCAGTTTCATCCATTTACCAGAAAATGCCATAATTTCATTTTTCTGCTTGGCTGAGAAAAACTCCATTGTGTATATATATCACATTTTTTAAAACCACTCATCTATTGATGGTTATCTGGATGGTTCTATAACTCGGCTATTGTGAATTGTGTTGCTATGAACATTGATGTGGCTATATCACTATAATATGCTGATTCTTTTGGATAAATACCAAGGAGTGGGATAGCTGGGACATCTGGTGATTCCATTCCTAGGTTTTAAAGGAATCTCCATTTTGCTTTCCACAGTGGTTGTATTAATTTGCAGTTCTATCAACAATGTATAGGTATACTTTTCCCCCACACCTCACTCCATTTATTATTATTTGTATTTTTAATGATTGCCATTCTGACGAGAATGAGATAAAATCTTAGTGAAGTTTTGACTTATATTATCCCGATTGCTAGAGATGTTAAAATTTTTTTCATGTTTGCTTACAATTTGTATTTCTTGTTTTGAGAAGTGTCTGTATAGTTATTTTGCCCATTTATTGATAGGTTTATTTGGGGTTTTTTGGAGGGACAGGAAAGGGGAATAAATGTGAAATGAATTTAGCAAAAAAATCATGCTATATGCATGCATATATATACCACAGTGAATTCCACCTTTATATACATACACACACACACACACACACACACACACACACACACATATACACAAAACACCAATCAAAAAAGAAAGAAAGAAACATGTGAAAGTAAGATCAGTAGAGTAGAAGAAAAACAATGGGGGAGAGAAGAGGGAAGTGAAAGGGGGAGGACACACTAGGAGCTGAAATGGAGTAAATCAAAATTACATGCATGTATGATTTTGTCCAAATGAACCCAAAGTATAATCATAATACACGAAAAAGGAGGAAAAAGTGAAGAAGGGACCAATGTCTCACTATCACCTTTGTAGGCAAGATCCTAAAGACTTCCTATGAGGCCCCACGTTATAAAGAGCCCACTATCTTCTAAAAGAACCATACGGTGGGGACCAACCTTTAACACATGGACCTTTGCGGGGCGATACCTATCTATTATAGGATCTATAATAGCACTATTATAGGAAACAGTCCTCAAAGTCAAAAAGTCAAAAAGTACACATACATTTTGCATGTGTTTTATATTTATTATAATGTGTATAATATATATAAAAGTATATATAGATATATGTATAAACACATAAATTTTGCTGTCAACTACCTTCTAGAGAAATGTACCCATTTATTTTTAGAACCTATTTAAGCAAGCATTATCTACATTTTTTTTTATAATTGGGCATTACAAAAAAAAATTCCCCCAAACTGACTTATGATGCACCTGTACATGAAATGCAAAATAACTTGAAGACTTTACACCCTATGAATTTATAGTTATTTTCTACATCTGAGACACTGTCACCCACCTGATAAAATAGTGAGATAGAAATTACGTCTGGGTGGATTTTTTTTTTTTTTTGACAAATTGCTAGCTCCCTAATGAGATTTTAACTTCTTTTAATGTTGTAGGTACAGAAACTTGTTTCCATATTAATTTTCTCTAGAATGTCTATTCAAATGCTATTCACTCATTATGTTCCCTTCAAGTACTTGTAGTCATGCTAGAGGGATGCCTTTGCCAAATACATGAAATTCATCCTGCTAATGTGATGTCTTGCTGGGGGCAAAAGTACTGCTAATGAATGTGAGAATTAGAACAAGAATAATAGAATTTAGTACTTGTGCCTTCAGTCACATATGAAGGAGAAACCAGGATAATAATTAACAGGAGTTTTATAACATGCATTAAACTATTGACATAAAAACATTGTGTTCTAGATCAGAGAAATATAATGTATAATAGCATATGATATGTATAGCATGCGCCTCTTACTTTCCCAGAAAACAGCATTGTCTAATAAGCAAAGACCATAGTGGTAGAAGCTTCTTACAAACTCTGTGATTACCCTTCCCTTTAAGAAAGAACCTGGCTTCACTTAGCAATTGCTAAGGATCCTGTATGGAGAAACTGTTCCAATAAATGAGTGGCTGTGAAGTTCAAGAAGTCAGAGCACCACACAAAAGCCCAGAGATCATTGTATTTTCCTGTTAAAATTATGTATTTTTTCCTAACCACTTCAGGCCTTTTTGTTATTTACAAAATATACAAAATATTCCTGCCTTCCCAAGAGGAAGGGCATCCTGTAGATGGTTAAGTGGAAAGTCATGCCAGGTGGAATCAATTAGCACTAATTAACAGATTCTTTCTGTTTTTATAACCCACCAGATCAGCAGAGGTGTTTAAAGGTCTGAGAACTGAGGTGAGCAGCCCTGTCACAGTTCTAGGAGGTAAATGGTTCAATTACTGAGAAACACTTGGCTGCCACGGTAAGGGAAGTTGCTGACCTTTCCTTCATGATGATTTTCCACCTCTCTCTGACTTTGAAAAACACAGTCTCTCCTGGTGTCTTGAATTGTAGGCTTAAAGTTCGTAATAGCTGATTCTTTTTGCAGTCTCACCCTTTTCTAAGTGAAGGGGATCAAGAGATTTTGGCTTCCGGCTGCCTGATTTTTTTAATTTTTAAATTTTTTTGCTCCAGAGTGTAAGTAAAGGTGAAGAAAGAGGGAGTGGTGAGAAAAATTGTCTGAAAGCTAGACAGCAGGGAGTAATCAACTTCCATGAAATGTTAAAGTGCCAGTGTTAGGATCCCCACAAGTTCCTAAGTCAACTGTGATAAAAACAAAAATACTACAGAGTTCGAATACTTTTTATTATTTTTGGGATGCAAGTGCATAATGACAATGATTACACATTAGTTGATAATTTAATACATTAAGTAGATACTTTATATCAAAACTAAAATGGAAGGATCAATATTCTTTGTGTTATATAAATAGAATCTGGTAATACAGTTCAAAGAAATTTAAAGCTAAAAATTTTGCATGATAATGATTGGGTCTGTTTTATCTCTTCCCAGGAGTCAGGTCAGTGCTCTTTTTGTCTGTCTGTCTTTCTCAGTGTATATCTTTGATTTGCAAAGTGGAAGAAGTGGGAATTTTTCCAAATAGGAACAAGATATTGGGTCATTTATCTGCTTCTTATACTATTTCACATTATGTAATTATCTCAGCAGCTAATGAAAGCCATGGCTTTTCTTGCATAAATATATGTGCACAAAGTATCTGGGGGCTCAAGAATCCCTGGAAGCTTATCCATGATCCCAGAATAAGAGAGTGAGGTCTCTGAGAGTGGGTAATACATATTGTGTTCAAATGCTTCTGCTCACTATAACTGATAGGCATATGTTAGCTGCCCCCAGATTCATAGATTTCATTCTTTCCTAACTCCTCACATTGATAAAACTATCAACACCCTTTCTACTCTACCAAAAAACCTGATCAGGGACTCTCTGGGACATCCTATGACTATGACTAATGACAATTCATTGCTTCAATATATCCCCTTCTAATATTTTTTCCTTCCAAATGAAGTGGCTGCAGGAACATAGGTGCCAACATTCTGTTGTGACTTCTTGAATTCTGTGCCTCTGCCATCAGACTAATATTCACGTGGTTCTTATTGGATAAAACAGAGTTCCCTACTTATCTGATTCACAGTTATGAGCACCAGATCCAGGCCATTTCCTATACCAAGTACAGAGCATAGAACAGTGACCAAGAGAGACATGACCTTCACTTTGAGAAAAATTTCATATAGAATGATGAATGATTTAGGATTTGTCATTAGGAAGTAACTATTTTATGATGTATAGACCAGTGATCCATCCATCCTAACTTTGTGAATATAACTCTTTAGGAGGATTCTTTATCATGGGAGTCTCCCTCATCTGTTTTGGCCCATCTGAAATGGCTGTAGACATCATTCTAATTTTACACATTTAAGCTTTCTAAGATCTGACATAACTCCATCTCTTCTATAAAACAGCACCTTGAAGTCATGTGCTGATTGATCAAAGATAAATCAATTATTCTACTGACATTTTCATTTGACCTAGCATCTCAGCATAATGGTCAGGGTCTAAGATTTAGATATTAGTTGTAGGAATAGAAAAGAGATCGATACAATGACAAAAATATGAAAACAAGCGAAAAAGTTAGCTTCTGAAGATACAGCTACAGAAAACAAGAAACACAGTTCAAGTCCTAGCCAGACCTGTACAAAAACCTTATCTACGTCAGTTCTTATTAACTGATAAATCACATGCAGGTTTCTATGAAAAAATTACATGGCACGTTCAATGCAGGGGAAACATGCATAGAAAATTGATATACTAAGCACCAGAATCAAATTCAGATATAGTAGAGATTTTGGAATTATCAAACCAGGTCTATGAAATAGTATGATTATTATTGTCAGGGGTCTACTGTGAAAGTGGACAACATAGAGGAGCAGCCAAGGAGAGAATCAGCATGAAGATATGTCAAAGAAACATTTTCAAAACTGAAATGCAAAGTGACCAAAAAAAATATAACACAATGGACTAGAAGAGAATATCCAAAAGTTTTTGGGCAATTACAATAGGTGTAACATATCTGTGTCATATTTATTAATAAAATAAAATACTTGAAGCAATAATGGCTGAGTGTTTTCCAGAATTAATGCCAGACATCAAACTTTATGTCTAGGAAATTCAGAGAATACCATGTGGGATAAATAACAAAACTCTGCACCTCTGTATGTCATATTCAATTTTAGTAATATAAATGAAAAAAATCTTGAAAGAAGCTGGGGTTAGGGAAATAATTTACCTATAAAGGAACAAGGAAACAGATTAAATTGAACATCTTTTTGGAAACAATGAAAGCAAGAAGTGTGTGGAGTAAATAATGTGAAGTGTGCTGGGTATGGTGATCCACCCAGTGGCTCAGGAGGCTGAGGGAGGAGGATCACAAGTTCAAAGCCAGCCTCAGAAACTTAGTTCTAAGCAAGTTCTAAGCAATGTGTTCTAAGTTCTAAGCAATGTGGCAAGACCCTGCATCAAAATAAAAAATAAAAACTGGGCTGGGGATATGACTCAGTGGTTCAGTATCCCTGGGTTCAATCCCTGTATGAAAAAAAAAAGTATTGACCACAAAACATTGAATCAATTGACCTAGAATTCTGTATCCAGAAGAGTGGCCTGTAAAAGTGAAATGGATGTAAGGCAAAACTTGGGGGGATTCTCAACAGTAGATCATCCCTGCAGAAAATGTTAAAAGAAATTCTTTAGAGAGAAGGAAACAATGAAGGTTAGAAACTCAGACATACAGAAGGAAAGAGTGTTGGGCAAGGTATAAATGAAGATAAAAGGGGACCTTTTATTATCCTTATTCTAACTGAGCTAACAGAGAACAGTTTTTTCAAAATACCAATAGCAACAATAAATTTGTTGACTATACTGTGAACAAGTGAATTTAATTACAGCAATTTTACAAGTAAAGGAGGATGGAATTGGGAATACTCTTTTATTATGGACCTGAATTGTCTGTCAAATGGTACAGCATTATTCAAAAGTGGATTTGAGTTAGTCATAAATGTATATTGTAAATGCTAGGGCTACCACAAAGAGAATTTCAAAAAGGAGTATAATTTAGAAGATGAGAGAAAAGAGAAAATGAAACCATATAAAATACTCAGTAAAAACCAGAAAGGAGGGGCGGATCCAAGATGGCAACCTAGATGGATGCTGCATTCCTAGTCTCTCCAGGATGGTGGATTAAAGTAGTGGAATACTATTTCTCTGTGAGTTATTAGAGGACCCCAAATAGCTGCCTCCATGCAGGAATTCCTGTTGCATGCCCTGTGGATTGCCAGGCACCAGCATTTGCACAGGACCATGGCTGCTAACCAGCGTAGGACCCTGACCAATAGCCAGTGCAAGACCCACTCCAGTGCCCACACACGGTGCAGGACCTCAGATCACCCACCCATGCAGGATCCCTAGCTGTAGTTCTCACATGGGATCCCTGGCTGCTGCTCCTGTGTGGATCTCCATCTACCAGTGTGGAACTCCCCCATTTGCCTATACCTGGGGACACTGGATAGGATCTGGAGTCAACCTTCTACTTACGCACAGCATGCCACAGAGCGACATCTCCAAACACGTCTCCCAAGGCAACCTGCTGCCCAGCCCTACACCCTATCTCTGAAAACTGACACCTCCATTTTGGCCATACTATCCAAAGTGCTATACAGATTCAATGCAATTCCAATTAAAATCATAACATTATTCTTTATAGAAATAGAAAAGGAAATCATGAAATTCAATTTGAAAAATAAGAGACCCAGAATAGCCAAAACAATCCTTAGCAAAAAGAGTGAAGCAGGAGGCATCATTATTTCAGACTTTATATTACAAAGCTATAATAAGAAAAACAGCATGGTATTGGCATCAAAATAGACATGTAGATCAATGGTATAGAATAGAAGACACAGACAAACCCACATAAATACAGTTATCTCATACTAGGCAAAGGTGCCAAAAACATACACTGGAGAAAGGATAGCATCTTCAACAAATGGTGCTGGGAAAACTGGAATTCCATATGCAGCAAAATGAAACTAAACCCCTATCTCTCACCATGCACAAAACTCAACTCAAAGTGGATCAAGGACTTAGGAATTAGACCAGAGACTCTGTGCCTAATTGAGGAGAAAGTAGGCCCAAATCTTCATCATTTTGGTTTAGGCCCTGACTTCCTTAACAAGACTCCTAAAGCACAAGAAATAAAAGCAAGAATCAGTAAATGGGATGGATCAAACTAAAAAGCTTCTTCTCAGCCACAGAAACAATCAATGAGGTGAACAGACAGCCTACATTCTGGGAGCAAATTTTTGCCACACACATATCAGACAGACCACTGATATCCAGAGTAGATAAAGAAATCAAAAAACTTAACACCAAAGAACCAAACAACCCAATCAATAAATGGGCTAAGGAGCTGAATAGAAACTTCTCAGAAAAAGATGTATAATTGATCAACAAATATATGAAAAATGTCCAACATCTTTGGCCATTAGAGAAATGCAAATTAAAACTACTATAAGATTTCATTTCACTCCAGTCAGAATGGCAATTATCAAGAATACAAACAACAAGTGTTGGCAAGGATATGGAGGAAAGGCACCCTCATACATTGCTGGTGGGACTGCAAATTGGTACAACCAATCTGAAAAGCAGTATGGCGATTCCTTAGAAAATCTGGAATTGAAACATCATTTGACCCAGCCATCCCACTCCTTGGTCTATACCCAAAGCACTTAAAAACGGCATACTACAGTGATGCAGCCACTTCAATGTTTATAGCAGCACAATTTAAAATTACTAAACTGTGGAACCAACCTAGATACCCTTTGATAGATGAATGCATAAAGAAACTGTGGTATATATACATAATGGAATATTACTCAGCATTAAAAGAGAATAAAATAATGGTATTTGCAGGTAAATGGATGGAGTTGAAGAACAGCATGCTAAGTGAAGTAAGCCAATCCAAAAAAATCAAAGACCAAATGTTCTCTCTAATAAGTGGATGCTGATCCACAATGTGGGAGGGGGCATGGGAAGAATGGAGGAACTTTGGTGTAAGGGGAGAGGAGGGAAGGGATGGGACATGGGGGCAGGAAAGATGGTGGAATACGATGACAATAATGCCTAGGTTCATGCATGACTGCACATATGGTGTACAACCAGAGAAATGAAAATTGTTCTCCATTTGTGTACAATGAATCAAAATGCATTCTGCTGTCATGTACACCTAATTAGAATTAAAAAAAAAAAACCAGAAAGGACAGAAAAAAGTGGAAGATAATAGACAAAACAAAACAACAAGAACAAAACAACCAGGCATTATGTAAAAAATTTCACATGTAGGTTTTAATCTAAGTGTATGAACAATTACTTCAAATATCAATAGTATAAACATACAAATAAAAACATAGATTGTCAATGTGGATAAAAAAGACCCACCCATATACAAGAAATCTATTTAGGCATAATGACACAAGTAGACTTAGTCTACTGGGTGGAGAAATATCATGCTATCACTAATAAAATGAAAGATGGAGTAGGTTGTCAGGAGGCAGATTAGACCTTAGGAAGCAGATTCAGGATCCTGGCAGGTAGAAGAAAATGCAAGAAACAGTTGTGATAGTAGGCATTCTTTCTTCAGAAGCAGCAGCGGGCCCCAGCCTCTAGCTCCAGTCCCATTTTTTTCCCCATCCAGCTTCATTTAGCCCCTGCCTATTCCATTTAACCCCCTGAGCCATTTCCATAGAGCTTTTTAATATGCAAGTTAGACAAGGAATGCACATTGCCAACAAGTTACATAAGTGGGCGCATGCTCACAAGAAAATGTTTATGACCTTGAGTATATTTGTTGAATCAAGGTGTCTATATACTAATGGCATAGCCTACCTGAAACCTCAGTTAGGGAGTCTAATTTTAGCCATTTGGGCCTGTTCTACGTAGGTGTATTAATTTTAGTCAAAACAAATATCAGAGAGGGAAAAATGATCACAGATAAAGGCATTCATTATGTATTGATAAAAGGATCAATTCTCCAAGAAGATATAACAACCTGCCTGATGAGTCTCAAAATACATAAAGCAAAAATGATATGATTGCATGAAAAAACAGATAAATTCACTATTGCAGTCGAAAACTTTAACCTCCTCCTATCTGTAACTGATAGATCAAACATAGAAAATGAGAATGGACATAGCCGAATTGAATAGCACCACAAATTCACTTTTTATTTATCAATATTTATTGACCAATCCATCAAATTACAGTAGAGTACACATTCTTTTGAAGCTTATGTGGAACAATTACCATGATAGACCACATTATAGGCCATAAAACACGCCAAAATGAATTTAAAAGAATAGAAATCGGATCGGTGCAGTGATGCACGCCTGTAATCCCAGCACTTTGGGAGGCTGAGACAGGAGAATTGCGAGTTCAAAGCCAGCCTCAGCAAAGGTGAGGTGCTAAGCAATTCAGTGAGATCCTGTCTCTACATAAAACACAAAATAGGGCTGGGTATGTGGCTCAGTGGTTGAGTACCCCTGAGTTCAATCCCTGGTACCAAAATAAAAAAAAGAATAGAAATCATACGAAGTGTACTCTCAGAATTCAAGGTTAGAAAACTGAAAACCAATATCAAAAAGGCTGCTGAAAAATCTCACAATCTCGAAAGATTAAAAAATAGTACCTCTGAGTACAGTTGTTTCAAAAATTCTCAAGAGAAATTTGAAAATATTTTTAAATGAAAGTGGAAATACAAATTATTAAAATTTGCAGAGACAGTGAAAGTGATATTGAGAGAGATATTTTTGCAATAGCTAGATATATTAGAAAAGAAAAACATAGATGTAAATTCAATAATCTTAGCTTCTATCTTAGCAAACTAGAAAAAGAAGATCAAATTTAATATAAAATATTCCTATTATATAAATAATAAAAATCAGGGAGGAAATCAATGGAATTGAAAACAGAAACAGAGTAGAGAAAAACAAAAGCTGGTTGTCTGAAAAGATCAAGATCACCCTGTTTAGGGTGACCATGGCAAGAGAGAGAGAGAGAGAGATAGAAATAGAGGAAGAGGAAGTGGAGGAGAAGGAGGGGGAGGAGGAGCAGGAGGAGGAGACAAGGGGAAGGAGAGAAGGGGAGGTGAGAGAAAACACCAATTTCTACTAAATAGGCTTATAGCTATTGAACAAATTGAATAAAAGCAATTAGTCTTCTAAAATAGATTCAGGCCCAGATGTTTTCATTGTTGAAGCTTGTATAATATGTAAGGAAGGAATGATTTGAATTATCTGTTATCTACAAAGAAAATACAAGTAGAAGGTCCACGTCCTAACTCATTAAATGAAGCTAGCATTATCATAATATCCAAATGAAATGAAGAAGTACAAAAAAGGAAAACTACCATCCAGTATCTCTCTTCCATATAGATGTTAAAAATATTCCACAAAGCATTAGTAAACTTAACCCAGTGATAAATATAAAGAACTATCCCCTATGGCCAAGTGGAATTTTGCTTTCCAGGGATGCAACACAGCCTCAAGGTTTGAAAACCAGTGATTGTCATTTATCACATCAACAGACTAAAGAACAAAAGCCATCTACTGATGTGGCTCTGCACCATGTGCAGCCAGAGAAATGAGAAGTTGTGCTCCATTTGTGTACAATGCATCAAAATGCACTCACTATCATGTGTAACCAATTAGAACAAACTAAAAACATTTTTAAAAAATGGAAACAAAATAAATGCAGAAAAGTGCATCTGATAAAATTCATCACTCATTCTTGGAGAAAATATTAAAACCAAAACTCAACAAATAAGAATAAAGTGAAACTTTCTTAATTTGGTAGAGAATGTCTTCAAAAAGTCTTCAACTAACTTTTTTTTAAAATATTTTTTTAGTTGTTGATGGATCTTTATTTTATTCATTTATTATTTATATGTGGTGCTGAGGATCGAACCCAGTGCCTTGCCACACATGTTAGGCAAGCGCTCTACCACTGAGCTACAGCCCCAGCCCCTTCAACTAACATTTTATTCAGTGATGAGAAACGAGATGATTCCCCTCTAAAACTGAGAACAAGATCAAAGCTTCTTACAACTCCTACTCAGCATCACAGTGCAGATCTTATTTAAGGTAATATGAGAAGAAAAGGAAATGAAAAGCATATAATTTGAGAAGGTAGAAATAAAACTGACTTTGTTGACAGATGACTGAGACCAGGGCTTTTAAAAGCAGATAAAATAATAAAAGAAAAATTAGAGTTTACAAAAGTGTACATAGTGCAATAAAATTACCAATCCTATGTAAAATATTAACCCACCACAAATACACACACATTCTCTCTCTCTTTGTCTGTCTGTCTGTCTCTCTCTCTCTCACACACACATCAGTAACTAAATATTTTCAACCAACTAAATTTTATTCTATTTCTGTATAGATCAACAATGTTTTTCCAAAATAAAAATTTATCAAGGAGATATCTTTGAATATTTCCTTAAAAATAATAGAAATGGCTGGGCAGGGTGACCCATGCATGTAATCCCAGCAGCTTGGGAGGCTGAGGCAGGAGGATCATAAGTTCAAAGCTAGTCTCAGCAATTTAGCAAGGCTCTATGCAACTTAGAGAGAGACTGTCTCAAAATAAATAAAATATTAAAAACGGCTGAAGATGTCCTTCAGTGGTTAAGTGCCTCTGAGTTCAATCTCCGGTACCCCCCTACTCCTATGTGCCCCAAATAACAGGAATGCTACTGTGGTGTACATGTGAGTGTGTGTTCACACATGTGGGTTTCTTTAAATAAATGGAGACTGCTGTCATATTAGGAGAGGTAAATATTTGGGGATAGACTCTTCAAGTCTCAATACTTATAAAATGCTTAAAATATGATAGTCAATCAATTTTGGCATTACTTATGTGCCAAATTTTGACTTTTTAAATGGAAGAATAGTAGAAATAAATTTGAGTCTGTTTAAGCAAGAAAAGAAAGTTTATCGTGGCTAGAAAACACATTGAGGCAAACAACTGAAACTCAGGAATAGAATCTAATGTATAATTGAGAAAATTGACATCTCAATAATACTATTGTCTTACCTGGTTTCTGCTTTATTCTTTGTGCTCTGTAGACCTCTTTTGAATTTGTTCAGTTCATATGTGAACATAGTGATTCTTCTACTCTTAGTTCCTGGATTTTCATATTACTGGTTTAGTCACATGCAGAAACCAATTAACTATTTTATGAATTTCAAGTATCAGTAAAAATAGAAATGCCCACTAAACACAAGAGTAGTATTCATTATTCATGGAGAAAATGCAATTAGATACCACTTCATACCCACTAAAATGACTAAAATTGAACTATGAAGGCTGATAATAAATTGATTTTGATGAAAATGTGCAGCAATTGCAACTAGAGTATATGCTAGTGAGAATAAAGAATGAATCTGGAAAACCTATGAGCTCTTTTGGTCAGCAGGCAGTTTTCTATAAACTTAACAATTTCAAACCTAGATTGTTTATGCCTCCATAAAGATTTATTTAAGAATGTTCATAGCACCATTTTTCTTTTGCATAAGAATCTGAAAGTGAATAATCTAGATGGCCATGGATGGGGAAGAAAGAAAGTATGGTTTATTTGCTACATGGATTGTTGCTCAGCAATGTAGGAGAAAACTACTAACACAGCAACATTGACAAATCTTGGAAATATGCTCAAAGGGAGAAATTAGACACCAAAGAATCTCAATTCAGTTTTTAGAAAGTCCTAGAACAAGCAAAGTTGATCTATCATGATAAAAATATTGGTGGGCTGGGCACGATGGCACTTGCCTGTAATCCCAGCAGTTTGCGAGGCTGAGGGAGGAGAATTCCAAGTTCAAAGCCAGCCTCAGCAACTCAGCAAGGCCCTAAGCAAACTTAACGAGACCCTTCCTCAAAATTAAAAAGTACTGGGGATGTTGCTCAGTAGTTAAGCACCCCTGGTTTCCATGGGGGATTGACTGAAAAAAGGCTGAAGGAATGATCTAGTTATGGAAATGTTTTCTGTACTGACTATATCTTAGTTGCCAGATAATACATTTTTGCAACTTATCAAACTATATGCTCTTGAGCTATGCATTTTATTGTCTGCAAATTATATTTTAATAAATGAAAATAAGCAAACTCACAGTTTAAACATTATTAAATTGCCTATTTTCAACCACTTTTAGTTATAAAAATAGCAGTTTATATGGTTCAGCCTACTAATAATATTGGCCCCAAAGAAAGATGTGAAATAAACTTGGAAACTTTTCTACATCTGCTACCAAGGAGATGGGAGGAGGAAGAGGTGACCTGAGGAAACAATGAAGTTGCTGTTGGCATCAAGTCCTGAGAAATCATTGTGTGAGAACAGGGGTGATGCTAATGTGCCTTTCTTTAGAGGTGTATATACATGAGTGTGCATGTATGCATGTTTAACAAATATGTTTTTATGTGCTCACAAAGTACACATACATGTATTGACTTGACTGTTCATGAATGAACTTCTAATATATCCAGGACACCATATATTCATTGTATACAGAGAAAAATAATTCAGCCTTTCTAAAGGCATAGGATGTATTTTAGGCAGATTTTGCATCACTGTTATCAAAATACTCAACAGAAACAATTTAGAGGGGAAAAAGTTCATTTTGGCTGATGGTATCAGAAGTTCAGTTCATGGTGGGCTGAGTTCATTGCCTGGGCCCGAGGTGAGTCAGCACATAATAGTGAAGGGTCCAGCAGAGGAGCACTGCTCAGCTCATGGCAGGATCAGCAAGCAGATTGGGGAGGGGCTACAAGGAAGATGCACTCTTCCATGGTACATCTCCAGTGACCCACCTCCTCCAGCCATGCCACATCTGTCTATAATTACCACCCTGTCCATTCAAACTAAGATGGACTGATTAGGTTGCAGCTTCCATGATTTAATCATTTTATCCTCAATCATTCCTGCATTAACACAGGAGCTTTTGGTAGATACTTCATATCAAAACCATAGTAAGGTGGTTGAGCTTCATGATTCAAGCTGGGCAATGTGTCTGAGCTGATTGCAGTTATTTGCATTGTAATTTGCTCAGCCTCTTAATGGCACTCTTCTGAACACCTGGATCTGTTTGCTCCATGTAAAAATGGTTTTCATTCTGAAAATCACAAAACTCACTTTTGCTCAGAATATAGTTTCCTAGTGGCTGAGATTTATTTTAATGCAGAAAAGCTGGAATCAATTTATTATGAGTTTTCAGTAAATCCTTCTCAGATTGCCAGAGATCCTGCTGTTTGAATGCACATGTGGAAAAATATTGAGAGTAGGTTGTGGAGATGCATTGGATTATTGGGAAACTGAAAATAGTAAATAGTTAATTGAGTATAAAATAGGTTTGGCAAGGATTTATGAACTGGGTAGAAAAGTTTAAAGACTAAATTCTGGAACCATTCATAGGAGAGAATTTGTATTGTTCAAAGACATTTCAATGGTCTGTGACTGCTATGGGTCAGTTGTGACTCTGACTAGGGCTTGGGAAGATATTCTGAGTACATGTGCAGAGAAGGCCACTATGGACATGGTATAGACAGACCATCCTACTCCTTGGGCCACCACCCAGTTTTTGGCTGAGTGAAAAACAAACCCCCAATAGCATATCCTGATAGTGCTATGTCAGTTGTGTAACTCTATTTGGGATGTCTGCCAACTGGGCAATACAGAGATTCCCATTCTGGAAGATGAACCTTTCATTGCTTCAGGTAAATTTGGTTTAAAAATCCTGCTGGAGGTTCCTAATATAAAATGGAAAACTAAATATAAACAATGAAACAATAAAAACTAAGAAGAAATACAACTGAAAACCACTTTTCAATGCAACATATCAATAGTAACAATAACAATAGAAATTATATAGCAATTAAAATGGTCAAGGGAACATTCTAAGCACATTAAATAAGTAATTTGTATATTATTAATATGTTTACAATTTATATAAATATAGGTTATAAATGTGCACATATTTATAATTAATATAAATTAACAATTTAATATTGAATATGATTAATATAAATAAGTATAAATATAAAGATGAGATTAATGCTAATATTATCTTCAGTTTGCAGAGTATAGAAGTGAGTCAGAGAGAGTTTAAATGACGTCTCCAAGATAGTGCAGTAAATAAGTGTATTAATTTATAAATACTATAAATAATATAAATTAGTTTGACTAAAGCTTGTTTTCTTGCTCTCGTACTTATAATTCTATTGGTGTTTAAGTCGATCTCTAAATCTTCACATAATAGTACTAATTGAAATAAACATGGATGTGCATAGTTGCATAAATGCAAATGGACATGTACACACCTACACACACACATGTTCATACTTGCACATAATTTCTTATGTTGCAGAGTTTCATAGGAGAAAGAACAATCATTGTGGAATCACCTTGAGGTGTGATCCTTGTTCTACCTTCTCTGCCTCAGGGACTTTGGGCATATCACTTAAACTCTACCTCAATGTTTCCCAAATGGACCATGAGTTTGATAACATTTTCCTTGAAGGATTAAGGAACAGTAGCTGGAACTAAATAGGCATTAGAAAACTTGGCACTTTTATTCTGTTATTAATATTTTATTAATGAGTTTTTTTTTTTTTTGATAGTGGGGATGGAACCCAGGGGCCTTTAACCACTGAGCCACATTTCCAGCCCTTTTAAATATTTTATTAATTTTGAGACAGGGTCTCTCTAAGTTGCATAGGGCCTTACTAAGATGCTGAGGCTGACTTTGAACATATGATCCTCCTGCCTCAGCCTCCAGAGTTGCTGGGATTACAGGAATGCTTTGTTTTGTAATGAAGGAATGATTCATTTCTAGTCATGGCTTATAGGACTTACTCTGCTCTTCTGCCCCAATTATTCTTTGTATGACTTTGTCTTTACTCTATGAGGCTACCAGACATATTTGTAGTTCTCTCTCATATGTCAGAATTTGATATCCTCTTCAATTTTCTGTTGCTACCTTGTTGTAGGTCACTTTTGAGGAGTGAGGTAAAAGATAAAATTGATTCATTACCACAATTTTGATGCAATACAATTCTTCTTAAATCTTTCCAACATAGCCCACATTATTCCAGAATCTGGATGCTCAGTGGTGGGGGTGTGTTAATCAACTTTTTATTGCTGTGACAAATAACTCACAAAAACAACTTAAAGCAGGAGAAACACTTTGGCTCACAGTTTCAGTCCATGGTCAGCTGGCTTCAATGCTTTTAGGCCTGTAGTAAAGCAGAAATGTCATGGCATAAGGGTGATGCAGAGAAAAGTTTTTCACCTCATAATCCAAGAAGCAGAAAAAAGAGGCAAGGGACTGGGGACAAGACACAGTCCCAAGGGCAGGTCACCAAGGACCACTCTCTTACACTAAATTTCACTTCCAACTGTTTCCACTGCCACCCACAAATGTCATCAAAATATTAATCCAAAATTGGGCGTGGTGGCTCACACCGGTAATCTGGAGTGGCTCTGGAGGGGCTGAGGCAGGAGGGTCACGAGTTCAAAGCCACCCTCAGCAAAAGCGAGATGCTAAGCAACTCAATGAGACCCTGACTCTAAATAAAATACAAAATAGGGCTGGGGATGTGGCCCAGTGTTTTAAGCACCCTGGGTTCAATCCCCTGTGTATGTGTGTGTGTGTGTATGTGTGTATCTCCACTGATAAGGTCAGATGCCTCATGATCTAATCACGCTCCAAAAGGCTCACTTCAAAACATTGCTGAATTTGGGAGTGAGCCTTTAACAAAGAAGCCTTAGGTGAACATTGGCAACAAGGGGGAATGATACAATGAGAACCAGGTCAACCTCAAAACAAAAATGTTCACTGAAATGTAAACTTGAACATTGACACTTTTAGTTTCACTACTGAATTCTACAGTGTGTTGGGTCCTCTTATGAGAATTAGGCACAGTTTCTTTTTTAGATATTTCAAATTAGGCAAACTGTGCCTAATTCCCATAAGAGGACCCAGAGGACCCAACACACTGTGGAATTCAGTAGTGAAATTAAAAGTGTGCCATATCATTTAATGTGCCATATCATTTAATGTAGTGCTATCATTAAATAACAAAGCAAAACTAACAAAAAGTCTTCGTTTTCACTCATTGTTTTGAATAAATGCATTGGTATTTACAAATTAGCAAATGATATTTGATTTTCTGTTTTTGTTTTTATGCAATCTTTTGATAATTCTACAATTGGAATATGACTGACCTGGAACAAGTAATCCTGAAATACCAAATTCCTCTGGGCATTTTAGAAACATGTCTCCTACTCTCATTTTTCATCTTTATGCTTATGAGTATCTTTACTGTGTAAGTCTTGAAAATTTCATATGAATAGA